>MNCI01011840.1:43864-105618 GCA_015680685.1 Gnetum montanum | reverse complement strand
GGTTCATTTCGAGGTTAACTGACAAATTACACCCTATGCAACACTTGCTGAAAAAGGGGGTAAATTTCGAATGGACCGACGATTGCCAGCGTGCGTTTGACAGTTTAAAACAAGAATTGCAACATTTGCCAACGGTTTTCCTGCCACAAAGGGATTTGCCTTTTTTTATCTATCTCGCAACCTCGGACGTAGCAATCGCAGTGTTACTGTGTCAAAAGAGGGGTGATGGGTCGGAAATGCCCATCTACTATTTGAGCCACGCTCTATGCGCGTACGAGACGAAATACAATGACGTTGAGCGTAATTTCTTAGCTTTAGTTTTTACGCTTAAAAAATGTAGGCATTATCTTTTTCGCAGTCAAGTCAACGTCATCTGTAAAAACAACATCCTTAGGGCCATTACGCATAGCTTATACGAAAGTAGTAAAATAGCTCGCTGGAAGGCTATCACGGCAGAATTCGATCTGCACTACATTGGCCAATCATCCACGAAAGTCCAAGCGATAGCCGACCAGTTAACAACTTCACCAATTAACAATTATGGAACCATAGAGCCAGAGTTTCCAGATGAATATGTACATAGTCTAAGCCCTGTCTCGACAGGCCTCGAAGCAACATTGTATTTCGACGGAGCTTCAACTGCCAGAGGCGGCAGTGCTGCCACTATTCTCACGCTATCACCTGAGGATGTGCGCCTACACGCTTACCGATTCACCTTCCCTTGTACGAACAATGTGGCAGAGTACGAGGGGCTCCTCAGAGGATTACTAACTATAGGTGAACTCGATGTGCGACACTTGGCGGTTAGGGGTGATTCGATGCTGGTCATAAATCAAATCACTGGAGTCTATGCCTGCAAGGCTGTGCATTTGCAGCCCTACTGCAATCAGGCTAAAGATCTTCTGAGGCGATTTGCGACCTTTGACGCTCAGCACATCCCGAGGACTGACAACACGCTGGCCGACGCACTGGCCACTCTGGCTTTACACGTGCCTTCACACCTGCTTAACACCTGCCCTGCATTGATTACAGACTGCACAGATCCTATCATTCAGATGGCGCAAATATCCTCTCTTATCGAGGGAAGCACGCCTGAATGGTACGATAACATCAAAACTTATCTTTTGCAAGGTGAGTTGCCATCCATATTAACACGTGCGCAGAAGGACGCAATTCGTAAGCGGGCTAGGAAATATGTCATCATCTGGGACAGTACTCTTTGTAGACGCTCCTTCGATGGCGTGTTGCTTACCTGCGTTGACAAAGACCAAGCGCAACACATGGTCGACGACGTTCACGAGGGACTGTGTGGCGGCCACGTAGCACCAAGGGCTATGGTCCTAAAAATCCGACGCTTAGGGTACTACTGGCCACGCATGGAACGAGACTTCCTGACAAAGGTCAAAACTTGCGACACGTGCCAACGTCACGCAAACCTAATCCACGTGTCACCTACAGAGTTGCACACGACACAGATAACATGGCCATTTCAGCAATGGGGACTGGACATCATAGGATCCATCACGCCAAAATCTTCTGCAGGGCATAGCTTCATTATTACCGCTACTGAGTATTTTACGAAGTGGGTTGAAGCTGTTCCTCTGCGGAAGATCACATCCCAACAGGTTTGCCATTTTATCTTGGACAACATCGTAACCCGATTTGGTCTCCCGATGACTATCGTGACCGACAATGGGCCACAGTTTAGTAGCGTGGATACCAAATCCTTCTGTGATAACCTAGGCATCAGGCAGTCGTTTTCCTCTCCTTATTACCTGCAGGCAAATGGTCAAGCTGAAGCATCTAACAAGATAATTATCAATTTGCTCAAGAAAATGCTCGATTGCAACAAAAGGCGGTGGCATGAACAGATCCTCTACGTGCTATGGGCATATCGTACTACATATAGGACAGCTACAGGCAGTACGCCCTATAGCCTAGTTTACGGATCTGAGGCGGTGCTACCTCTCGAATTGCAAATTCCTTCTCTGAGAATGGTTCTCTCCACCATTATAAATGAGGCTCAACACACCAAAGCTCGGATAATGGATTTGGAGTCATTAGAAGAGAAGTGGATACAGGCTCTGGAGGCAATTGAGAAACATCAGGATAAGCAGAGGCAAAAGCATCACCATAATCTTCAGTAGCGTCCGATCAAGAAAGGAGACCTGGTTCTCAAGGCTGTGCGTGAACCAGTAGGCAAGTTCTCTGCAAACTGGGAAGGCCCTTTCTTGGTGATCGACGCATACGGCAACGAAGCGTTCAGATTAGCAGATGTCAACGGCGACGTGTTAGCAAACCCTGTAAATCACGTATACTTGAAGCGATATTTCATCTAGCGGCATCTACGGTGTTGATAGCAGGTATGGCAGTAATCGTCCGCTACGACGTAAAACTGGCATTGATCGTCCGCTACGACGTAAAACTAGCGTTGCACGTCCGCTACGATGTAAAACTGGCATTGACCGTCCGCTATGATGTAAAAATGGCATGCCTTGCATGCATCCACCACGACGCTAAACTGGTAAATGGTGACCGTCCGCTACGACGTAAAACTGGCAAAGTTGTACAGGTCCGCCAAGACGAAAAACTGGCATCTTTTGCACGCGTCCGCCACGACGCTAAACTGGCACAGGTATGTAGCCGTCTGCTGAGACGTAAAACTAGCACAGCTTTGTCCCTGGGTCATGACATAAAACTGACATCCACAGCACGGTCTGCTGAGACCATAAACCAGCCTTACCACCGTCCGCTACGACGTAAAACTAGCGCTTCTCGGTCTGCCCGGACTTTAAATTGGGACCATGGTCTGCTGAGACTTAAAACCAGTAACGGCAGTCTACCAAGACTTAAAACTGGGATGTACAGACCGCTACCATGTTCAAGCGAGCATGATCTTTCTTGTACAGCTCCACAGCAGACGGGGTGGGATACTGAAACAGTACCAGCATCGCCACCCCATTGGCATCCTACTGATTCCTCAGTTATGCAAAGAGGCATCTTACTGATCCCTCGGAGATGCCGCCACCACGTCCGCCGCAGTGGTACCACCTCTAGGAGTTTAGCCTCGTTAGTCGGAGCCCCGATGAAATCCTCGATGGCAACGGTTCCGGGAATCTCCGCCAATCATCGCTATCGGACGCCGGCCTCGTAGATTCATCTGGCCGATTCCTGGTGCAGCCAGTTAGCTGCACTGCGTCTGATGCCTTTTTGGCGAAGATATGCAGAGCCGAATCATCAGGATTGGCAGCTCTGCTTGCGCGCCCCGGCTCCTTCTTTACAGTTTATCTAACATCAGATAGCGTTGGTTGCAAGAAAATCTCGCCTTAGGTTCATCAGCGATGGTGTCCTTTGTTTTCTTTCGTGGTTGCAAGTTACCTGCCTGGGAGGATGCCGTCCAAAGGTGCGTTCCATCTGAGCGGCAGAGTGCAACAGCACGTTGAAATGGCTGCTCAGGTTTGCCCGACCACTTAGCCTCGCACAGTCTTACCCTTATCTCTTGTTTCCTTCCTCCCCACCACCCAATTCCCATACGCAACATCTATATACGCAAGTATTCATTTTCCACACACGCTAGCAGAGATATCGCAGAAAGTGATGCGTAACGCTCCTTTTTGCACGCATTCCTGCTACAATTTGTAACAGAGACATCTCAGATTGACGCGCTACGCTCGTCTGAAAGCATTCCTGTTGACCTGAATAAACATACATGTTGCATTTTTTTCGAACCTATTTCCAGTTACATCCCTTTATCTCCTATACCCGCCAAGCAATCTCGTTCACGTAGATAGAGCAATACTTGGGTAGCCATGGACGAACGCTATTTGTGCTTTGCCAATTTGGTGTTTCGCATTCTTTGTCGACGTCTTTCGGGTAAGCCCTCCAACCGTCAACAAAGAGGGGCCATTGAAACACCGTGAAAAATTACGGATCGGCCTCAGGCAAAGATTCGCGATTCAAGCGAGAGCGCGCTCCAGCTTCGTCCCAGGACGAGTTACGCTCTATTACGCACGGTAGCATGACGAGCGTAATAAGCTCCAGAATAGTCAAAGGCAGAGTCTAAAGAAGTGCAACAGTTTGACGCTTTTCATCCCAGTGCATGAATAACTTGTTTTTACGCTTGATACGCGGCGGTGCGTACCATTGTGTATGTTACCATTCAGGGTGTACATTGTTTTACGTTTCACTACGCACAGCTGCGTAGTGAGCGTAAGGCATACAATAATTACGCTTCATTACGTGCAACTACGTAGTGAGCATAATTTATACATTGCTTATGCTTCATCATGCGCGTCTGCGTGATGAGCGTAAAGTTGTTCATGGTTTACGCTTCATCACGCACAGCTGCGTGGTGAGCGTAAAGTTGTACATTGTTTACGCTTCGTCACGCACAGCTGCGTGGTAAGCGTAAAGTTGTACATTGTTCTATGCTTTGACACGCACAACTGCGTAGTGAGTGTAAGACAACTCAGCTTATTGTTGTGCGTAGTCACAGTCTGACTTAAAAGATCATGTCAATAGGGCCCGTAATATCCGGAACCCACATCATCAGGGTTGCGCCTTCTTCACAAAGTGTCGCGGCCTATAAATACCCCAGTTGACAAAGATACAGAAGTCGGTTGGCAAAAATTCGGGTTGGCAAATCAGAGAAGCAAATAGCATATTTCTGAGTACCAGAGCACTTAGCACTTTGGAGCAGAGATACAGAGATCAACGCTTTGGCAATCATGGACCTCATCACCTTACAGCCGAAGCAGAGTACAGTTCGATTTGAGCACCGGTGACAGGAGTAATCTTTCTGCTGAAAAGACATCTATCAATCAGAAACAGTTGATCGGTAGACGTCAAAGCTTGGACTACCTTGCATCTCAGCTTAGCCCACGAGGTAGATCGGACTTCTGTTTAATCCGTTTTGCTTGTTGTTCTGTGCTTGTTTCACATCCTGTAATCAGGGATTCCCCAGTGTAATTTCTCATACGAAATATACATTTTCAAGTCAAAACGCAGATCTTGAAGCTACGTGTTTCTCTCTTGCCAGCCTCCTTTCATCGTGTTTAACATTATCGCCGTTGCAATCCGACCGCGTCGTTTTTCCCCTTGCTTTGCGGTCCCTCGAATCAGATCGCTTTCTTTTACGCGCTTTGCATCGTTTTACTGACCCGTAAGTCCCTGTCTGATCGACAAGACCATTCAGGGCACCGCGGATTCATTTTTCCAGCATAGCCCTCACGCGGATCCGTGGCTAAAACTATGTACGCCGGAATATCGGTCGGTATTTCCAGCTGCCGACCTTTTCTGTCGTTACACTCTTGATCTAGTAGAAACAAGGGGTTAGTATAATGTTTTCCCTTTGTAGCTTCATGGAATTTCTCCTGATGTAGATCTCATTTGCATTATGTTTTAGTGGGATAGTAGTTTTGAGTGTCATAACCATTCACAATATATTCTTTATGAAGATTTGCTATGCCCAAATTTTTAAGGGTTTTGAATAACATCCCAAGCACAGATCTATCAGGGGGCAAGACGACATTGCCCCTCATATCATGCCATCTCATCTATTCATCCTAATGTAGGATGAAGGTGAAATTTGGCACAAACTCATCTTGATGAGTGTATACCACCTTGCATTCTTGTGGGACAGGTGGTTTGGCATCCTTGTGCTTACAAGAAGAAGAAGACATTTTGGAAAACAAAATAAAATTGTCAATGTGCTTTTATAACTCTATGTAGAGTGGGAATGATATTGACCTTTAGGTTTGTACAATGATATAATGGTATTCACTTAAATCTAAATAGCACACATTATACAAACAAAGTCCCTAACAATGGCATCAATGATGAGTAGCGAGGTACGCCTACACCCAACCATATGAATTATGAAGCGTTCACACGTGACTCAATTGAATTTTGTGGACTTTATTATTTCTAGTGCACTAGCCCTTTGGAAAGTGAATCTAGCCTTGAGGTCAATCATTTTCTTCCCAATTACACTTATGACATTCGTTGGTATGGTTAAGTGTAATTGAGGCATTCAATTTTTATCATTTTTATGTTTTATAGCTGGGTGATTGAATTGTAGATAAAAAGGGATGTGATTAACTAATCTAAATTAACCCTTTAGCTAATCATTTAACTAATCCTAACATAAGTATCCGTTCCTACTTTTCACACATATCCTGAACCCACGTATTCGTTGCTAGGTGACCAAGTGCTACACTACTGGGCGTACCAAGCAACAACACTACTGGGGTTACCAAGCGAGTACGTGTTATACTCGAAGCAGTTATACTTATGTGTGTAATCTATCTTGCTTAATTATCTCATTAACATAATACTTGGGAAATATTTAATAATTAATTGAAAACATTTAATGAATAATTGAAAATAGCAAATGCATAAATAAAGTAGCTAATCTATCCAAAGTGCTGCAAGGTTTATCAGAAAGCTCATCTTTATCACCATACATATTGTTGTACTCAAGTACAAAAATGCTCAAATAATGATTTTTACACTCAATGAATCTTGCTACGGGCACTCAAAGGAAAAACTATAACTTTCAAATGGAAAAAATGCAAGAGCTCCACTACAACTACAATTTACTTATGCCATAAATGTAGCTGCAAGTGCGTATTTATAGCCAAAAATCAAGAAAACCAACACTACATCAATGGGGCCTTGTCAACACATGGTAAGATGCATCAACTAGGCCATGTCAACACATGGTAAGATGCATCGACTAGGCCTTGTCGATGAGGCCCAATTGACAAGGCCTAGTTGATAAGGCCACATCGATGAGGCCTCATCGATGCAACCAACTTAATGCAACTCATCAGGGGGAAAAGGATCCAGTTAATAAAATGGGTTCCTTTCCAAAAGGGCTTATCTTTGGGAACTTCTTGTTGAAGCCTTAATTGGAGGAGAGTCCTAATGATGTCTAGGGCATCTAGATGCTGGACCAACCACTTGGCAACTAAGGTAATCCCCTGCTTGAATGAGTTCAAAAGACCTAAGCTACTCTTATTCTTAGGAAGAGTAACAATATTCCAAGTGACATGATGGAAGCATTTTTGAGAGTCTTTAGAAGACCACATGAATTCATGAAATAATCATTTAAGCTTCTAATAAGTAGCTTGGAAGGGAGCCCAACACAAGGAGTAATACACATGGGTAGAAGCACATGTAGATTTACATATGAGGTAATTCCTAGTTAGAGTGAGGGGTTTAGTCTTCCATTTTTCAAGTTTCTTTTGAATCCAAAAAATCACATGCTCCTAAAGAACAAAGGTAGAACCTCTAAAATGGAAGGGAATGCTTAGAATCTTAATGATTTCTTGATCCTAGAGAAGCTACTAATTAAAGTTGGTCACATGATTTTAGTTATTGCTAAAGCTATAGATAGAAGATATGTTCCAATTAATAGTGAAGCTTGAGAGTGAGCAATATTGCTCAACCTAGGATAAGAGTTGGTGCAAATTAGCAGTAGTGTTTTGAACAAGAAAAAATAAGTCTTTAGTGAAATGCATGTTAAGAAGCTGATGTTGAGGTGAAGAGAGGTAGACCCTGATGAGAACTTCATTCTTAATATCATAGTTTAACTAATGATAGAGAAAGTTAGTTGTGATTATGAACAAGTAAGGGGCAAGAGGGCATCCTTGTTGCACTGACCAATGGATAGGAAAGGGAGAAGTGATGCCGAAGGTAGTGGCTATTCTTGTGGTAGCATTTGAAAATAAACATTTTACCAAATGAAGGAACTTAGGGCCAAACCCGAGTTTAGTCATCATTTGTAGAATAAAGTTCCACTTTATGTTGTCATAGGCCTTAGCATAGTCAAGCTTCATTAGTAAAATATCTTGACCATCATCCACTTGAGACCTTCCCATGCAGCAATCATGTTGTTTTAAAATATATCTACCAAGAACAAATCCTATTTACTAAGGAGATATAATTTGGCCAAGAATTCTTTTTAGTCATAAAGCTAAGCACTTGGCCCAAATTTTATACACCATGTTAAGAAGAGTTATGGAATGCCAATTGGAGATACAGGTAGGATCCTTGGATTTAGGAGGGAGGGGAATAATCCCTTGATTTAGATTGGGCTCAAGGGAACTGATAATGATAGCCTCTCTGATAACCTAGAGAAGGTCATTTCCCACTAGATCCCAATGATTTTGGAAAAATTCAATAGGGAAACCATCAAAATTGGGAGCCTTTTGATGAGCGGCTAGGTACCCCTACGCCCAACCATATGAATCACGGGCGTTCACATGCGACTCAGTCAAATTCCATAGACTGTAAGCAATTAACATACACTAGACCCTAACCAGCAAAACCTTGGGTTATAACAGTCATCTTCCCAATCTCTCTTGTGATGTTCTAGTGGCGATGGTTAAGTAAGATTGAGGCAACTGATTTTTATAGCTTTTTACTTATCTTTTGGCATCTACTTAAGGTATGAAAAGTAATGAATGAACTATTATCTAATCTACAATTATCCTAATCTGTATCTTAACTATTCCTAGCATAAGTATCTGATCCCATCTTCTGGGCACATTCTAAGCATCCCCTAACCACTACTGGGTTACCATACGTTAAGTGTCACTAGGTTACCAAGTGTTGGGTTTGCATTCGAGATGGTCGTACTTATGGTTTCTATGAATTATGAATAAGTGATAGCAATTAAACTAATAATAAGAGAAAATTAAGTAATTATTAAAGCATAGAAATATTAAGCTATTAATTACATTAAATGGCTAAGTCCAAATGCTACAAGGAATGCTTGAAAGCTCGTCTTTATTGTCGTTCACGCCAATGGGCTCAGATACATTAGCACTCGAATAAAGAGCCGGACACCTTCTTTACACCTACTGCGGGCACTTGGAAAATATTCTAACTCTTGTGAGAAAAAACTACAAGAGATTCACTACAACTGACAAAAAAGGTACCTAAGAGAGGTGGGAGCCCTCTTATTTATAGGCCAAAAAAGATGTTGCATAAACGAGGCCACATCGACACATGGAAGGATGCATCGACGGGGCTGTGTCCACAGGGCCACATATATGAGGCCATGTATACGGGGTCTCGTATACATAGCCTAGTAGATGTAGTGACTAACAAACACTTCATCATACCCCCATGACTATGTAAAAACTTGTCCTTGAGTTCCTCTTACAATTTGGAAGGTATGAACTTTTATTTACAACACACATGACACACATACGCACATGACACAACATCAATTTTACCAAGTGCCCGAGTGTACAGAGAAGGAAAAATTACAAAAATGGTGGTGTTCAGAGATAAAATTAAACACCCTACTGATCCTAGAGTCTCTGTCATGTAGAAGGATGCAAAAATTATTAGAGAAGATCACACCGTTCCTGGCGATGGTGGTTCCGATGGCCCTTCACCAGCCTCTGGCCCATGCGGTGGCGGTGGCACGAACGATGGCTGTCCCACCACAACTGCAACTTCTAGAGGTAATCAGAAAGCCTCCAAGAGGGCCCTCATCTTTTCCTCTTTGCTTCTGGGATTGTTCACTGTCTAGGTGGCTTCACCAATGTGTGCTGGAGCCAAAACTTCCCAAGGGCATGGCAACGCAGGAAGGAGCTCTTTCAAATTGACGAACCAGGCTGTGAACTACTTTCGTTCGATGTCAAATGCTCGAATTAATGTCTACAACTACTGGTAGTCATTCATTCAACGTGCCAAGTTCTCTGCAACCACACGCTATCCTTCAAAACTCGTGTAGAGAACTTCGAGTTCAACGTTTGCTGTTTCCAATTTCTACTTTATCGCTTTGTGTTCTTGGAACTCGCCCTCGTATAAGGAATATGAGGCAGCCACTTGTTTCTCTAGGTTAGACTACGGTGTCCCGGCTATGAGCATAGCCAGGTTTGCATAATGAAGGTTGGCAAGCTCCATATACTCTATCATTTCTTTAATTTTCAGCTCCTTGAGGCGGGTTTTAGCTTGATTATAGGCATTCAACCCATCAAAGATAGGTTGCCATACCTCACCTCCCTCTCGGAGCTATTGGAACACTTGGTTCATTTTAGCTTTTGCAACTTGAATCTATTTTTCATTGACTTCCTTCTGCAACCCCACTTGGTCCTTGTAATGATTCTTGATTTTTTCAAATTTCAGGGCCTCATTCTTCCAAGCGACGATTTTGATGGTAGATTTCTATTGCAAAGCTTAAACCTCCTCCATAGAAAGATTTTGGTTCTCAATGACCAACCTTCTCACATCAACACTCACCCTAGCTAGCCTTCCTACTATTGGTGAATGAAATTTTTCATGTGCTCGTTTTTAGCACCAACATACGCAGGCGATGGACCTTCGCAGTCAACCTGACATTCTCCTGGCGAACCTCTGCTAAGTCCTTGTCTAAATGATATGTCTAAGCATTTGCCAAGGCCTTATCAAAGATCGCTGACTCTCGCTCATCCTCAACTATTTGAAGTTTAACCTGAAGTTATTGAAAAGTTTCATCTCTGGTGAGCTCACGGTTGAGGAGAGCTGGATCGGCAAGTTAGGCTCTTAACTGGGCAACTTTTGTTGCCAAGTGTTGACAAGTGGCTTGAGTAGCTTCAAGTTGCCCTTTCAAAAAAAGGCTCTTACCCCTTGCTGAAAGCAGCTCCGACTAGGTTGCAGTGATGTTATCTGGAAGATCAAAGACATCCGAAAGTGGTTGCCCGATCCCTACCAGTCGGTCCAATAGTGCTTCATGTTGTGCTGCATCAATCCTGCTACGTGAAGTTCCGGTGGACACCTGTACATCTTGAAGCCCATGTACATCTAGTACAGGAACCACCAGTGTGTTGAGAACTGTAGCAATTGTATCAGCAACCACTTCATCCGCAATATCTTATCCCTGGTGCTACATCACCAGGACTGTTGCCCATTCACCATCTTCCAAGCCTACCAAGAAGGTAGCAGCATTCCGTGAAATTTTAGGAAATAACTGTTGGGTTAATACTGTTACCTCTCATATGCTAGGATATGTTCTTGCTGGTACTTATGTTCGAGTGGTAGAGAACATCGACCTTGCTCTTTCTAACAAACTAACTGATCGAGCCACTTGCTCCAAGTGGCTCATTGTAGGGCGATAAACCAAAGGGTCTTCCCCTCCACCAATCCTACCAGATTGCTCTTGCTGGCTCAAGAGCATTTGTCGGATTTCGTGGATGTGTTCTACAATAGTTTGTGAACCCAACCTTGTTTTTTGTGTAGGTGGTGGAGGTGGTTGCTGCTCTTCCTTCGTTTGTGTAGTGGTAGGAGTTTTATCCTTCATCATTTCACACCATGAGGTAATCGGGGCATGTCGGAGTGTATCATTAGCGTAGCGCGCTATCCCTGCCCATTTGCACAATTTTCTGATTAGGCAGGGGAAGGGGAGAGCTCGTCTTCCACGTTCGCATTTAGCAAACCTTTTTTTAATCTCCAAGAATATTAATTGTGGAAAACTCATTAGAAATTTTCCACTCAAGGTGGCACAGGAACGATCCGAGAAGGCCGTGATTTTGTTGGGTCTTACCGTTGGGTTTAGATGGTAAGATGCGATCTTTGAATACACCCTCTCTACGGTGGTTAAGGTGCCGAACTCCTTGCGATCTACCCCATAGCACCACTAGATCCACTTCCCTTTTACCTCAGGGTCTACTTGTTTTGGGATCTCTACCACATCTAGTCCAATTTCTGGCAACCCCAGAGCTTGCACTATTACCTTTGTAGAGTAAGAGACATAAATTTCCTTAATCCTTACTTTGGACCCTGATTTCCGATTTGTCTAGAAGAGATAGGTTTCTCCTAGGTACCATTCACCACTGGTTGTGAGGATCGGCCACATAGGAGAACTTTGCAATTGAAGTCTCACATCTTTTGGTGCATTTTTGAGAAATGGTCCAAAGTTTAGCTCTTGTAGGACCATCCGTTGCACTTCTCATAGCTTGATAGCATCAAGATAGGCTTGGGTCAGGGTGACCTTAAGCCTTGGTGCTATCCCCAGAGTTTCATCTCCCTAGGATTGCTCACTGGGTAGCTCCTCTTCAAGAATCTGATGGATAGATTCCACATCAGGTCCTTCACTGAAGGGGCCAGTTGCATGAGAGCCCTCCACATGCTCTGGTTGTTGCACACCTTGTCTCCTTCCTGTTCATGGATGCTTGTCCCTTGGTTGTGATGGTCCTTCACCCCTAGGATGCCTCATTTTGGGTGCCATTTGCAATCAAACATAACCACCCATTAGAACGTGCATAAGTAGCTCAAACTAGTTCTTATACATCTTCTCAGTTTGACTAAGTTATGTTGTTGGCACAGGCCTCACATTAAGTCCTCCAGAGTGTTAATTCATAGGTTAGAGCCAAAAACATTCAAGGAATAAGTTGAAGTTTAAGCTTATTCTTTTCATTCTTCCCTTAGAGGTGCAAAGTCTTAGTTAATTGATTAATTAATTAATTAATTACACATAGGCTTCACCCCCCCCCCCCATGAATGAGAGCATACCTCCAGGTGCTCAAGAGGGCAAGGATCAGTTGATACGGATGCACGATGGAATGTAGGTGCTCGAGAAGAAGTTAGGCAGAAAAAATGGCAAAATCTCCCCCTAGTTTGTTTGCAAAATGATAAAAATTTCAAGCCCAAAAGCCATATATATAGGGATTGGGCACTGTGTTGATGGGGCCACGTATATGCAAGGGGCTGCATATACAGGGCCCAATATACGTTGGGGGTCAAACTCGTTGAGCAGCGTTGACCAGCCCATAAAAAGCCTAAAAAATGAGTTTAAAACACCAAATTAGGGTAGTTAAAGAGCGTAAGAGACTGGGAATGTGATCGAGGACATGAGGAAGGTAACTTGGACTAGAAAAAGAGTCAAAGGTAGGAGAACATGGGAAAAAGAACTCCGTGGGGAAGAAATCGAGCGATGGGACATGAAAACAATCAACCACGAAATCAAAAGGATGGGGGGCTTATCAAACGAGACCAAGAATACACAAGTGGATCCTCCCCATAGCAGGTGATAACCTTAATAGCCCTTGCATATCCTTAAGACTGGAGTCCGTGGGCTACAAGATTAAGAACTGGTGATCGTAAGTTAAGATGCCCATCCAAGTGAACCTACCAAGGCATGAGGAGTCCATGGAAACCATGACGAACTCTCAAAACATAAGATGAGTAGTGAGGTGAGTACGGAGAGAAATGGGTGAAGAGAGAGATGAGAGAATGGGAATTCCATTCATCGGTCACATGAAACCCCATGTGCAATTGTGGTTAAGTGACCTGGTAGAATCTTTTCTGAGTTCAGACCCAAAACCATCCACATATAGTGACATTGTAGCAACAGATGAAGCCCTAGCCATCCCTTGAGTAGGCAGGGATGCACCCACAGAGAACCACCACTCCAACAACTGTGAGAGGAAGGAAGTGAAATGGGACCAAGTTAGAGGGGATGAAGGAAGTCCCATAACTAATGCCTACTACCCGTGAGAGGCAGTCTAAGGGGTGTGCTTTGAATTCCCACATAGTGATGACATGATTTTTTTTCATGCTTTCATGGGAACCACACCATGTAAAGACCCATGCTTGTTTGCATGAATTTGACCAAGGGGTGTGCTTTGAATCCTCATGTTTATTTATTTATTTCTTTATTTTTTGGATTTTGAATTTTTTGATGAGGAAATCTGTAAGGACACATCGGCCACTGGGGAAATAGAAGAGGAAGACAAATGTTGCATTCCCCTTGAAGTCATACTTGATTCCAACCATTGGGTCATCCTCGAGTCTAGGAACTAAACAAGTCACACATTAATTAAAATGTTTTTAAGTGAAGGGGTCGCATGTTTCCAATGGAAGGAAGATCATGGAGTGGGTGAATGGATGGATGACATGGACTCACTGCCAATTTTATGAGCTGAAAATAAATGTAAAGTCCAAGGACAATAATGCGAGGGCAGGAGCTAGATAACTAGGTGGACTATTGTACATGACCCATCGCAACGAAAACCATCCATGCCAGACACCTGATGACAATAAGATGACGTATTAGTAATCACTTGAAAATGAAACAAACGCAAAGAAATGGAAAATAATTAAAGAAGGGAAAAAATTAACAAGAATTGGAAAATGTATGAACGATGTTGAAAAACAAAAAAGTGTAAAACAAAAAATTTCAAAATAGTGAGAGGTGTAGTGGAATGGATTAGCAAGGATGACAGTCTCCCCCATGTCTGGGTGGAAAGGGGGAGATGTGAAAAATGGAACGAGGTTGTCCCAATGATGATGAGGTGGCAGCATTGGTTAGGTGGAGCCCACAGAAATGTTTGAGTTCCAAGGGCTTTTGTTTGAAGCTTTCACAAATTTGCAACTTTCCCCAATCACCATGGTCATCAACAATGGAGACTTGTTGATGAACTTCTTCCATTTTATCCATGCTTTCTATGTAGGCTCGTACAAGCCCCTCAGGTGGTTCCATGTACAATGTGCTACTAGTAGGATCAGCTGTCAACCACTGGGTGCCTTCTTGATTGGTGACTACTGTGTATAGGCACTGTTGAATTGGCGATTCTTTGGTACACTGACTGCATGCATGAATGGATGTCTGCTTAGTAGACCATAACTATTACACATAGTTGCACCTTGAGTCACTATATGCGATGCATGGAATGCTCTTCTTCTTGATATTTCCAAAAGGATTTTCCTTTGAAATTTCAAGGGAAAGATCTTGGAGTTCTAGTCTTGCATCCATCGTGCTTAGCTAGGCTCTTCCCACTATGATTAGGAAGTCCCCCTTGCAATTTTCAACATGGATGACAAGGAAATCAGTAGGATAGGACCACCCACCCATAGTGGTCACAATGTTCTCCACACTCCCAAGGGAACAATGATGGACAGGTCTACCAATTTGAGTCGAATGTTGCTCTACTTTAGTAGGGGCAGGTTCCAGTTCTTGTACATGTCATGTGAGATTAAATTGACTCCTAACCCCAAGTCTAGAAGAGCTTTACATGGCTCATTTCCTACCACCTGAAGGTAGATGATGGGGCTTCACAGATCAGTTAACTTCTAGGGAAGATGCCCTACCTTTATCCAGTCGATCACGACATGTGTAAGCATGACCGTTTGGACGTTGGAGGGTGGTTGTCTTGAAGGTTGCTCAAGCAGTGGAATGGTGGAGGTGCTTTGAGGTGTAAAGGCACTGACCACAAGTGTATGTGAGGGTGTGCATACATTATTGGGTTGGAAGAAGGGACGTTTCTGTGGCTTAGCTTTTGGTCCACTCAGCTGAGGAGACAATTGTATATTGATAACCCTTGTAGCATTTTGTTGCTATGGCTATGGCGGTATCTCTCCCGACATAGGTGGAGTAGGTGGTAGCTAAGTGGGATGTTGTGGAGAAGGAGTGGTAGGAGAAGGTGATGGAGGATAGAAGAGATGTGGGCTTTCCCCCTGGGTGTTGGAGATTGAGGTCAGAAATACTCCGGGGGGTGGTAATAACTTTGAAAGGCCACATGACTAGAAGAGTCCCGTGTAGAGACTGGTTGTTGAATGTAGTACCCATAGGGATCTAGCTGTTTGTAAGGGTACTGTTGCCTTGGAGGTGGCATCCTCCATGCTTGTGGGTGTTTCCACTACTGGAAGTATTCGTAAGGTTGTGGTGGCGCTCCACTTGGATAGTATCCCTGTTGTTAGTGGAATTGCCTTGGGTTGCCTTGTGGGTAAGGCAACCTTCGAGGTGTATGCCTCTTCACCAAGGAAGGATTCAATGCATACACCCCCGACTCTTGAAGATGTGATACCATAGGACAACATCCCTTAAGATGTTCATATTGGCATATGCCACATTCATCATCCTCCTTGGTGTCAGAGTCTGCAACGTACTCTGCTACAACAACTTTGTCCTTACCCTTATGTTAGGCACGTTCAGCTTCCTTCTTCCTGTGCCGATCACGATCATTACCTTGTTCCTTCGACTCTTTTGTAATTTTTAGCACACTTTGGAATTTTTCGTCCAAAGAGTCCCACATCTTATCAACCTTTGCTGATAATTCAGATGTAAAATTTTGTGTAAAGAAAAGGTCTTTCAGTTCACCACTACTTCCAGTGGTGATTCCTCCTCCTCGTCATAGAATCGGACCTCCCTCTTTCTGATGGAGGGATCTCGATTAAATTATTTTGCACTTTTCTTCTTTCTAAGTTCCCCTTCCTCCTTGGCCACTTGCTCAATGAGGCACTGTAGTTGATGGGCCCTTAATTTTGACAGTCGTCCCTTGGCATACCCGCCAAGGGTCTTTCTCATTTCAAAGCAGAGCCCATCAATGATGTGGCAAAGTTGTGCTCGCTGAGAGTAGCCATGACTAGGGCATCGATGCAACAATGAATAGTACCTACTCATGGTTGCATCCAAGGGTTCATGATTTCCTTGCTTCCAACCTTGGATCTGTCATCTCAGATTCACCACTCTAGAGTACATTTGATACTTGTCATTGAAAATCTCAAGCATCATACTCCATCTTCTGATTGATTCCAGTTCCAAGGACTGGTACTAGCTTTCTGCTTCCTTGATGAGTGTGTGAGGGAACAACTTCAACTTCTGCCAATCATTGTCAATGTTTTGCAGGGTGTAGGTGTCACGGAATGCCTGCAGGTGAGTTTGCGGATCACAGTTGTATTCCCCTTCAAATTTAGGGATGTTGTTCATATTGATGCGCTTGATCCGGCTATCCTTCACATGCCTACTAAGGATCTAAACTGCCTCAGCAATCTGGAGCATGCTCTAAGTAGCCAACAACAGCTCATCTGAGTCATAGTCCTATTGAGGACCATGATGTCTGTGACAATTCCGGCTACCGCTCCTTTCATGATGGCAAGCCTTATGCGATTGGTCACACGTTTCCTCATGTTGTCCCCTTCGATCCTTTCGACCATCGTCCTTTCACTCCTTTCTACCCCAGTTACGATCAGAGCCTGAACTGGATGAAGGTATAGGAGAGTGAGAGGATGGAGAAGAGGGAGAGGAGTCATCACCGCTTCAGTGTCGATCTCCCCCTCTACCTTGATGATAGCCTCGATCATCCTGTCCATCCTTGCTACATAACCGTCCATCCCCTTGAGGATCTCGATCACTTGGAGGCTTGTTCTGGATGATGGACTGAAGGATCTGCTGCCCCAAAGGAAGTTTGGCCTAATGGGAATCATGAAAGATGGGTTCCCCATCGTCCTGCAGCCCTTGTAAGAATAAGGGATTACTGAATTGTTTTCCCTTCAGGTGTTCATATCTTTTTGCCTACTGCTAGTCTCGTGCTCGTTAAGCCTTAATGGGACAATGGTCCTGGTAGTCATGGTCCTTCATGATGTACTCCACTCCACAGTCCTGGATGCCCAATCTGGTAAGATTGTGGAATAGCATTTCAGGAGCCGCTCGGTCAAGTGGCAATATGATGTTTCCCTCCATGTCCCACTATCGTAGATGCTCATCCTGATGTAGGATGAATGCGAAGTCAAGGACATATTCATCGGGATTCTTGGATACCACCCGACATTCTTGTGGCATCAGTGGGTTGGATACATCTCGCCTGTGAGAAGAAGATATATTGGATGTTAGATGATCCATTTTAATCAGTGTACCTTACTTTTACTTTAATTTGCCTAGTGTGCCTAAATGTTACTATCCTAGGTTCGTTCCAACGACATGAATGATAATTTTACTAAGGTTAGATAATGCATGTAAGACTAACAGTCCCCAACAATAGTGCTAATGATGAGCAGCTAGGTACCCCTACATCCAACCATACGAATCACGGGCATTCACACGTGACTCGGTCGAATTCCGTAGACTGTAAGCACTTAACATACACCAGACCCTAACTAGCAAAACCTTGGGTTAGAATGGTCATCGTCTTCCCAATCTCACTTGTGATGTTCTAGTGGCAATGGTTAAGTAAGATTGAGGCAACTGATTTTTATAGCTTTTCACTTATCTTTTGGCATCTAATTAAGGTATGAAAAGTAAGGAATGAACTATTATCTAATCTATAATTATCCTAATCTGTATCCTAACTATTCCTAGCATAAGTATTTGATCCCATCTTCTAGGCACGTTCTGAACATCCCCTAACCACTGTTGGGTTACCAGACGTTAAGCGTCACTGGGTTACCAAGTGTTGGGTTTGTATTCAAGATGGTTGTAGTTATGGTTTCTCTAAACTAAGAATGAGCGACAGTGATTAAACTAATAATAAGAGAAACTTAAGTAATTATCAAAGCATAGAAATATTAAGCTATTAAATGCATTAAATGGCTAAGTCCAAATGCTACAAGGAATGCTTGAAAGCTCGTCTTTATTGCCATTCACGCCAATGGGCTCAGATACATTAGCGCTCAAATAAAGAGCTGGACATCTTATTTACACCTACTATGGGCACTTGGAAAATATTCTACTATGGGCACTTGGAAAATATTCTAACTCTTGCGGGAACAAACTGCAAGAGCTTCACTACAACTGACAAAAAAGATACCTAAGAGAGGCGGAAGCCCTCTTATTTATAGGCCGAAAAAAGATGCCGCATAAACAGGGCCACATCGATGCATGTGGGACCTCGTATACGCAACCTAGTAGATGCAGCGACTAACAAACACTTCATCACCTTCCCATGACTCAACTTGGAACAAGTTCCTTGAAGCTCCTCTTTGGTGATATCAGTGTCTAAACTTTGTGACATAATAGAATTGATAAGTCTATGATAATTGAGGGTAGTAGCCTCAAACGATGAGTTGTCCATAGGGGTAGTTGCAAATAGGGTTTCATAATGGTTTTCAAGAAATGTGAGAATATTGTTGTGGTCAGTGATGGTGATGCTGTCATTGGAGATTTTGTCTAAAGAATGTAAGGGAGAAGAGCTATTTAGATACTTGAAAAATTCCTTACAAAGTTCATCTTGAATATTTAACCAAGTGAGTCTACTTTTAGTTAAGGCACTTTGTGCTCTGTACACTTCCCAATGTTGGAAGGCTAACTGGGCTCTAGCTAACTCCTCGTGAATAGGAGTGTTGATGGGATCTTAAGGGGATCTATCAGTTAGATGTTCAATAGTAAGGTGAATGTTGTTGTACTCTTGTTTGGGTTGAGCAACCACTACCTTATTGTACAAATGAGCAAAGTTCTACACTCTACAAGAAGCACGGTGCCACCACTGAATCCAAACCACTTGATCTAAAGGTTGAGGTTCAACATTCCAAAGGTTAGAGAGAAGAAGTTGGGTGGAAGGGGAAGAGAAACAGTGGTTATGTAGCTGGAAAAGATGGATTTTATGTCGATGGTTACTACCATGAATCTGGATAGAGATAGAGATGGGAAGATGGTCTGATAAGGTGGCATGTTGATGAACCGTGGTAGTGCAGAAAGCTTGCTAGAAAGAAAGGGTGGAAAAATAGAACCAAGCTAAAATTATTACCACTAAGCTACAAGTTTGTCTTTCCACTTGTTTAAATTAGCTAAAAGTGTTTGTTTGTGAGCCTATATAAAAGTTTTAATAAGCTACTAGTTGTTATTAATGGTGCAACCATTTTTCTATGGATGCTCTTCTTGTTGTCGAATATAGTAAATTCCTCATCCATTTGCTTAAAACCATTGTTGACAAATTCTAACACAAGTGACATACCTAGTTATCCCATGCCCTTTAGGTCTATAGAATCACCTTCCAAACTACAACTTGTTGAACCCTTTTTATGCTCACTTATGGATTAGAAGCTATGTTGCTGTTGAAGTTGGAGGTGCTTTCCCTTCATGAAACTTTGAATAATTCAATGCAATGACTTATTTTACAAGTAAGGTTTCTAATTCAAGTATATGATCATTCACCAAAATATGTCTATGATTAACTAATTGCTTGGCTCCAAAGATTGTACCAACCAAGCCCAACTAATAAAGATATTAAATTAATTTTTTTCACGGGGGAGGGGTATATGAGGCAGCTTGCTGTCTTTGCTCCTTGCGCGTCGCCTTTGCGTTGCACTACAGCAGAGGCCTGGCGTACCCCACCAAATCTGAAGTCTGAAATTTTTTAGTGTCAAATAATTTTGTGAAATGATCATTTGTGATTAGGCCTAATACTGCTGTTCTCTGTTTCTGACTGGTTTGCCGAGCTACGTTATGGAAAAAGTATTTAGCCCTTTCTCATGGGGATACGTTATAAAGTGTGACTGCGCAGTCGAGGGGAGCTTTACAGTGTATTGCTGTCTGAATTTGTGCAATCATGTTGACGTTCAATAGTATATGTTGGCGCTTCATGTTTTCTCTCTTTGACGGTAATTTCGAATTTTGGCAACTCTGAGAATACATTCTGAACAATTTGAGAGGGCTAGAGCAGCTTAAACAAATCTCAGTTTCCCTGCCTTTCAAAGTGTCTTAATGCTGCTCGCTGTAGGAGGATTTAACACAGAAAAACAGGTAAAGAAATTTTAGCGGGTACTTGCAATTGAGTTAAAAAAAAAAAAAAACATAAAGGGAGAAAAACTGCAAGGCTAAATAATTTTTGGTTAATAAACTGGAGCTTTTAAATTGCTTGTTTGCCTACCCAACCATTCTCGGTAATGTGAAAATCTGTGTATTTTTAAGGTAGATTTAACTGATTCTAACGGATCCTTACCCTGTCTAAACAGCCTCAAGATGTTAAAAAGTCTAAACAAGTCATTTTCTCTGTTACATGTTAATGATTACTTTAAATTGCTTCTTTTAAGTAACTTAAGTTTAGAGGGAATGACACTACTTCAAACTAGCAGTATTAGCATTTATAGTTAATTTTGTTGGGAGACCTCCCACATGTTCCTAGCCCTTTTTATCAGGGAGAATGAGCACAAAGTATGGTGGCAAGGCTGCACTAGCTTCTTTGCACCAGCACACCCCTTTTGTGTCAGCGCAGGGGTGCTAATGCACCCTCCTTAATGCCCTGGTTTGGGTACTTTGCCTCCTCTACCACCTTTGGTGTGTTCTGGGTTTTTCAAGCTATGCTAAGGGACCTCCGTTGATGCTTGGGCGCTAGCAAACCCTTGCTGTTATGCTACGAAAACTATACATACCTGAGATGATCTCCATATGAAATTAACTTAGTTTCAAATATTTTCTTTGATATTTTGGCATTTGGTTTCATGTAAAGAGCTCGTCCTCCTTTGGGCAAGTGATTCCTTACCTGTTTTACGTGTGTTTTGAGTCACCGCTTTTACAAATATGGCTAGACTCTGTTAGAGTACTACCATGCTTATGTAGCCCAGAACCATTTGGTCTATGCGAAGTTCAATGTGTGAAAAAATCTTATGGGGTTTTCCTTATTTTTGCACCATTGATGCCTTAAATATTAAAATATTAAAAATACTATAAAACATTAAAACCATAAAAATATTTATTTATTTCCTCATCTTCATAACCTGCAACTATTCAACCTTACCCAAGGAGGTTACAACTATACGACATGATGTTGGGCCATTGAGATTGTGACTAAAAGTCATTTTATTTGTATTTGCATGTGTGTGGTGTTGCATTTATTCCTTGAGGGATTGTAGCACAAGCATTGCCCTTTTCCCAAGGTGGGATTGCAATGTGTGTGTGTTTATTATTGTTTGTTTATTTCTCATAAAGATAAAATCCATAAAAATTATAAAACATAAAATTATAAATATTTTCTCAACCTTGTACCATGGCAACATGGGTTTTCATTTGTATCATATATATTATATCTTTTATATTTATGGAATGCAACAAAATAATATACATGAGTGTTCTTGACAATCCACTCAACATCATCTTCGAAGCTTATGATCAGATTGCATTGCAATTTCTATGATATATCCCATTGGTCCAAAATTGATGGCACCCTTGTCATTGGTGTTGTTACCGAGGAGGATGTTGGTAAATTATCTAGAAATACTTGTATATTCTTGATTTATCTTTTATTCAAATTCAATGTATATTTTAGTTCTCCGTGTGTAGGTTTTTGTGAATGCAAATGAAATGGCTAATAGTACTAAGAGCTCACCTAAGATCTCTAGTGAAGCACCAAAAAGACAGGGCTTTCATTACCTTTGAGCATTCAAAGGATAAGACCTTTCCACTAGTTGTGTTGGCTTATTATCAAGATAAGTAGGGAAGGTGGAGAGATGCTCATGGCTAGTTCACAAGAGATTCAGTTGTGGCTGCACCTAATGATCTCATTGATGCCTTGATTGACATGAGGCTAAAGGATGAGTGTATAGTGTATAAGGTTCATAAGCCCATGTTCGATGACTATGAGCCTTTGTACATGTAAGATCTTCAAGATCAAGTGGCAAAAGAAAGAAGCTAGTTATAGCTTTTCATTTGATCATTTAGATGAAGAGCAAGAGGCTAAAATAGATAAGAAAGGCAAAGGGCCACGCCACCATCAAGGCCCTTGGTAAGCTAACTTCACCCCAAGTATAGCTCAACATGATGATCTCCTTTCTAGGTTATAACATTTGCATTTTTCTGGACCTACCCATGGCAATGATGATTCTTCTTTGTTCAACTAGGATGACTATCACAAGCTGATGGAAGCTATATATATTCCAAGGGAGCATGTTTCTGATAGCAGAATCAAATGAATTAACATGCCTCATGTACCAACATATATAGGGTATACCAATGATGATTCCTAGTTTCATGTGCAAGCCTTGACAACACTTACTATCTCCAAGGAATCATGAGTGATTGGAAAAAGTTGTAGTTATTTCCCCATATCTTCATTGAACATGTAGAAACTTGGTATAAATCTTTGCCTCCTCAATCAATTCAAAGATCAATAGATATGGTCAAAATATTCTATAAAAAATTTCAAATATCTAGAAGAAGATGGTTGGATGAAGGTAAGGAATCCTTGAGCCTCTTGACATTGCCATAAAAAGTACATGAAAATTGTTCATTGCTATTTGAAACATGGCTTTAGCTAAAGAGAGTAGTTAATGCATATCATACAAGGACTAAGGTAGGAAACAAGAGAGCACATGGACATGTATGCAGTGGGCAAGGTGCATAAAAATTCTATGTCCCAAATCAAGACACTCATAAATACCATTGCTAGAATGGAAAGTGAATGGCAGAAGTAACAATTAACCAAGGAGCATAACTATGATTCATCATGCAAGTAGGAGGCCACGAATGTTGAAGGTGCTATTGAACCTCCTACTGTAGTCAAGGCTCTAGCACAAGATTGAGTTAGAACAAATAAAGCTTAGACAAACTTGGTCCACTATGGGAATTGAGTTTGAGATGCAACAAATAAGAAGATAACCACTACTCTCAAAGACATTGATGGTAAGGTGGTTGAAGCTACAACCAAAGTAGTTGTGTCATACAACAAAGAGAGAGGTATGATGGTAAGGGTAAAGGAAAGCTATCTTACTCTAGGAGCATTCAAGAAGATCCAAATGAGGCTTCATCATCCTTCTTTGATGATGAGGGTTTTTGCAAGCACTACGCAGACTATCATGATTCTTAGTGTTACCTAGTCATGGCTCACATGATTGGTGAGATGGGATGATTTGGGGAACCTTTGAATTTCAAATTCATCAAGAGGAAAATGAAGAAAATCCCATATCTTGGTCATTTATACTCATCTAGCGGTGCTTATTTGTAGCCCATGCAGCAATACCAACAATGGCAAACTCCAAATCCTTGGGATGCTGCTCCATAGAATCTTTTCACTCCAATGCAACAAGAAATGACATCTCTACTTAATCATTACTTCTATGGTACACAAGAAAGAACTTATCAAATCACAACGATGATACCTCAATAGTACCTATCTATTTATAGCAATCCTATCAACCAAGCTTCCCAACAATAACATTAGTAGCAACTTCTACTTCTTAGTCCCGTGCAAGATGGGATACTGAGTCAACTGTAATCGAGTTAGGTTAAATCTTATAATATTACCTATGGTATTGATGAGTACATCACCTAACCCATGTCTAAACCTCAAAATTTTTGTGTGTTGTTGTGTTTGTATTGTAGTGTTGTTTTGTTGATCATGATCTCAGGGTATTTTGACATGTTTGGGAGTGTTTTGGGCATATTTTGATGGATTTTGGAGGTTTCGAGGGCTATGGGGACTTGCTTGGAGGTGTTTGGAGCTTCCAGGACTAAAAACAAGCATATTTGTATTTTGGCCTTGTAGAGGAGACGTCCGATTTGTAAGTGAGACATCCCATATGTAAGTGAGATGTCTCATCTACGTTGTAGACATCCCACATGATCTGAAGATGTCTACTCTAGGACCTTTGCACTTGGGAGAGATGTCTTCTGTTTCTTGTATATGTCTACCATGGATTTTAATGGACATTAAATTGAATGATAAATTGGAGGGAAGATGAAGAGACAGGGGGAAAAAGATATAAATAGAATCCTTATGCCTCCAATTTGATCAAGAGATTCAAAAGTGAGTATAGAGAGAGAAAGAGAGAGTGTAGGGAGTTGAGAGAAGAGTAGAGAGAGATAGTCTTGGTAAGGTGCCTTGATGATCATCCTTGTGTGTGTGTGATTGCTTTGATTGAGTGTGTTAGAGTTGGATTGAATCTATTGTTTGTCCTTGGGAATTGTGCTTTCTTTCATATGTAATTTTTCCATTTGAGTAAGAATAAAGCTTTCATTTTTCTTTTCTTGTTCAAACTTGCTATTTTGTGACTTTGAGAGAGCTTGGATTGTGGAATCCATGGAAGCACCTCATTAGGTATTGATCCTACTTCTATCCATGCATCTAGGAAATATTACTAAACATGTATTAATTTGGTTGTCGGGGGAAGTTTGAGGTCCTGTAGTGGGAAATTTTACTACAAATGCAGATGTGAGAATTGTGGGACTAGGTTTGTATAATCCTCTCCACCTTGTGGAGAGGAAAGTCATTCAAGCAAAAATAGAGCCCACATTTCTAAGATCTTGATGAGCATCCATGACCATATTTCAACTACAATACCTACTTTAGGAATGAATTCCATTGCTATATCTAGTAGGGATAGCATGATGGTACCTAACGGTGATGTTGTCACCATTCCTATGTTTATGGTGGTAATGTGGGAAGTTAAGGAATGATATTTTCTTGCAAAGTGACTAGATCTTGGTAGTCCAAATTGGTGAAAAGGATCATTGCCTAGCTCTCTGTGACTCCAATTCGGGAGTCAATCTCATTCCACTCCAGTAGTACCTTGATTAGGAGCTTCCTCCTCTCAAGTGTACTAATATTCAACTCAAGCTAGTAGAACAATTATTTGTATACCTTGTGGAATAGGTATGTAATGTAATCACTTCTATTACAAATTGGTCATATCTTGCTTATTTCCTGATGCTTAGATTAGAATATAAGGTGGGAGAGGATCTTCCTATTATCATGGAAAGATCCTGGTTAAGCATTGTAAATGCTAGGTTGATTTTCCAAGATCTTCATCTTAAGATCAATAGGTGGGATGAGACTAGAAAGATGCACTACAAGAGAATATTCTGCAATCCTTCCTAGTCTTGTTGCACCATGGCCATAGGCCATTTACATGAGCTAGACAAAGTATCTTTTGAGCAATACTTGGGGAATTCTATTGAACATCTTTCCCCCCTAAGCATGCTTAACAATTAATTTAACACTTAGAGGCTTCCTAGGTGATAGGCATGGATTAGTCATGGGGGAGAAATCTCTCACAACATGTCAAAATTTTATTTTATTTTGCTATTTTTGTTTGTGCAATTAATAAAGATTGGTGTGTTTAGTTAGAATTTTTCAATATTTTGAGATTAACGGATAACCAATTGTGAGATTTTCTTTTAGAGTATTTTTGTTTGTGTATGTGGGAAAACTAGTTTAGGAGCTTTACAAATGTCAATCTAGTAAGCCAATGGTGGATGGGTGAGCTACTGATGAAGTGTCATTAAGTCACTGCGTCGACTAGGCCGCATATACAGGGCTCACTTATACGTGGCCGTGTCTATGCGGGCTTGTCGGCGTAGCCTTCCTATGTCGATGTGGCCCTGTTTACATAGCTGCCTATCTCGGCCTATAAATAAGAGGGCCTTTTGCCTCATTTAGGAATCTTTCAATTAGTTGTAGCGAAGCTCTTGTAGTTTGTTCTCGCAGGAGATAGAATATTTTCCAAGTGCCCTTAGCAGGTGTAAGAAAAGTGATCGGCTCTTTATTTGAGTGTTGATGTATCTAAGCCCATTGGCATGATGACAACAAAGATGAACTATTCAAGCATTCCTTGCAGCATTTGGACTTAGTTATTTTATGAATTTAATAGTTTAATATGTTTATGCTTTATTAGTTACTTGTTAATTACTTAAGTTTTTGTTATTATAATTTCAATCGCTATTGTTCATTCATAGCTCGTTAAGGCCATAAGTATGACCATCTCGAATGAAACCCAAATACTTGGTAAGCCTAGTGACGCTTAATGTCTGGTAATCCAGAAGTGTTAGGAGATGCTCAAAACATGCTTGAAAGATGGGACCAGATACTTATGCTAGGAATAGTTAAAATATAAGCTAGGATAATTAGAGATTAGATAATATTTTATTCCTTACTTTCCATACCTCAATTAGCCGCCAAAAAGATAATTAAAAAGATATAAAAATCATTAGCCTTAGTCTCACTTAACCATCGTAAACAGAACCTCACAAGTGAGATTAGGATGACAACGACCATTCTAACCCAAGGTTTCACTGGTTAGAAGTTTGGTGTATGTTAAGTGCTTACAGTCTACGAATTTCGATCGAGTCATGCTTGAATGCTCGTGATTCGTATGGTTGGGCGTAGGGGTACCTAGCCACTCATCATTGGCACCATTGTTGGGGACTGTTAAGTCTTACATGCATAATATAACCTTAGTGAAATTATCATTCAAGTCATTGGAACAGACCCAAGATAGAAATATTTATGCACGCTAGGCAAATTAAAGTTAGTAGTAAGGTACATTGATTACATGGACCATCTAATGTCCACTACGTCTTCTTGTAGGAGGGAGATATCCACCCCACCGGTGCCACAGGAGTGTCAAGTGGTGTACAAGAATCCCAATGAGTATGTCCTTGATTTCACATTCATCCTACATCAGGATGAGCATCTACGATGGCAGGACATGGAGGGAAATATTGTACACCCTCCTGACCAATCGGCTCCTGCGATGCTATTTCACAATCTTGGCAGATTGGGCATCCAGGACCTTGGAGCAGAGTATGTCATGGAGGACCATGACTACCGAGACTATCGTCCCACTGAGGCTCAACGAGCAAGAGATTAGCACCAGGCAGATAGATATGAACAGCTGAAGTGGAAAAAATTCAGTAACCCCTTATTTTCGCAAGGGCTGCAAGATGATGGGGATCCCATCTTTCATGACACCCATTCAACTAAACTTCCCCTAGGGCAGCAGGTCGTCCAATCCATGATTCATTCCAAGCATCTAGGTGGCCAAGATTCCCAAGGGGATGGAGGGTCACATAGCAAGGATGAACGGGATGATCAGGACCGTCATCAAGGTAGAGGGAGAGGTCCCTCTCCTTCTTCTCCATCCTCTCACTCTCCTTCTCCTTCATCCAGCTTAGGCTCTGATCATAACCGAGGTAGGAGGAAGTGAAAGGACTGGGGAAAAAAGGTTCAGAAGGATCAGAAGGAGCAACATGAGGAAACACGTGAACCATCGTGTGATGCTCATTGGCATGAAAGGAGGAATAACTAGAATCATCACAAACATCATGGTCCCTAGCAGGACTATGATTCATATGAGTCATTGTTGGCTACCCAGAGTATGCTCAAGATCTTTGAGGCAATTCAAATCCCTAGCAGGCACATGAAGGATAGCCGGATCAAGCACGTTGATATGAACAACATCCCGATATTTGAAGGGGGATACAACTGTGATCTGTAGACCCACCTGCAGGCATTCCATGATGCCTACACCCTGCAAAACATTGACAATGATTGGCAGAAGCTGAAGCTGTTCCCTCGCACACTCATCAAAGAAGCTAAAAGCTAGTACCGGTTCTTGGAGCCGAAATCAATCAGAAGATGAGTATAATGCTTGAAATTTTCAATGAGAAATATCAAATGTACTCCAAAGTGGTGAATCTGAGATGATAGATCCAAGGCTGGAAACAAGGAAATCATGAATCCTTGGATGCCGCCATTAGTAGGTACTACTCGTTATTGCATTGGTGCCCTGGTCATGGTGACTCTCACAGGGCATAGCTTCACCACATCATTTATGGGCTCCATTTTGAAACAAGAAAGACCCTAGGCATGTACGCCCAGGGCTGACTGTCGGAGCTAAGGGCCCATCAATTGCAATGCCTCATTGAACAGGTGGCCAAGGAAGAAGGAGAACTTAGGAAAAAGGAGAGTGTAGAAGAATTCAACTGAGATCCTTCCCTCAAAAAAAGGGAAGTTCATTTTTGTGATGAGGAGGAAGAATCATCGCTGGAAGCAGTGGTAAATTGAAAGACCTTGCTGTTACAAAAGTTCACATATGAAATTTTGGCAAAGGTGGATAAGATGTGGGACTCTTTGGATGAAAGGGTCCAAAGCATGCTGAAAATCGTAGAGGAGTCTAGAGCACAAGGTAATGACCGTGATCAGCGTAGGAAGAAGGAAGATAAATGTACCCAATATAAGTGAAAGGGTAAGGTTGCTATAGTAGAGTAGGTTGTAGACTTTGACACCAAGGAGGAAGATGAATGTGGCATATGCCAATATGAACATCCTAATGGATGTTTTCCTGTGGTGTCACATCTTCAAGAGTCTGGGGTGTACACATTGAACCCTTGCTTGGCACAATGACAAACACCCTAAAGGTTGCCTTATCCACAAGGAAATTCTAGGCAATTCCACTAGCAGCAGCAAGCATACTATCCAAGTGGAGTGCCACCGCAACTGTATGAATACTTCCAATAGTGGAAGCACCCATAAACATGGGGGATGCCACCTCCAAGGTAGCAGTACCCTTACAAATAGCTAGATATTTATGGGTACTATGTTCAGCAACTGGTCTCTCCAAGGGACTATTCTAGCCATGCGGCGTTTCAAAGTCATTACCACCCCTTGGAGTATTTTCGCCCTCAATCTCCATCACCCCAGGCGGAAAATACACATCTCTTTTATCCTCCATCACCTTCCCCCACCACATCCCACTTAGCTGCCACCTGCTCCATCAATGTAGGGAGAGATACCACCATAGCCATAGCAACGAAATGCTATGAGGGCTGTTAACTTATAACCGACACCTTAGCAGAGTGGATTGGAACCCGAGCCACGAAAATGTCCCTTTTTCTAACCCAATAATCTAAACATACCCTCGCATACACCTATGGCTAGTGCCTCTGAACCTACAAATGCCTCCACTATTCCACCAGAGCAGCCTCCAAGCCAACAACAACAACACTCCAACATCCAGACGGTCATGCTCATGCATGCTGTGATCAACTAGATCAAAGCAGGTCACCTTTCCCAGAAATTGACTGATCCGGAAAGCCCCCTCATCTATCTTCAGGTGGCAGGGAATGAGCCATGCAAAGCTCTTCTTGACTCAAGGTCAAGGGTCAATTTGATCTCTCATGATATGTTCAAGAACTAGAACTTGCCCTCGCTAAAGAAGAGCAACATTTGGCTCAAGTTAGCAGACCAGTCCATCACCGTTCCATTGGGATTGGTGGAGGACATTGTGACCACTGTCTATGGGTGGTCCTATACTGCTGATTTCCTGGTCATCAGTGTAGAGAAATACAAGGGGAACTTCCCAATCATCATGGGAAGGGCATGGGTAAGCATGGTGGATGCACGACTAGGCCTCCACGATCTATCCCTTGAAATTTCAAAGGAAAATCCTTTCAAGAAGGTCGAAAAGAAATGCGTTCCATGCATCGCGTATAGTGAATCAGGGTGTAATTGTGTGCAGAAATTATGGTCTGCTAAGCGGATATCCATTCAAGCATGCAGCTGGTGTACTGAGGAATAACCTATTCAATAGTGCCTGTACGCAGCAGCCACTAACCAAGAGGGCACCCAGTGGCTGACAGCTGATCCTACTAATAGCACATTATGCATGGAATCATCAGAGGGGGTTGTACAAGCCTACATCGATAGCAGAGATGAAATGGAGGAGATTCATCAATAGGTATCCATTGTTGATGACCAAGATGACTGGGGGAAGCTAGAAATCCTTGAGAGCTTCAAAAAAGAGTCCCTTGAGTTAAAGTCTTTACCGGCTCACTTAGAGTATGCATTTTTGCAAAATGGAAAGCTGGTAATCATTAATGCCACCCTTGCTCCAAAACAGAAGAAGAAGCTGCTAGAGGTGGTAAACAAATGGGTTGCTGCATTCGCATGGTCATATCCTGAGTTGACTGGAGTTGATCCCAGGGTCTGCCATTATCGGATCTATCTTGACCCTTCCATGAAGCCACAATGACAACCACAAAGACGGTTGAATCCCAAATTGAAATAGGTTGTAAAGGATGAAATTGAATAGTTGCAAAAGGCAGGATTCATTTATTCTGTCGTCGATAGCGAATGGGTTAGCCCACTCGTTATCGTCCCCAAAAAAGGTGGCAAGTGGAGGGTTTGTATTGATTTCTGGTTGCCCAATATGGTGACCTTCAAGGACCACTTCCTACTTCCATTTGTGGACCAGGTGTTGGACACCATAGCAGGGCACCGTTACTACAGCTTTTTGGATGGTTATAGTGGTTATAACCAAATCCAAATAGCACCAGAGGACTAGGCCAAAACTACTTTCACAAGTCCATGGGGGACTTTCGCATACAAGAAGATGCCCTTTGGCCTATGCAATGTTCCCTCTACATTCCAATGCCTTGTCCTAATCATCTTCTAGCAACAAATTAGCAATGGTGTAGATGTCTTCATGGATGACTTCTCCACCTATGGGGCCATGTTCGAGCAAGCCTTGGATCGTCTTGAGCAGGTTCTCAAATGGTGTGTAGACACTAATCTACAACTCAATTGGTAGAAAATCCATTTGATGGTCCAAGAAGGCATCGTGCTAGTGCATCGCATCTCACAAATAGGGATCAGCGTAGATCCTAAAAAGATCAAGATTATCCAAGGAATTACCTATCAACCAAGTACCATCAAAGATGTTTGGTCATTCCTTGGACACACTAGTTACTACTGGTGATTCATTAAAAACTACTTGAAGATCGCTAAGCTGTTGGTAGAGCTAACAAAGAAGGATGCTCCATTCATCTGGACCAAGGAATATGAGTCTGCATTCCAAGTGCTAAAATAGAAACTCATAGAAACTCTAGTTCTACGGGCCCCCGATTGGTCCAAACCCTTTCACATCATGACGGACGCATCCAACTACGCCTTGGGAGCCATGCTTACATAGTGTGACGATCAAAAATGTCCCTATTATATCCACTGTGAAAGTCGTTGCATTGTGGGTGCTCAATTGAACTACACCACCACCGAAAAGGAGTCGACGGCGGTGGTGTTCACCTTGGACAATTTCTGGCACTATGTGCTCGGATACAAGGTGTTTGTGCATGTTGACCATAGCGCAATCCAGTTCTTGATGAAAAAACCAATGGTGAGACCCTGCATAATTCGGTGGCTGGTGATTCTTCAGGATTTTGATCTTACCATGGTAGACAGGAAGGGGATTGAGAATGTGGTCACCGACCACTTGTCTCGGTTGTGATGGGATGATGCAAAAGAGGAGGAGCCCTTATCCGACCAATTTCTAGATGAACTCCTCTTCATAGGCATAGTTGATCCACAAGTAACCAAGGAATCCCCTTGGTTTAGCCGCATCCTCACCTACCTCACCACTCAAGAGTTGCCAAAGGAGTGGAACCATCGGTAGAAATAACAGTTTCTCCATAAGGCCAAGCATTTCATGGAAATCAATGGCCACCTATACAAGGTGTGCGCAGATGGCTTGGTTCGATGATGATACGCTGCATGTCCTCCAGGATTCTCATGAGGGCCCTTGTGGAGGCCACTATGGTAGATGCCGCACTACCATTAAGATCTTGCTTGCCGGGTATTACTGCCCACCATCTTTAGGGATGCACAATGGTTTGCCCACTCCTATGAACAATGCCAGAGGGACAGTGGGATGACGGCTTGGCTGGAGGAACCTGAACAATGGATCCAGCCACTGGAGCCTTTTGACATTTGGGGTATTGAATTCATGGGACCCATCACGCCCCTATCAAATGGAAAGGCATTCATCATCGTAGCTGTGGACTACTGTACAAAGTGTGCAGAAGTGGCAGCCGTCATCGACTATTCTTCCAACACCGCCACATGATTTATCCAACAACAAATTGTTAACAGGTTTGGAGTGCCACATGCACTCATTTCTAATAATGGAACTCATTTTACGGGTATCACTTTTCAGAAACTCATGCAATGCTTAGGGGTAACGCATAAATTCACAACTCCCTATCACCCCCAAGCCAATGGGCAGGCTGAAGTCACCAATAGGGAGATCACCAAGATTCTTACCCAAACCATTAGCAAATATAGAAGGGATTGGAGCACTAAGCTTAACAATTCCCTATGGGCCTATCGCTCCACTTAGAAACTTCCTGTAGGGTACTCTCCCTATGAGTTAGTGTACGGAAAGTTGCCAACACTTCCAATTCAAGCCAAACTCCGCATACTATCCACCACTTGTGACTTAGGCCTTGACCTACTGCTAGCACAACGTGAATGACTGATCAATTTAAGTGTGCTAGATGAGAACTGATTAGTGGCCCTATCCTCGAATGAGATCCACAAGGCCTACAATAAAAAATGACATGATCTTAGGATTTGGAAGGTCACGTTTAGATGTGGAGACAAGGTGTTGTATTGGAACCCCTCACACGTATCCCAACCGACCAAGTTTCAAACATTGTGGGAGGGACCTTACATTGTCTCCGAAACCTTCCCATTTGGGGCCTTGTTCATCCACAAACCTACAGACCCCACCAGAACACAGTTAGTCAACCGTCAACAACTAAAACCTTTCCGCAAACTCCACTCAACCAGTGTGACCACCTCATCACCACCAGTTCATCCATGCTCCATTTTTCATGTCTCCTCCTTTCCACCCAGTTGTGGGGGAGATCGTCATCCCTACTGACCTATTCCACGACACCCCTCACCGTTTTGTCATTTTTTGTTTTACACTTTTTTTTCACCATTTTTTATACGTTTGCAAATTATTTGTACATTTTTTCCTTTATTTACTTATTTTTTCATTTCTTTGTGGATGTTTTATTTTTCGTGTAATTGCTAATTCGTCGTCTTGTTGTCTTTAGATGTCTAGCATGGATGGTTTTCATTGCGATGGGTAATGTGTACTCGTCCACCTAGTTGTCTAGTTTCCATCCTTGCATGGTTCTTTTTTCGACTTTACGTCTACTTTCTGCTCATAAAATTGGCAGTGAGTTCACGTCATCCACCCATTCACCCACTCCATGGTTTTCCTTCTGTTGAGCACATGCAACCCCTTCCCTTAAGAACCTTATAATTAATGTGTGACTTGTGTAGTTCCTGGACTGAGGAATGACCCAATGGTTTGAATTAGGTGTGACTTCAAGGGGAATGTAATATTCGTTGCTCTGTTCTACCCTCTGAGGTTGTTGGTATGTCCTTAAGAATTTCCTACCACTCCACGTCCTTCTCTCCATGGAAGATTTTGGGCAGTTCAACCTTACATGGTGTGGTCCTCATCGAAATTTTTTTTTTAAAAAAGAGAGAAAACCAGAAAATTAAAATAAAATAAAATAAAAGAAATAAAAATGAGGATTCAAAGCATACCCCTTGGTCAAATGCATGTGAACACGCATGGGTCTTTGCATGGTGTGGTTCCCCTTGAAAAATAAATCAAATCACTGTGTGGGAATTCAAAGCACACCCCTTAGACCGCTTCTCATGGGCCACCACACTAGTTATGGGACTTCATTGGTCCCCTATAACTTTGTCCTATTTCACTTCCTTCCTCTCATGTTTTTTGGAGTGGTGGTTCTCTGTGAGGTCATTCTTGCTCCTTGGGGGATGGTTGGGACTTCGTCTATTGCTACGATGTCATTGAATGCGAATGGTTTTAGGTCTGATCTTTGGAACGGTTCTACTGGGTCACTTAACCACATCTCCACATGGGGTTTCCTATGACCGATGATCAGCATACCATTCTCTCATCTCTCTCTTCATCTATTTCTCTCTGCCACTTACCTCATTGCTTGTTTTATGTCGTGAAGGTTTTTCATGATTTTTGTGGGTTTCCATTCCTTGGCAGAATCTTTTGGGTCATAGTCTTACCTGGCAAACACCATTTCTTTGCACTGGGGCCCATGGACCCCAATGTTGAGGGCTATGTAGGGGCTACTAAGGCTATGGCCTGCTATGGGGAGGATCCACCTACATTTCCTTAGTTTCACTTGTTAAGTCTCCCATCCTTTGGATTTCGTGGTTGACTAGTTTTCCAATCCCATCGCTCGATTTATTTCCCATGGAGTTATTTTTGAGTCCCATTCTCCTATTTTTTGTCTCTTTTTTGAGCTTAATTACCTTCCTCATGTCCTTCGCCATGTCCAGGCCTCTCACACCCTTCAACCGCCTTAATTTGTCATTTCAAATTCATCATTTTGGGCTTTATATGGGTTGGTCAACGGGTGAACACCCCTGCATCGATGGGGCATCGTCGACGTAGTGCCTAACCCCTATATATACCCTGTCGCACTTTGCCATTTTTCATCATTTGAAGCCTAAATTGAGGGGATTTTTTGCCATTTTTTCTGCCTAACCTTTCCCAATGCACCTACATTCCACCGCGAGTTTGCATCAATTGAATCCTTTCCCTTTTCCGCACCCAGAGGTATGCTCTCAGTCGTGGGGGGGATGTGTCTATGTGTAATTAATTAATTAATTAATTAGTTGGTTAATTACAAAAAATTTGACCCTAACCCATAAATTAACACTTCGGAAGACTTAATGATGTGCCTATGCCAAAAACATAACTTGGTCAAATTGAGAAGTATATATTGACCCTTTTAAGCCATTTATGTACGGTCTAACGAGTGGTTATGTTTAATTGCAGATGGCACCCAAACCAAGGCACCCAAGGGATGAAGGACCTTCACAACCAAGGGACAAGTACCCATGCATGAGAAGGGGATGAGGTGTACAACTACCAGAGCATGTGGAGGGCTCTCATGCAATAGGGTCCTTTTGTGAAAGACCTGATGTGGAATTTTTTCATCATATTCCTGAAGAGGAGATTCCCAACGAGCAATCGCTCGGGGATGAGACTCCTTGGATAGCACCATAGCTTGAGGTCACCCTGACCCAAGCTTGCCTTGATGCTATCACACTACACGAGATGTAGTGAATGGTCCTTCAAGAGCTAAATTTTGGACCATTCCTCGAGAACGTGCCAAATGATGTAAGGCTCCAATTGCAGAACTCTCCAATGTGGCCAATCATCACAACCAGTGGTGAATGGTACTTAGGAGAAACTTATGTCTTCTGGATGAATTGGAAACTAGGGTCTAGACTAAGAATCAAAGACATTTATGTCTCTTAGTCTTCGGAAGCAATAACATAGGCTTTGGGGTTGCCCGAAATTGGGGCAGATGTAATGGAAATTCTGAAACAGGCCAATCTAGAGGTAAAGATGCAATGGACAAAATGATGCTATGGGGTAGAGTGCAAGGAGTTTAGCTCCCTAACCACGGTGGAAAGAGTGTACGCAAAGATCGCATCTTACCATCTGAACCCAATGGTAAGACCCAGTAAAATCACAGCCTTCTTCACTCGTGCATGTGCCGCCTTGAGCGGGAAATTTCCCATGATTCTTCCACAGCTACTGTTTCTAGAGATTGAAAAAAGGTTCGCTGAGAACGAACGTGGAAGACAAGCTCTCCCATTTCCCTGCCTAATCCAAAAGTTGTGCAAATAGGCAGGGATAGCATGATATTCTAATGACATAATCCAGTGTGCCCTAATTGCCTCGTGGCAAGAGATGATAAAAGATAAAACTCTTACTGCCACACAGATAGAGGAAGAGCAACAATCACGTCCACCACCTACATAAACAATGTAGTCAGGCTCGCAAACCATGGCAGAATACATCTGTGAGATCTAGGAAACGCTCTTGAGCTAGCAAGAGCAATTTAGTAGGACTGGTGGAGGAGAAGACCCTTCGGGCTATTACCCTGCCATGAGCCACCTGGAGCAAGTGGCTCAATTAGTTAGCTTACTTGAAAGGGCAGGGCCGATATTCTTCGCCGCTTGAGCACAAGTTCCAACCAGAATAGATCTAAGCATTTGAGATGTATCAACATCAACCAAACATTTGTTCCCTGAAATTTCAGGGAATGTTGCTACCTTCTCGATTCACTTGGAAGATGGTGAAGGGGTGACGGTCCTAGTGATGCAACACCAGATCAAGAAGTTGCGGCCGAAGTGGTTTCTGACATAATCGCTATGGCTCTCAATGCATCAGCAGCACCTGTACCAAACATTCATGGACTACAAGATGTACAGGTGTCTGTTGGAACTTCACGTAGCCAGATTGACGCAGCCCAACATGAAGAGTTGTTGGACTGACTGGTGGGAATTGGGCAATAGCTTTTGGATGTCTTCGACCTTCTGGACAACATTACTGCAACCCAGTTGGAGCTGCTCTCGGCAAGGGGCAAGAGCATCATTTTGGAAAGGCAACTTAAAGCTACTCAAGCTACTTGTCAGCGCTTGGCAATGGAGGTAGCCTAATTAAGAGCTCAACTTGTTGATCCAGCCATCCTCGATCATGACATCACTAGAGATGAAGCTTTTCAGTAACTTCAACTTAGGCTTTATATCGTTGAGGATGTACGAGAGACAGTGATCCTCGACAAGTCCATAGCAGACACCCAAGCGTATCACTTAGAAAAGGACTTGGTAGAGGTTTACCAGGAGAACATACGACTGACCACGAAGGTTCATTGCCTATGCAATGTTGGTGCAGAAAATGAACACATGAAAACTTTCATCCACCAATAGCAAGAAGAGCTAGCCAGGGTGAATGCTGACATAAGAAGGTTGGCTACTAAAAATCGAAATCTATTAGTGGAGTAGGTTCGGGTATTATGATAGAAGTCTGAAATTGAAATTGCCTCTTGGAAAAACAAGGCCCTAAAATTTGAAAAAGTTAAAAATGATTACAGGGAGCAAGTGGGATTGCAGAAGGAGGTAAATGAGAAACACATTCAAGTTGCTAAAGCCAAGATGAACCAAGCGCTCCAGTAGCTCCAAGAGGGAGGCGATGTATGGCATTCTATCTTTGATGGGTTGAACACCTATAATAAAGCAGAAATCCGTCTGAAGGAGCTGCAGATTAAGGAAATGATAGAGTACATGGAGTTGCTCAACCTCTAATATGCAAACTTGGCTATGTTCATAGCTAGGAGACCGTGGTTAGAATTGGAAAAACAAGTGGCCGCCTCATATTCCCTATATGAGGGAGAGTTCCAAGAGCACAAAGCAACAAAGCAGAAGCTGTAAATGGCAAACGTAGAACTCGAGGTTCTCTACACAAGCTTTGAAGGGCAATGTATCATCATGGAGGATCTAGGCTGAAGAATGAATGGCTACCAGCAGCTGCAAGCATCATTCCAAGCATTCAACATCGAACGCAAGCAGTTCATAGCCTAGTTTGTCAACTTAAAGGAACTCCTTCCAGCATTGCCATGCCCTTGGGAAGTTCCATCTCCACAACACATTGGTGAAGCTGCCTAGATTGTGAATGACCCTCGAAGCAAGGAAGAAAAGATGAGGGCTCTATTGGAGGCTTTCCGACTGCCTCCAAAAGTTGTAGTCTGTGAATTTTGACCGAGTTGTGCTTGAATGCTCGTGATTCGTATGGTTGGGCGTAGGGGTACCTAGCCGCTCATCAGCTACATATGTAATGATGGTGTGAGAGTGCCAAATGGGTCTAACATGAAGCTTTGATCAACAAAATTCCCATGTAACAAAATTCATCCACCTCCTTTTTTTCTATTCATCATCAATGAACTAGGCTTAGATTAGTGGGGAGTAGGAACTCATGTTACAAGCTATTGAAACTAATGTTACTAGAATTATAGGTAGGTGGTAGATCCACAACTTAGGGTGTGAGCTCTAGAATCCTAAAAGAGTTCTTGATCATTAGTATGGAAAGGATGTATCATTGAGGATCCTTATGATCATTAAATGGGTCTAACAGTATGATTGTGTTCATGTAGAAATAATTTTTTTATTTCTATAAGAATACCTCCAAGAACTAAGTGTTGAGATACTTAGTATGTGATCATAAATGGTCTTTAGAATGGTGTAACCCTCGATAAATAAATGATTATGAAATGAAGGGATATGAATCCTCCAATCAAATATAGACTTATCCTACCACACATTCTAGAAATAGTAGAGAAATGATGAAAAATATGAAATTTTTAATGCCAAAAATGACTAAGTCTAAAATCACTAGAAAAATGACCAAGTATTTATTATCAGAAAATAAACTAAGTGTAGAATAAGTTGTAAATGTTAAAATAAAAATGAAGCGTAAAGTATAGATAAAGAACATACAATATTCAAACACTCTAGTTTTGATGTGAGTGAATTTTTGATGTGAGACAAGTTTTAATGTAAGAGAATGACTAAGCATAGAATGTTGAAAATTGGCTAAGTGTAAAACATTGAAAATTGTAATTTTGATGTGATGGGAAAATAATGTAATGAATGAGAGAGAAAATTAAGTATAGAATGTATGTAAATAAGTATAAAAATAGAGATATTGCATTAATGTGGGGAAGGGTCCTAGATGCAGATGTTGTATTGATTAAAACAAAAGAAGAAAAAGCAAAGCATTCATCTTCTATGGAGGAGCAAACTACATATGGTGGGAGAAAAATGTAAGTGTAACAAAATTGATAAAATAAGCTCAAATTTAAAGCAATATATAGATTTGAAGGGTGGAATTTGACCTCTGGAGGATTAGGTGATGGATAGAGAAGTCGTAGGCATGATCTAATGCTAATTTTGGGCCAAAATAGAGCTGTTTGACCAAGGTTGTTGTTATTGATGAGAGAGCTAAAAAAATTCTATCTCTAGAAGTGATATTAGAGGTGCAAAAGATGCTAAAAGTAGTTGAGGAGAACATGGGTGTTGCAGTTGTGGTAGGCGTTCCTGCTCTTCATCTCTTGAAATCTAATCAATGCTTTTAAATTTCAAAAGATCCCACCAATCTCCAAAGATCCAACCTTTTCTAAATCTCCAAAAATCCCAATATCTAATTGAAAGATCCAATATTAAAATTGTATTTTGAGCTTGTATTTATAGGCTTAGATTTTCCAAGTTTAATTTAGGATTGCTAAAATTGAACTTGAAATCTTTGCAAGTTGTCTAAAATTGACACAAGTTTCAAAAATAGCAAGTTTAACTTTTGGCTTCGATGTCTTGCATCATTTTTACTTTTGATGTTCAATGTCAAATGACTCTTTGAAGTTCCACATCAATTTTAATTTTGACATTCAATGTCATTTCACACTTATAAAAATTTTGTTACCCTGTCAATAACACATAAAAATTTTAACCATTTTCAGGATTTTTTCAAAGTTGTCGGAATTGACATTGAAAAGTTGGAATATGATCCCAAATGATCCTTGGAGGTGTTTGAAGGCTAGAAACATGCTTTGAAAAGTTTCTTTGAGAGAATTTTTTGCTATGATACCAAAGGAAACCCAATTTAACATTCCATTGCCTCCAACACTTAGAAAAATTTTGACCCTTGTTAGCTTCAAGACTTAGAAATATTTTGATGCAAGAGCTCAAACACTTATAAAAATTTTGACCTGTGCTAGCTTTGACACTTAGAGAAAAATTTTTATTTTGGAGTTCCAATTCCAACACTTTGAAAAAGTTTGGTTCTAAAGTTGTAACTCCAACACTTAAAACAATATTTTCATGCTAGAGCTCTAGCTCCAACACTCTGAAGTTTTTTTGGAATCATAAAAAATTGAGTTCATAAGTTGGATTATGAATCTAGATGGTTTCCAATGGCTCACAAGAGCTAAGGATGTGCCTTGTGATGATGTATTTGAGGGATTTGATGCTCAAATGCTTATGGAAGGACATTGGAACCACATGTACTTTTAATTTGAAAAAAAACAAAAAAATTGGATATAACACCCTCTCTTGGTGGATGCTATTGAGGTGTTAAAGAAGGATCAATTACAAAAATATTAGATGCTAAATTAATATACTTACAAAAGAAAAAGTGGAAAGAATAAAGCANTATTAGATGCTAAATTAATATACTTACAAAAGAAAAAGTGGAAAGAATAAAGCGCGAAAAGAAGAGAATATTAGGATATCACCAATACACTAGTCATGAGGATGATGCTATGCCACACAAAGGGGGCATAGGCAAATCCTACACTCTAGATGGTTGAAAGGATGCCATTTATGATATTCAAATCCTATCCCACACATGCCCTCAACACACCATTATTGAAATAGAACAAGTCACTTAATTCTTACTAAATGTGCTAATGAGAGGAAAGAAGCTGATATAGGAAAGGGAGTTAGAGAAAGAATTAAAAAGTAAAAGAGAAGAGATGAAAAATAGACTTGTGGAATTTGGAAAATAATAAAACTAGGGAAAGAAGTGAGGAACATTTCCTATACACCTAAGATATGGTGCTATTCCATAGAAGGGGGGATGGCTAATTCCCACGCTTTAATGATTGTTGATGCTTTATAGATTTGGTTCCCTTCCTATGCCACTCAAATTGAACACACCCTCACATGGAGTTGTAAACGGTAGACTACTGATCATAAGGCAAATTTCTGATTAATATCCTAACCATAGTATGCTATAGAAGAAAATTAGTAGAATAAGATATGAAGATATTAGGAGAGATAGATAAAATTTGATGAAGGAGATAGAAGAAAAATAATAGAAAACAAAGAGAAAGAAAGAGGAAACGAAAAATAGAAAAGGACAGAAAAAATAGTGTAACAGAATGTATATGAGATGGAAAAAGAGTTAGAGAAAATCTGATGATGCTTGAATTTTTTTGACCTTAAATGAAGTATCATTTGAGGTATGTCCTATTCACCAAGTTCATGTATTGATTCTCATCTAAATCAGATAAATAGTATACTCCATTGCTAAGGCTCTTAAAAATGATGAAGGGGCCTTGCTAGGACATTGAGAAATTGGTCACCTTGGCATTAGGAAAATTCCTAATGAAAATATCACCTTCCTTGATATCGTTGAGCCTAACATGCTTATCATGGTAATGGCACATGGATTCTTGATGATTTTCGATATTAATTATTGCTTGCTTGTGATTTTCCTCAAGCATGTCTAGCTCAACACAATGCATGATGTCATTGTTCTTATCTATTATCCAATTGTTCTTGGTTGCATGAATAGAAGGCACATCTAGCTCCACTAGCAACATAGCTTTTGATCCATAGGTAAGCATGAAGGGGGTTCAGTTGGTTGTTGTTCGGAAGATAGTATGGTAGACCTAGAGGTTATGGAATAACTGAGTATGCTAATTGCATTGGGATTTTNCACTTGTATTTTGATGGTGCACATACAACCCAAGGTTCAGGTGCATCTTGTGTTTTAAATTTCTAAGGTATGGATCCAATTTATCATACTTATAAATTTAATTTTTCATGTGCTAACAATGTAGCAAAATATGAAAGTCTCAACTGAGGCTTGATCTTAGCCCTTCAACTTTGAATCAAAATGGTTTTCATACATGATGATTTATAATTGGTCATATACCAAGTAAATAAAAAATATGCTTGCAAAGTTAGACATCTTCAATCTTATCTAAACTTAGTGAAAATTTTGATTTCTCAGTTTGACAAATGCTTACTCACACACATCCACCACTTAGAAAACATGCTTGCTAATGCATTATCTACTTTTGCTCTTCTTTCTAATCCTAATTTTCTCAAGGATTATTTGTGTTATTCAACACAAGGCTTAGTTAACTTAGAAGAAGATGAAANGGGCCTATGAGATTCAATCCCCATTTTTGGATATGCCATATGATTTTGGACATCCTAAGCACTTGAGATGAAACATAAATAAGTGAAGCATGACATTGACATGTATTACAGATTTTAACTAATGTATCCACACCCCTAGCCATTGTAGGCCACTAGTAACCTAAAGAAATGATACGAGATACTAAAGATCTTGAACCTAAATGACCTTCATAGACATTAGAATGAACCTGTTCTAACATGTTGTGTGCTTTATCATAACTTAGACAATGTAGAAGAACATCTGATGTAGAGATGCAACATAAAATATTAGTATCAGAAATATAAAAATGTTTAGAATATTTACGAAGAGCATTCTTTTGTGAATAAGATAGATATTTAGGGGTCTCTTTGGTTTGCAAATATTGTATGATATGACAATATTTTTCATCTTCTTCTAAGTTAACTAAGCCTTGTGTTGAATAACACAAATAATCCTTGAGAAAATTAGGATTAGAAAGAAGAGCAAAAGTAGATAATGCATTAGCAAGCATGTTTTCTAAGTGGTGGATGTGTGTGAGTAAGCATTTGTCAAACTGAGAAATCAAAATTTTCACTAAGTTTAGATAAGATTGAAGATGTCTAACTTTGCAAGCATATTTTTTATTTACTTGGTATATGACCAATTATAAATCATCATGTATGAAAACCATTTTGATTCAAAGTTGAAGGGCTAAGATCAAGCCTCAGTTGAGACTTTCATATTTTGCTACATTGTTAGCACATGAAAAATTAAATTTATAAGTATGATAAATTGGATCCATACCTTAGCAATTTAAAACACAAGATGCACTTGAACCTTGGGTTGTATGTGCACCATCAAAATACAAGTGTAAATTGAAATCCTTATGTTTCAATGTCATAGTTGGAGGAGGAACTATCTCTTCCTTACTTGGTTCCTCTAGGGAGGGTTGGATGGTTATAGAAGATGGTCTAGAGAATGGGGTGGAAGTAAGAAAATTCATGATGGCTTATCCCTTAATTGAGTGTTGGGAAAGGTAGGATAATTCAAATTTAGTTAAGAAACTTTTTCATTTTGTCCTGTGATTGTTAGCATATGGGTTGATGACAATATATTGTAAAATGTTGTCTCTTAGAAGATAGGAGAGTTAGAAAATTTTCTAAGTTTAGGACATATAGAAGAGTTAGAAAATTTTCTAAGTTTAAGAAAGATAGGAGAGCTGGAAAATTTTCTAAGTCTAGAATAGATAGAAAAGTTAGAAAATTTTCTAAGTTTGAGAAAGATAGAAGAGTTAGAAAACTTTCTAAGGTATAGAAAATTAAAAATTGAAAGTGTTAAATTTTCTAAATGGTAAAATGAATCTACATGGATATTTGTATGGGGATTTAGAATTACCTTACAAGGCTATCATTGTTTATGGATTTTGAGTTTGACATATTTATCATCTTTTTAGTTTTCTGATTTATGATTTTTTATATTAAGTCTCTATGTTTGTAACTTTGTGATTTTTTAAGGGAAGATACAAAGCAAATACTGAATTGAAAATGTGATAAAAATGTAAAATGAAGAGAAGTAAATAATAAAATAAACTGATAAGACTATGCTAATTAAGAAGGAATGATTAAAAATAATAAAGTAAAATAATGAAATTCATGTTAAGAAGCTAAAACTAACTTCATGCTAAGAAACACACACAAACATAAGAAAAATAAATAATAAACAAAGATAAAGTAGTGAAAGGAAAGAAAAGATTTAGGATTGTGATACCTTAGTGATGGAATTTCTAATATGAGAAATTCTAAGAACTTTTAAACTCTTGATGGGTTCAATGATGTCTAATTCGCCATATCCTAGATCCAAAAAATTATAGGTGCTAGATGAATAAGAAATGGTTACATTTGATTCTTTATTTTCTTTTGTTGAGGACATCTAGCCAATAAGAGTAGGTTGAGATCCTAAGCTAAACTTTTCCAATACATCTAATCATAAATGGGCTAGGATTTTGAGATTAACACATAAGACTATTTCATTATGTTTACAAGGAAAGTGTATTTCTTGATGTAAGGGCAATGCAATAGCATGATGGTATGCTAACCAAGGTTATCCTATGATAGCATTAATTTAAATTGAATCTCTAATGATAGTGAATACAACCTTAGAGATGATCATATCCCTATAGAGAAAGGAAATTTCATTATTCCTAGAATTTCTACTCTAGCACTACTAAATGAAATTAAAGAAGAATTATAGTTAGAGTATGTAACTTCTTTTTCAAGGAAGATATGCTCAATGATTGCTCATAAGATGAAATTGGTTTCAAATCCATTGACATGCACCAATGGTAGCAACACATTATCTCCAATCCATATCATGATGTAAATTGAAAGTTGACACATGGCACCTATTGTAGGATGTATTTTGATGTTCTTCCCCTTAAAGACTAAATAATTAGCGTTGTAACTTGAAAGTTTGAGCACCGATGAGCTCACATGAACATAGGGCTCAATGTTTGAAAGTATTATGATGGACTTTAGTAGCTCATCCAATGTCAAATGATGTAGTCATTAACAACTCCCTTGAAAATTTCTAGAAGCTAATCATGAGGAAGGTAATGTGAAAGCTTCATGGTTGTTGATTTCCATCTAGAGATAAACTTGAAGATTGACTTGTTATAGGCCTATTTGATTGTTAGATGCTCTTACAAAGTATCACTTTTAGTGATATTATACTTGAACCTCTCCATGAAGGTGGTGAAAAGTTGCTCCAAGGAGGTGATAGATCTGTGGGTGAGCATTCTATACCATTCAAGTACTTTTCCAATTAAAGAGTTGGAAAAGCTTCTAAGGATGATGTGGGAATAATTGGCTAGTAGCATGCATTCATTTTGAAAGGTAATGACATGATTTGTAGGATCAAATTCTCCTTATACTTAGTAAGATTTGGAAATGAAATAACTTTGGGAACCTAAAAAGGGAGAATCAAAGGAATAATGGGATAAATGTGAAGATTAGAAATGTAGACTATAGGACTACCTTCATGTAGTATTGTTGCTCTTCGCATTTCATATTCATTCAACTGAAGCCTAGACATGAGGTCTTGCAACAAGAGCATTAATTTAGGTAGAACACTAGGAACTGATAGAGTAGTAGGATTACCAAAAATGGAATTGTGAGAGGGTAAAAATGGTTGTGGAGGTATAGTTACTAGTATAGGAATTTAAGATGCATTATATTGTGGTACATGCTACATAGGAAAAAGAAATGGTAGTGACACTTATGATAATTAAGTTCATGGCATATGTGATACTGGTTGGAAAGGGTTAAGTGATGGATTAACACTTTGTATCAATGCTGGGATAGTAGGATTGAATATAGTAGTGTTAGAGAATAAGTTGTAGATAGGAAGTAAATTAATGAAAGATGGTATTGCAGTAGTGGAAGCAAGAGCATTGGAAGTAATGGTTTATGGAACATGCATGGGAAATGGATTGTTAGAGTTTATAAGATTAATGTGTTACAAACTAGGTTGGATAGGTGGATAGTGTGCTAATGATAAAGGCTAGTAGATAATAAAGTATAAGAATCTACATCCTCTTCACCATCAGAGACACTAACACCATCACTTTTGCTATGTTGATCATGAAGCTACAAATTCTAATTTCTAACATTGATGTTGGGGTTCCTATTGCAATGTTTCCAAATGCCACTTTTCATGGCCTATATTTTGTTCCTAGAAAGCAAATACTCTACTATCATGACTTGCTTAGGCTAGGTGAGCTTAATGGGTTAGTTTGGGTTAGGCAAGAAAGGTTCTAAACCATTGGCTACCTCATATTCAGCCATCATACTTAGCTCATTCTTATGTAGTGCAATGCTTATCTTCCTTTTCACACATACAACTTTGTAGTCATGCTACATCATGGATGTTGTAAGTGCTTGAGACATTATTGAAGATCATAACTAGACATGAAATTCTATAGATGACATTATTAACAAGATGGATCAATAACTATTGGAATGGACACAAAATTTTGACCCTCTCATTTGCAATGACCTTGCTAGATTTCCTTAATCTTCATCATTTACTTTCATAGGATCTCAAGGTAACTTTTGCATTAATTTAATTTTATATTCTTATAAAGATATTGAGCTTATTAGGGAGTTAAAAATTGGATGAATTTTTGTCATCATCGTATAGAGTTTTTGTTGAAAATTCAAATTGTTTCTTAGACAACAAAAAAAATAAGAAAATAAAAAAATTCAGTACAAATTCATTATAGAAGTTAAGGAAAAACATATGGATGAAACACATAATAAATAGACTCTTAAAAGATAGCATAAGGAGCTTGAGCAAATTTTTCTTACAATAGCTAAGAAAGTTATGCATTCATAATAATTAGATGCTCAGAAGGCTTGGTTGGAGAAGGATTGTATATGGGATGTACAAAATATTTAAAATGCAAGTAAGAGTCACAAACATAGTTTAGTTAAGACATATAAATGCTTGATTAGATCTAACAGAAGGAAATTTATCAAGGAATAATAGGAATGTTTGGAATACAATATTAAAAAGAAACCTAGACAGTTTTGGCAATGCTTTCATCATAAGCCTCTTCATCATCTAATTTTCTTTTCAAAATATTCATTCATTTTACAATAATTGATTTATAGGAGAATATGATAATTTTAATACTATTGTACAATAAGCATCTCTTCAATTTAATCTTGAGAAAGTCATAAAGGATATTAAAAAGCTAGCATTTGGTAAAATTGTAGATTTATATGGTTTATGTCTAGAATTATTAAAGTGGATAAAGGAATATATTGACATTGAAAATATAGTAAATTTATCTTGTTATATAAAAAAGGGGTTAAAAATAATTTGAACAATATCAAATGATTGTTGTGAATCATATTTATGCTAAGTTGTTGGGCATTCTGCTAGAAAAGAGAATCGGTTCTTTGCTAAAGTTATCTCAAATATAGTGGTGAGCAGTGAGGTAACCCTATGCTCAACCATACGAATACCAGCATTACGCGAGATCTGGTTGAACTCCAAGGACTAAGTGCTTATGCACCTTCACAGAATAAGGATGGGTTAGGTGATCGTTGTCTTCCAGCTTACTCATATGGCACAATTGTATGGTTAAGTAAACTTGAGGTATATGATTTTTATGCTTTTTATGTTTTATGTCCTGGTGCTAAAGAGGGAAGAAGTGAATTAAGTGAATAACTAATTTAAATTAACTAATCAGCTAGGTCCTAACTATTTCTAACACTAGCATCTATTCCCACTTTTTGTACACATCTTGAACTAGTGCAACACTATTGGGATTACCAAATGCTAATCATTACTAGGTTACCAAGTGTTCCACGCATGCTCGAAGTGGTCGTACTAAGTGTGCTTACTTGTGAAAATTAATGAATCAATAAAAGCAACATTAATTAACTACTGAAAGCATTAAATAATTATAAGTAACATTAAGGGTAGGAAATAAGCTATTCTGTATGTTGCAAGGTTTATCACAAAGTTCATCTTTATTTCCGGACACAAGGTGTGCTCAGGTATACAATTCTCGAACAAAGATCCATTCGCTTTATGACTCCTACTATGGGCACTTAGAAATAATTCTAACTCTAAGAGGGAGAAATTGCAAGAGTTTAGGGAAGGGACTAAGAACTAACTGCCAAACCAAGTGTACCTACCTCTTATTTATAGCCAATGAAATAGGTCCTGATATTGGATGTCCGATATCGCTTGGCAAGATTTGATATTGTAGATGTGATATCGCTGACTTGATATTACGGATGTGGTATCGTGGCTCATCATACCACCACGACTGAATGAAAACTTGTCCTTGAGTTCCTTACAAAATATTTGGAAGGTATGGGATTATTGACTAAATGACAGCTGATGATGACATGGGATGATAGACTCAAAGTGCTTGGGGAATGGATTGACAAATATATTATAGCATTGGTGTTGATGCCCATTATGGTGAACATTGTACATAGATGACATCTAGACCCTCATTCGATAGCTTGAAGAGAGAGAGAGAAAAAAAATGAGATGCATTGCTACCGATGTCAAAACTATGCACATCGTTATTCATCCATAGCCATATGTCCAAACTTGTTCCTTGCATAAACACTCTAGCTCCAGTCCATTTTGAGTGCTTCCTCTTATCCCAGTCCATTGTTTATGTAATCACCATCTAGACACATAACACACTCATGGATTAGCAAGGATAGATAAAACCTAATGTAGTTGATACCTTGCCTTGATATAAAGCACATTGGCTAGGTTGTGGGTATGGCAGATACTAGGTTAGAGGTTTATGATTGATAACTACCCAAGGTGTAGGGGTAAGATAATTATGGAATAGAAAAATTTGTGATAGGACCCCCATGACTAAGAGCGAACCTATGGTAGCAATAGGGTGGAAAACTTTAAAGAACAAGAAGGATAAGAGAAATAACAATGGTGAAGTTGATAAAACAAAAGAAAAAATGGATGTTATTGATGGGGTGAATGAGAAATAGTTGATTACAAGAAATGTTGAAGGGAACGAGCTTAAAAATTGCACCAAAAAGGAATGCCAGTGGGGCCTCCCCAAAGCAAGCTCATGCCTTGAATGCCCTGACAAACCTACAAACCAAAGAGTCTATAGTCTCTTAGAATGACATATGGAAACAAAGGTTAAGAACTTACCCACAAGAGTTTTATCGAAGACTAACAATGCTTCAACCAAGATATAGACTTATCATAAAATTAGCAATGAGGTGGAATGTGGAAAGTAATACAGAAAGAGAGGAGAGAATGGGATGGAGTCCGAAAATTAAGGTGGTGTAAAGTCCCTTGTGTAATATGTGGTTAAGGTGACTTAATAAAATTATGTCCAAATCCAGATTCAACTATCCACATCCAGTGACCTCGCATCAACACACTTGACCAACCCATCCTCTTGAAATAACAAGAATGTGTCCACAGAGTCACCACCATTCCAACACGAGAAAGATAGAGCAGCAGGAAGTGAGAAAGGGCCTTAGTTAGAAGAAACCTTTAGAAATGGGTAACATGCCTTTCTAGTGCCATAACCAGTGCTTGTAGCCCATGTTTCATTATTATGTCTAAGGGGTGTGCTTTGAATTCTCACTAGTTTTTTTTGTGAGAACCACACCATGCAAAGACTTATTTGATTTAGTCAACTTCTTGATATATTAGTCGATAGCAAAATGATAGAGGACTTTATGAAAAACATCCAAGTACCCCAGAGAATAACTAGCAAAAATGCGTGGAATCCCCTTGAGGTCACACCCTTTTTCATCCATTTGAATCTTTCCTTGGTTCGAAGAGTACTAGGGCACTGATTCATTATTAAGTTTTCTTAGAAAAGGGATAGTACATTTCCAAAACAAGGGATACCATAGAGTTTCATGGATAATTGGGTGATGTGGAGTCATTGCCTATTTTATCAAAAGAAACCATATCTTAGCATCAACATTGAAAGTCAAAGGTAAAAACCAAACATTAGCAATCAACACTTATTATAATACAACCCATCATCATGAGCACTTATTATGTGATGAATAAGAATAAATCAAACAAAGAAATAGTAAAAATGTTAACGGTGGTGTGAAAAAAAAAGTAAAGATGAACAATGTGTAAAACAAAAAAAAAAGGAACTGAGGGTTTAGAATGATTAGCATTGGTGGCCATCTCCCCCATGATTGAATTGGAAGGAGGAGATTCGAAATAATGAGGAAGGTTGTCCACCAATAGAGGTAGTATTAGTACTGGATATTTTAGGCTCATGGAAGGATTTAGGTTGCTGGATGTTGACTAATAACTTCTTATTCGGGCTTTCAAGTTTGTAGATCATCATGGCCCCTGAAGGAAAATTTTCATGAATGATATAAGGTCCTTCCCATAACATTTGAAATTTAGTTCGTTGCGGTACATGTGTGGGATTCCAATAAAGAACCTTATCTCCCGATTGGTATTTGACTTTCCTAATCCTTAGGTCATGACGTTGTTTGTTAAAGGCCTTGTGCATTTCATTGGATGATAGGGAGGCTAGTCAATTCTCATCTAGTAAGTTAAGGTTGATTAATCATTCTTGTTGTGCTAGATTGGGGTCAAGGTTAAGGTTACATGTTGTGGATAGTATACAGAGCTCAACTTGAATAGGAAGCATTGGAAGTTTACCATACACTAACTCATAGGGAGAGTAGCTCATAGGGAGTTTCCATGTGGAGCAGTATGCCCAAAGAGCATTGTTTAGTTTGGTGCTCTAGTCTTGCCTATACTTGCTAATGGTTTATGTAAATATTTTTGTGATCTCCCTATTGGTGACTTTGGCTTGACCATTCACTTGAGGATGATATGGTGTAGTTAGTTTGTGCTCAACTCCTAAGCATTACATTAACTTTTGAAAAGTCAAACCTGTAAAGTGTGTACCATTATCAGAAATAAGTGCACGAGGCAGACCAAACCTATTTACAATTTGTTGTTGAAAAAATTGTGCAGTGGTAGATGTTGTATAGTTCATAATAGCAACTGCTTCTACCCATTTTGTAAAATAGTCAACAACAATAATAATGTAGGCCTTTCCATTGGACATTGGTGTAATAGGCTCCATAAAATCAATACCCCATATGTCAAAGGGTTCTAAAGGTTGAATCCATTATTGCGGACCCTCCATTCTAGCAATCATTCCCCCATCATGTTGGTAGTGCTCACAAGATTGGATGAAATGATGAGCATTCTGGAACAATGTAGGCCAATATCCTGCAAGCAAGATTTTTATGGTTGTTCGTCTCCTCGTGTAATGATCCCCACAAGGGCCCTTATGAGCATCTTGGAGAACTCACAATTGATCTACATCAGGAACACACCATTGAACCAAGCCATCGAAACATACCTTATAAAGGTGTCCACTAATTTCCATGAAATATTTGGCTTGGTAAAGAAACTATTGTTTCTTTTTAACATCTAACCCTTGTGGTGTTTCTTGTGTAAGCAGATAAGTGAGAATGCTACTATACCAATTTGTAATAGTAGGTAAGTGATTATTTATCACACTTGCAAAGAGGAGTTCATTAGGGAAAAGTTTAGAAATTGGATATTCATCCTCTTTGTTGTCCCATTGCAATCGAGATAAATGATTAGCAACAACATTCTCGGTGCCTTTACGATCGATCATTGTAAGATCAAACTCTTGTAAGATCACAAGTCATCGTATGATGCAAGGGCTTACCATTGGTTTATTCATTAGGAACCGAATTGCAATATGATCCATATGTACAAATATCTTATAGCCCAATACATAGTGCCTAAATTTTTCTAGTGCAAATACCATAGCCAATAACTCTTTTTTCATTGTGGTGTAATTGAGTTGTGCACTAGTGATACTTCAACTTGAATAGTGAATGTAATAGGAACATTTTTGGTCATCTAACTGTGTAAGTACATCTCCTAAGGAAAATTTGGATGTGTTAGTCATTATGTGGAATGGTTTGGACCAGTTAGGAGCTTGTAGAATAGGAATTTCTACAAGCTTCTATTTTAAGGTTTGGAAGGCTAGCTCACATTCCTTGGTCCATTCAAAAGGTACATCCTTCTTTGTTAGTTCTACCCAAGGTTTCAAAATCCTTGAAAAGTTCTCAATGAAATGTCTATAATAGGGAGTCCCACATTTGGTCAATCTTTGGTGATACTTCTGATGCAAGTTCTTGAATGGGCAAAGTTTTCCTATTCATCATCTCTTCAAGTGGTGACTCTTCTTCATCCTCACAAAATCTAAATCCCTTCTTTCAGAGAGAAGGATCTCTATTGTATTCCTCTGCACTCTCTCTTTTCCTTAACTCACCTTCCTCTTTGGTAACTTGCTCTTATAATCTTTGTCCTTGATGGGCTCTAACCTTGGATAGTCTCCCTTGGGCATAAGTTCCAAGTGTTCTTCACATTTCTTGCCTAAGAACATCTACGAGATGGTGTAGTTTTTTCCTTTGTGAGTATCCATGGCTAAGGCAATGATGTAATAATGCATAATATTAGCCCATGGTAGCATCCAAGGGTTCGTGTCCTCCTCGTTGCCATCCTTGGATTTGCTTTCACAGGTTGGACACTTGGGAGTATGTTTGATACTTATTGTTGAATAACTTGAACATGGTACTCCATCGATGAATGGATTCCAATTCTAAGGATCCGTACTAGCTTTCCTCTTCTTTGATCAGTGTTCATGGAAACAACTTTAGTTTTTTCCACTCATTTTCTATATTTTGCAAGGCACATGCATCATAGAACACTTGTAGATGATTTTGAGGATCAGCATTGTATCCCCCTTCAAATCATGGAATATTATTCATGTCTAATCTTTTGATCCTACTTTCCTTTTGGTGCCTTGTTAGGATCCTAACAGCCTCTGTTATATCTAGCATACTTCAGGTAGTGAGTAGGGGTTCATTGTGATCATGTTGTCTATGGTGTCTATGATGCCTATGCTATTCCCTACTCTCCCTACTATCATGATATGTTTCTATAGAATGCCCTCACCCCCTTTCTCAATTTTTGTATCTATTATTCCTATTTTACCTATTGTTATCCTCAAGGTCTTTCCCTCTACGACTATGTTCCGATCCTAAAGAAGAGGGGGAAGGAGATGATGAAGGTGAAGAGGAAGGAGGACCGTCATCATAATGGGGCCTACTACCTTCTCTTCGGTGGTTGCGGCCTCGATCGCGGTTACGATCAAAATGTCCATCTTTGTCATGTGTTCGTGTTCCTTTTTTGGACCCTTTGTGTCTGTTGATACTAGAATTTGGGTTATGGATAGTTGAGTGAAGATTCTAATACACAACTCCTTGACCAAAGTCAATGGGAGGAACATCAATTTGTGGAAGACCTCTTGAGGTAGGTTCACCACCCTCATTTTCACTTAGGACATACAGGATGTCTTGAGACTACTTCCCCTTCATAGATTTATGATGTCTCTCCTATTGTAAGTCCCTTTGACATTGTGCCTCCGTGGGTCAATACTCTCTCAAGTCATGTTCATAAACAATGTACTCTACTTGTAAGTACTGCATACCAATTCGTGTGAGAGCATGAAGAAGCATGCTTGGAACTAAACGATTGGGAGGTAACACTATGTTACCTTCTAAATTATGCCAACACAGTTGTTCATCCTGGTGGAGGATAAAGGTAAAGTTTGGTATATACTCATCAGGATGAATGTATACCACACAAACCCGTTGGGGCATTGGCGGGTCATCATGTATACTACGCCTCTAATTGTTCATTGTATCAGACCTAGGTGATGAAACACTCTCGTAAGAAGGAGACATGATTAATTCTTTAGTGTGTGATACTTTTCTCTTCACTTTTTAAATAATTTTAAGATAACCAACCCTAAGGGTTCACTCCAATGATGGGAAGATTCCTAAGTTCTAATTAGTGCACAAACAACAAAGTCCCTAGCAACAACGCCAATGATGAGCGGTGAGGTACCCCTACGCTCAACCATATGAATATGAGCGTTACACACGATCTGGTTGAACTCCAAGGACTAAGTGCTTATGCACCTTCATAGAACAAGGATGGGTTAGGCGATCATTGTCTTCCCAAGCTTACTCATATGGCATGATTGTGTGGTTAAGTAAACTTGAGGTATATGATTTTTATGCTTTTTATGTTTTATGTCCTAGTGCTAAAGAGGGAAGAAGTGAATTAATTGAATAAATAATTTAAATTAACTAATCAGCTAGGTCCTAACTAGTCCTAACACCAATATCTATTCCCACTTTTTGTACACATCTTGAACTAGTGCAACACTACTGGGATTACCAAATGCTAATCATTACTAGGTTACCAAGTGTTCCACGCATGCTCGAAGTGGTCGTACTAAGTGTGCTTACTTGTGAAAATTAATGAATCAATAAAAGAAACATTAATTAACTAATGAAAGAATTAAAAAACTATAAGTAACATTAAGGGTAAGAAATAAGCTATTCTGTAAGTTGCAAGGTTTATCACAAAGTTTGTCTTTATTTCTGGACACAAGGTGTGCTCACGTACACAATGCTCGAACAAATATCTGTTCACTTTATGACTCCTATTGTGGGAACTTAGAAATAATTCTAACTCTGAGAGGGAGAAATTGCAAGAGTTTGGGTAAGGGACTAAGAACTAACTACCAAACCAAGTGTGCCCACCTCTTATTTATAGGTAACGAGATAGGTCTCGATATCAAATGTCTGATATCGCTTGGTAGGATTCGATATCGTGGACCCGATATCACAAACACAATATCACGGCCCCAATATCACAGCTCATCATACAGTAAGATGTTAAGTAGATTTTAGATAAAATCACTCTACTATTGATCACTTAGTTATTCTTAGATATTCCATAGAGTTTGCAAAAATTCCTAATAAAAAGGCTTTTAGTTATTTTATTAATTTCACAAAAGCATATGATTCCATAGTTCATACAAAACTATGGTTGTGCTTGCATAAAATTGAATTTCCTTTAGATTTAATTGTAGAACTTAAAGATTATATGAGAAAGTGATTATTGAAATTCCAAATAGCAATTCAGAGAAAGAATTTGAATTCCTAAGCAAAATTGGTATTAAGAAAGATTGTCCACTTTCTTCAACTCTCTTTAGTATCTTTATTGATGAAATGTAGGAATAATTATGCAATGGAAAAAATAGTTATGCTATCAAAATCAGATCCCATGTAGTGAATATATATATATATATATATATATGATGCTACCTTGATCTTTACTACTGTAAAAGGTATGCAAAATATGTTACAAATTTTAGAAAATTAGTATCACTTATCTAGTCTTCAAGTGAATGTAGATAAAACCAAATTGATGATCTAGGGTATAAAAAAAACACTTGTTATAAATTTTATTTTGGAGGTACTAATGTGAAAATAGTAGATTATTTTAAATATTTAAGTATTATTTATATAAACAATAACAAGTAAGGGAAGTACATCAGAGAAAGAATAGTAGGAGGTTTCAAGGCTCTATATTCTTTTTTAAAAATGCAAGGATTTAGGACTTTGAACTTAGAAGATTAGAATTTTTTTTTTCAAATTATCATCTATCATATGGTTTTGTATGGGAACTTAGACTCAATGCTAAAATTTGGAAATATATTGAAAGAGTGCAAAAAAATTTTCTTCTCGATGAGTTAAAAGTGAAGATGGAAACACCTTTGAATATAAGTTATTATCTTTAAAAGTAAAAGCCTTATGCCAATTCATTGCATACTCTCATAAATTGTCTATGTTTAGGCAACATAAATTTTATAAAGTAGTTCTTAAGGATTTGTGAGGTTATGGTTAGCATTTTCTAGAGATGTAATGGTTGATTAAATGAAATATCTCTTGGGAGGTAGTCAATCATAAGGTTTTAACACACATATGGTCTAATGTTGATGGAAAGAGAAAATTTTATTTACATCACATTTGGAGTAGGTTCACTCCATTTGTTTTAACCTTCAAATACCACTAAATCCAAATATTATAAAAAATAGTTCAATATGCTAGAAAACTAGAAAAGTAACTATCTTCATTCAATGTAAAGAAGATTACAAATTAGTGGTTCCACAATCCAGAACAATACAATCCACTCAGAAACACTCAATGATATTGTAGAGAATGGGTCTCTACAACCATACAATAGTTATTATTAATGCAAGACACAACTAAATGAGATCTCTCTGACAAACATAGGACTGAGATCAAACACACAATGCACATAAGAAACACATAGGAAAAATACTTAGAATTGACCCAAGAGTTACATACACACTCATGCACTCTTACACTTGTGCTCTTATGCCATTCTCATAAACTCCCAATCTCTCATGTCATTGCATCATGAAACAATAACACAATATTTATTGGAAAAAAAGGACAAGAATCCTAGAAATATTTTCTCAAGCTCAACTTGAATATTTCTAGCTATTTTCATCTTTTCTTATATTTTCTCAATTATTTTCCAATTTGAAATTACTAATTCATAAGTTTTCCTAGCTGTACAAGTGTCTCCATATTTCCTAAGATGTCTTACTACTAAAATATAGCATTAAGGCGAGATGTCTCTTGGAAGTGGGAGACATCTCCTGAGGGTGTGACATATCTCCTTCAGCAGTGAGATGTCTCACTTGAGACATCTTCTAGAATTTGGGATGTCCCCCCTAAGACATCTTCAAACCTAATAAGATGTCTTCTCATCTCCTCCACATCTAAGATGCCATCTATCACAAGCCATTTCTTGATCAAGATGTCTCCCAGACATGTGGTACATCTTCTATTGCCTCCTGGTTCTTAGAAAAGACATCTTTTTAACCTATAAGATGTCTTTCTAACTTCCAAAACCTGTAAATATCACCTATAGGGAAGAAGAAAGGTGAAACACCCTAAAATTTCAGGGCATCCTTGCTTCACCAGGTCTTCATAATTCAGGTAGCGTCATGGTAGTTCATCAAGAGATGGATGTTCTGGGTTTTAGGATGTACAGTTTGGAAAATTTTCTAGCTGGTAATTCATCTAGTTGATAGCCTACTTAGAAACAATGTGGAGAGTTGTTGACGGTACTCAAAATACGTAAAATAGTTTGGCAGGTTTTCTAGTCAAGGAGTTTGCTACGCTACACTACACCACATAGCGTAGCAAGCTTTGGGAGATAGTTATTCAAGTAGTCAACCATAAATTGTTGGAAGACAAGGTGCTACGCTACACTATGCTATGTAGCATAGCATAGTGTAGTGAGAGCAAGACAGGAAGGCTCATCCTACTTAGTGATTTTCAATTGCACTAAGTTAGCACCTCTGGCCTTCGAAAACAGTTGCTTCGCTCGACTCCAACTCCTTCAGCAATGGCTCCTTCACCAGAAAGTGGGAAACTCAGCAAAAAGTAGGAAATGCTGGTTGCTACACTATGCTATGCTACATAGTGTAGCACAACATAGCAACTCTATGGGAACAACGAAAGGCATCTCAAGGTGCGGGATCAGCAAGTTCGTAGGCTTCGTAGTGCAAAAAGCAAAGTTTGCAGATTGTTGACGTTTTCGCGAATAAGGCCAGTTGCTACGGTATGCTATGCTACGTAGTGTAGCATAGCATAGCAAATATGCAAAAAATAGTCAGCACACTTCAAAGGTTTCCAGCACATGTAGCAGGACGCAACGTAAGTTTTTTGCCTCAAACTGGTGGCTACGCTATGCTACGCTGCATAGCATAGCACAAAGTAGCAAGATGCTATGCTATGCTGACATGCTATGCTACAAAGCATAGTGCAGTGTAGTAGGTAGTTATGCTACATCAATGCACTTCATCTATTTGCACCATTGGCGCACATCTCCAAATTTTGATGGCACAATTACAGCATGATAGACTCGAAATTACAGCATGGTAGGCTCGTCCAACAGTCATGCACATCTAACGATCATGCACGTCCATGCAGCACAGACATGTCAACATGGGCCCTGGACACATGGTGTCCAAACTGCACCTTTCGCATGTCCTTAGCCCTATAAATACCCTGATGAGAAATGCTCAAAAGGGAGGTTGGTTGGCAAATCGGTTGGTTAGCAAGCAAAAAGTTAGCATTGCATTCCTAAGCATTGTAAACATCTTATTTGACACTGTAAATAGTTAGCACCCTTGTTTGGCATTCTGTTCTACTCTTTCCTGCTATCCTCATAGCACTCTGCATTGTTGACTCCCGAGTCCACATTCAAGCATACAACTATCTTACTCTAAACGTCTTGGTTACTCTTGGGATCCCTGCGCCCCTCAGCACTGTGCAACCAATTGTATCCACCTTGATAGAGTGAAGTCACATTCTTGAAGCGATGCATTTTTCTAACTGCATTTTACTTTATTTTCTTGCATGTCATCACATTTTATATCATTTTCTGTCCCTTTTACATTTAAAGATTATTTTATGCTATAAGTCCTATTTTCAAATTATCCATTTACAAAAGGTTATATTAACACCAACTAAGTCCTTGTCTAATCGACCAAACCATTTAGGGAACCCTATTTCCATTTTACGTAGCATGACCCTTGCACGGATACAGGGTTAAGACTATCACGATCAATGACCTCTCGGTGTTTTCCAGCCACCGACATTTTTNACGATCAATGACCTCTCGGTGTTTTCCAGCCACCGACATTTTTGGTCGCTACAGTTTTCTATGTTTTAAGGTAGTCCTGTAAGTGTTCTGCACCCTGATACGCATTAGCGTAAAATTAAGTCCCATTTGTGGCTATTTACGCATCATGCAGTGTAGATCGGTCACTTTGACGGTTCTTCCGAAACCCTTCAAGACATAAAGCCTCTGATCATCATTTCACTCGCTTTTTTTATGGTAGTCTTGCACGCGTTCTGTACCCTATCGCACACTAGCGTAAACATGACACCCTTTGGTGGTTGTTTACGTATCGTGTCGTATAGATCGATCACTCTGAAGATTCCTTTGAAATCCAACAAGACATAAAACCTTTTGATTGCTAGCCAATTTCCTTACTTTTTCTAGTTTGCAGAACTGTTTAGCTTCGTAACAATGGCTTCCTTGACCACCGTTGCTAACACCTTCAATGTTGAGGTTTCCATCACGGTTCAAGACATCACAGGTGCTGAACAACCACTCAAACTGATGCTGGAAACACGTTGATCCCTCAAGATCCAAAACCAGGAACCTAAGGGCTTGGCCCAGCCACATGAACACTATAACTTCCTCTATGCAAAGGTGCAGGAAAATATGCCCTTGGATGTGCATGAACTCGAAGAAAAATGCAGCTTTGAGTTCTCCTACTATGATGGGAAGGAATTTTTTCCCACTCCCAGCACTTCCATACCTTTGACATAGACAAATCAATGGCTTCTAGATTAGCAGGACATAACGTCTAATCATGAAGAAGCCTTCCAAGATGGATAGGAGGAACTCAATTCTCAATCTGATGGGGGAGGTCAAACCAACCCCATTACGGTCCCTCCTACCTAGTCTTTCTAGACCAACCCGTTGTCTATCGCTACTCCCTTCATGATCATGCCTACATTTTCATAGCTCGCAATCACATTTGCAATGGGTAGCCATGTCAACCTCTCGGCGTATCAATGTCCTTGTTCACCTATTTCGCTTGTCTCATTTGCAGCCACTATTCCTTTGCAAACTGTTCATCAATCCATTCCTGTAGCACATCACATGCCAATCACAGCTACCCTGCCATATGTTCACACCGTACCTACTTCACAATCGCAGGCAACATCCACTTCCATTGTTGCATTTACGCCTATTCCACCGTCAGCGGCAGGCCTAGGTCTGTCCACATGGTGGACCCTGTACCGACCGAAATCGTCGGTGCAAGGCTGGAACGTTACGAGCACCGAAAGATCTACGGACAAGCACAGTCGACCCTGCCTCCACTTGGGGGCAAGCTGGAACGGACGAAGGAAGAGTGCCTTGAATGGTCCACACACGGATCAAACAAGGACTTCCCCAACATTTGCCGCTACAACACGTTGGGTTATACGTAAACAATGCACGTTAAATGTAAACCGTAAACAAGCACGATAATGTAAATGAGCCTGTAAACGTAAACTGAAAAATGAAGAAAACTACAATAAATCTTAGCAAAATGTAAACTATTTTGTATTGAGAATTGATTACAAAGTGCACCGGTCCAAACGCAGTTGTGGCTTTGACACAAGGCGGACGAAAGGCCCTGGTGTGTGCAGGGATGACTCGGCTAGTTCGCAAGGCAGGCAGAGCGTAGAGACTGTGTGTACGGCGTACAGGGCTCTCCAGCGTAAGAGGGTTTTGGAGCTCTAGTCTACAGTGTAAATGTCTCTTGTGTGCTCTGGGAGTTTTTGCCAACCACTCCCTCCGACCTCTCGATTTCATGGAAAACTGGGCCTTTTATAGACGGGTTTTACCGGGAAATTCGGGTTGGGAGACACGTGGGCGTATACGCTACATCAGGCTGGATTTAATTTACAAGTGCTACATTTGATGGCGTATATGCTATGGGGCAGGTGTATACGCTGGGCGTATACGCTGTGGATGCTGAGCATAGAGGATGCCAGCGTAAGCGTATAGCATGCCAGCGTAAGCCAAAAATGTACCCAGCGTATACACATGAAAATGCTTCATTTTAAGGTCAAAAATTGATTTTTGGGTGACCAAGAGCTACTGGGAACCTTGGGGAAGGTCCTGGGGGGTCTAGACGCTCGATTCTGGCACATTTTGATGCATTTTTGGGGCCCGAAAGTCTGTCTACGCTGGCTGCACCCCGGCGTCTACGCCGGGCGTATAGGAATGGAAGACCATTATTCGGAGCCCAAAATTTGAGTTTCAAGTGATTCAAACCTTCTAGGAACCTTGGGGAGGGTTCTGGGGGGTTTGGACGCTTGATTTTGGGACATTTTGATGCATTTCTGGGGCCCAAAAGTCTGTCTACGCTGGCTGCACCTCGGCGTCTACGCCGGGCGTATAGGAATAGAAGGCCATCATTCGGAGCCCAAAATTCTATTTTCAAGTGCTTGAGACCTACTAAGAACCTTGGAGAACGTTCTGGGGGGTCTAAACACTTGATTTTGGCACATTTTGATCCATTTTTGGGGCCCAAAAGTCTGTCTACGCTGGATGCACCTCGGCGTCTACGCCGGGCGTATAGGAATGGAAGACCATCATTTGGAGCCAAAAATTCAATTTTCAAGTGCCTGTGACCTTCTAGGAACCTTGGGGAAGGTTCTGGGGGGTCTAGACGCTTGATTTTGGCACATTTTGATGCATTTTTGGGGCCTGAAAATCTGTCTACACTGGCTGCACCCCAGCATCTACGCCGGGCGTATAGGAATGGAAGACCATCATTCGGAGCCCAAAATTTGATTTTCAAGTGCTTGAGACCTTCTAGGGACANTTCGGAGCCCAAAATTTGATTTTCAAGTGCTTGAGACCTTCTAGGGACGTTGGGGAAGGCCCTGCAGGGTCCAGATGCTCAATTCTGGCACGTTTTGATTCATTTCTGGGGCCCGAAAGTCTGTCTACGCTGGCTGCACCCCGGCGTCTACGCCGGGCGTATAAGAATGGAAGACCATCATTCGGAGCCCAAAATTTGATTTTCAAGTTCCTGAGACCTACTAGGAACCTTGGGGAAGGTTATGGAGGGTCTAGACACTTGATTCTAGCACATTTTGATGCATTTTTGGGGCCCAAAATTCTATCTACACTGGCTGGACCCCGGCGTCTACGCCGGGCGTATAGGAATGGAAGACCATCATTCGGAGCCCAAAATTCGATTTTCAAGTGCCTGAGACCTACTGAGAACCTTAGTGAAGGTTTTGGGTGGTCAAGAAGCTCCACTTTAGCATATTTTGATGAGTTTTTGAGCCCCAAAAATTGCTGTATGCTGGGCCTTACGCTGGGCATGTGTAGGCCAGCGTACAGGATGCATACTAAGTGAACACAAAGTATTTTGAGCTCAAGATTTGCCAAGTTTGATGCCAGATGTCATCATAGTCATCTATGGGTCCCAGGGAACTTTTAATTGCTTGCTTTGACTTCGTTTGATGCTATTTTTGAGGCTTCTAAGCTTGGTCATGCTGAGGACCAACATGACTTAGCTTAATTTCTGTCTTCAAGTGTTAGCCAAAATTTTTGTGGTGTTTCATTGG
>MNCI01011840.1:0-37989 GCA_015680685.1 Gnetum montanum | reverse complement strand
CTCGATTTTGGCACATTTTGATGCATTTCTAGGGCCCGAAAGTCTGTCTACGCTGGCTGCACCCCGGCGTCTACGCCGGGCGTATAGGAACGGAAGACCATCATTTGGAGCCAAAAATTCAATTCTCAAGTGCTTAAGACCTACTGAGAACCTTGGGGAGGGTTCTANTAGACGGGTTTTACTAGGAAATTCGGGTTGGGAGACACGTGGGCGTATACGCTGGGCGTATACGCTACATCAGACCGGATTTAATTTACAAGTGTTACATTTGCTGGCGTATACGCCAGGGCGTATACGCTGTGGGGCAGGCGTATACGCTGGGCGTATACGCTGTGGATGCTGAGCGTAGAGGATGCCAGCGTAAGCGTATAGCATGCCAGCGTAAGCCAAAAATGTACCCAGCGTATACACATGAAAATGCTTCATTTTAAGGTCAAAAATTGATTTTTTGATGCCCAAGAGCTACTGGAAACCTTGGGGAAGGTCCTAGGGGGTCTGGACGCTCGATTTTGGCACATTTTGATGCATTTCTAGGGCCCGAAAGTCTGTCTACGCTGGCTGCACCCCGGCGTCTACGCCGGGCGTATAGGAACGGAAGACCATCATTTGGAGCCAAAAATTCAATTCTCAAGTGCTTAAGACCTACTGAGAACCTTGGGGAGGGTTCTAGGGGGTCTGGACACTCGATTCTGGCACATTTTGATGCATTTCTGGGGCCCAAAAGTCTGTCTACGCTGGCTGCACCCTGGCGTCTACGCCGGGCGTATAGGAATGGAAGACCATCATTTGGAGCCCAAAATTCAATTTTCAAGTGCTTAAGACCTATTGGGAACCTTGGGGAGGGTTCTGGGGGGTCTGGAGACTCGATTCTGGCACATTTTGATGCATTTCTGGGGCCCGAAAGTCTGTCTACGCTGGCTGCACCCCGGANATACACATGAAAATGCTTTATTTTAAGGTCAAAAATTGATTTTTTGATGCCCAAGAGCTACTGGAAACCTTGGGGAAGGTTCTGGGAGGTCTAGGCACTCGATTCTAGCACATTTTGATGCATTTTAGGGGCCCTAAAGTCTATCTACGCTGGTTGCACCCCGGCGTCTACGCCGGGCGTATAGGAATGGAAGACCATCATTCGGAGCCTAAAATGCAATTTTCAAGTACCTAAGACCTACTAGGAACCTTGAGGAAGGTTCTGGGGGGTCTAGAGGCTCGATTCTGACACATTTTGAAGCATTTTTGGGGCCCGAAAGTCTGTCTATGCTGGCTGCACCCCAGCGTCTACGCCGGGCGTATAGGAATGGAAGACCATCATTCGGAGCCCAAAATTCAATTTTCAAGTTCCTGAGACCTACTGGGAACCTTGGGGAAGGTTCTGAGGGGTCTAGACGCTTGATTTTGGCACATTTTGATGCATTTTTGGGGCCCGAAAGTCTGTCTACACTGGCTGCACCCCGGCTTCTATGTCGGGCGTATAGGAATGGAAGACCATCTTTCGGAGCCCAAAATTTGATTTTCAAGTGCCTGAGACCTGCTGGGAACCTTGGGAAAGGTTCTGGGAGGTCTAGACACTCCACTTTAGCATATTTTGATGATTTTTTGAGCCCCAAAAGTTGTTGTACGCTGGGCCTTATGCTGGGCATGTGTAGGCCAGCGTACAGGATGCATACTAAGTGAAAACAAAGTATTTTGAGCTCAAGATTTGCCAAGTTTGATGCCAGATGTCATCGTAGTTGTCTGTGGGTCCCAGGAAACTTTTACTTACTTGCTTTGACTTCGTTCGATGCTATTTTTGAGGCTTCTAAGCTTGGTCATGCGGAGGACCAACATGACTTAGCTTAATTTCTGTCTTCAAGTGTTAGCTAAAATTTTTGTGGTGTTTCAGACCCCATTTACTGCTCCCCCTACTATGTTACCATCGCAGATGTCTCACGATGTTTGCCAGCAAACTTTCCAAACCTCGTAAGCGATACAGCCTAGCGCAAGGCTATGGTCTGTCTCGCTGACAACCCAAGCAGTCTATCCCGTAGCTCAACTCACGGTTGCTACTCTAACAACATCACCTGCCAGGTGGTGGAAAGCCCAAGTAGCACTATTTACAGGGGCCACCCCAATGGTACCGTTGATGGGTCATGCTGCAGCCCCTGCCATTCCACAGATCGGAGCTACTTTAGTAGTTCCCCAACCATCTGCACTATCACAAGGTCTGGATCAAGCGTTCTAGCTTATCCAGATCCTTACTAAGGAAATAAAATGCCTAAAGGTTGTCAGGCCTGATACTGTACAAGTCATTAATTTTTACTAGGATGACCCTATCAGCCCTGCAATCCCTGCACTCACGTTACCCCCAGGGATGTCCCTCCCCCACTTCATGAAGTACAATGGAGAGGGGGATCCCAATGCACATATTGTTACCTTTAGGTCTGAGTCCCTCCTGTTGCAACAATGGCCGCACATGATTATCCATGTCTTTGCTATGTCCCTAGTTAGGAAATCCTTGGATTGGTACCCAGTTCATGACACGCTTCAAGTATAACTTGAAGCCAGAAATCATGTTGGATCAGTTGATAAGCGTGAAGCATGATCCTTTGGAACCAGTTCAAAAGTTCATCCAACGTTGAAGCGTAACCCTTAATGAAATCCGTTGATGTTGACTAAGAGCATATAGGATGCGGCCAAGGCAAGCAAAGACCTGTCCTATGTTGCTTACAAGAACACCTTCGTGAAGAAGCATAAGGGTAAGGCTACAACAGCCACGATGGCCATTGTGGCAAATGAGGCCAAGCCCAAACCTAACAACGGTAACAAGAACAATAAGAAATTGGTTGCACCTGTAGCCAATCCCACGCCCAAGTAGGGCAATGCATCACAACCTGCCATACTTGCACTCAAGGAATCTGTGCAACCCAAACCAAACTTTGAACGTAAGGATTGCTCAAAGTATACCCTGTTACCTATCAAACCTTCAGATCTTCTGAAGTAGCTACTGGCAGCGGTACACCCAACACAAGAAGATGTTGGAAGAGGGAGTTAGGAGACATCAGCATGACTGTGAGCTCCTTAGGAACCCCTCCTTGGCCTTGCCCAATAAGCCTCTAGTTCCCAAGGGTTTCAGGCTGGATAGGTTTTGTGACTACCACCACCAATGTGGTCACAACACAGATTACTGTCTGGCATTGAAGGATGACATCCAAAGGATGATTGATCAAGGAAAACTGGTGTTGGACGGAAGCAACCCTGTACGTCCTGAGAATCAATCTCTACACGTCTACATTGAGCCTCTCAATGCTAACAATGTTGGTTATGTCATCAACACCATCGGCATTAACAGTGATCTTAGGCTACCCCAGTGACCGTTTGTGGTCCATGTGCCTTAGCATAGTGCACCAGCACCACCAGCGGCTAATCAAAGCTCGCAACAACCATTTTTCTTGAGAGTCCCTCCTCGGATGTCCACCCCTATGCTGCCTATTGGCAAAACTGTGCCATCCCGCCCGTTAACACCATTAGCTTCGTTTGTCATCAAGGGGCCAACTCCTTCAACATGCCCCATCCCGCGCAAGATAACTAAACAACCTTCTCATCCTAAAAAATGAGAAGTGTGTTACACAGGCAAGACATCGAGGGAAGTACTACCCTAGGTACTTCCAAGTCTATATCTTCGCCCATTGCATCTACGCCCTCGTCACCAAAGAGGGACATTGCTAAAACCAAACAGTCCGCATTGCCCCACCAAAAAGGATCTAAATCCATATCTGAAACTGCCCCTTCTTGGGAAATTCATCTTCTGGGACAAATAGAAGAGGAGAAAGGTGGTAAACAGGGGGTGGCCAAGACCTCTTGGATGCTCTCACTCAAGTCAAACAAGATCTAAAACAAAAGAACACCACCTTGAGCTTGTACGACCTAATCATGACATCTGTCCTGCACCGTGAGGCTCTGATTTGCATGTTGATGATGATTCTGGTCGATGAGGACATGCTAGCAAAAGAGGAAGTGATCCACTCGATCATGCTTCCCTCTTTGCTTGCAAAGCTAGAGCCGTCCCGACTTACTTTCAATGACAATTCCATTAGGGAAGACCCCGAAAGGGGTTAGGTGACTACAACACCCCTAATCATCATAATTTGGGTCTGCCAGCACTGGATCTGGAGGGTACACATCGATGATGGGGCTTCCATGAATGTCATCCCCTTCCCCATTGTGGACAAGTTGGGCTTGGTTGACTAGATCAAACCCACAACGATGTCATGCCTAAGGTCATTTAATGGGGCATGGGTCATGGTGAAGGGCACAATCCATATAGATTTCATGGCAGGGGACCAATTCTGCATGAATGCAACATTTAGCGTGGTCAAATAAATGCCCAGGTTCAACCTGATCTTGGGGAGATCATGGTTAGAACAACTTAGGGCTGTCTCTTCGTCTGTTCACTAGGAGATCCACCTACCATACGCAGGCAGGGAGGTGGTGATCCATGGTGATGAGGTAGCAACACAAGAAATCAATAACATAGACATGGAACAAGGCTTAGAGGTTATAACCCCTAAGAATGAAGTGCCTGTTGCAGTACACACTAACTATCCAGCGAAAGAATAGTCTCAGAAAGGTGGTTCTCGAGGCGAAAATGCGTGGGCTGAGTTTCCCTTCCAAGAAGGGGACAATGATGTAGATGAAGGCCCTTGCAAAATGCCTTGTCCTTATGTCTTACCCAACCCATGATGGGTCAAGAAGCAGCTACACATAGTGTAGCAACCCCACTGCTTCCCACCCACTCACCATCCTTTGTACAGTTACCACCCTTTGTTTTTTTGCATTCATCCATCTATGTTAGTCACTAGTTAGCCATCCTCTAAATCATTAGTGCATCATCCCTTTAGCATGACAAGGCCCGAAATGGCCTAAAACTATGCTATGCTATGGACCGAAATGACCTAAAACTAACTATGGCTTGAAATGGCCTAAAACTAGCGATGGCCCGCAATGGCCTAAAACTAGTCCATGGCCCGAAATCGCCAAAAATTAGTAGTGGCACAAAATGGCCTAAAACTAGCAATGGCCCAAAATGGTCTAAAACTAGTAGTGGCCCGAAATGGCCTAAAACTAGCAAGGGCCCAAAATGGCCTAAAACTAAAACATAAAATCATGAAAATCTTACATAGAACTTAGCACATAGACAATGCATAAGTTAGTGTAGAATCAATTTCTTTTCTAAAATTCCCCTCTTTATTCAAAACTTTTGTCTTTTAGACAATGTTTGCAAAAATTTTACAAAAATCCAAAATTCCAAAAAAAATCCCATGGTGTCATGGGTTGTCTTTGCCTGCATCATCTTCATCATTCGCTCCTACATCACCCCCTTCTGCATCACCCTCCCTTGCATTGTCCTATGCCACCCCTTCATTCCTGCATTTCGTGGGCCTTGTGCCCTCATCTGGAACTTGCATCATAGAAATGAAGTAGTCAGCTAGGGCAACACATGCAAACTGCAACAAAGCACAAGCATTAACACAGTAGAAAGTGACTGACTTGAGATGGACTTATGTCCTTCTCGAAGGGTATCTGATCTAGATCGAGCTCGAGGCGACACCAAACCTCCTCTGCCATGATATCCACCCAACGCTTATTGCTTGGTTCAACGTCTGTAGCATCTTTCTCCTTTTCGGTGGTCGTCCATCTCGGTGGTCCTAGGAAAAAGGAGATGGTTGCGATCTCTCCTGTGGGAAGGTCCACTTCCCACTTAGGATATTTTGTAACCTTTACCTGCTCTTTGAACTTGTCATAGGCTTAAAAAATGCCAATGGCATCTACAAATGCCTTATAGGTAAATGCCTCCATAGAAGCGTCCCTGTACAATTTACGATAGAAGGCATGTTCCAGCTTATACATATGTTTATGGTTTTTATGGGATTGCCCCCATTTGTAAACCCTGGCACTGAAATCTTTTCAATCCTGACTCTTCTGGGCCAACAAGTCCATTTGCATCCACTGTTCTATTATTTCGTGGGTGGCTTCATTGTTCTGACGCATGACTGTCCAAGATATGGCATAATTTGTCATGGCCGTGAGCTAGTCCTCGTTATTAGTATCATGGGCTATGAGGAATTCGTTCCTCGATTGAGGTCTTCCACCTCGATGCTTAGGTCAGCCTTCTCTTTCTCAGCTTTTTGGACCCATTTCCACAGGTCTTCGTTGACACTCCTATACTCCCAGAACGAGTGAGCCAAGTGCAAAGCACATTTGCTGACCTCGTCATATGTGCGATGAGGCATCTTGGTCACTTCAGGTGGGAATGTAGGCATAACATCAACTTTCAAAGGTTGTGTTAGGTTCCATTTGAGCTGAGAGGCTGTCACAACATAAAGAGCATGTCAGTCGCATTAGCGTAGCAAGGTTAACAAATTCAAGAACTCTAGCATAGCAACATGAAAGCACCTAGCACTACTACTTACCCACTTCAAGTTCGACCTGCTGAAGATGGTCGATCATGTTGTCGACAACTCCTTACATAAACATAAATTTATCAAGTGTCTTGACCCATGGTTCCACACGAATTAGAGGGGGTCCTACAATATTAATAGTGGTGTTTTTCATGCGACTAAGCATGACAGCAATGACCGGAATGGAATATGACAAAGCAGATATGTTGTCAAACTCACCAGTGTCTAATTGTAGTTCCCCTCCCTTCTGATTTAGAGTGATGGCAGCATCCTTAGCAGAAGCTCCTTTTGGGTCGATGCGGGCTTCTCCTTTATTTACTAGCACTTTTTGTTTTGAGGCACCAACATCCTCTTTATTCACGGGAGACTCCTTTTCGTCTCCAAAAATATCCTTCTCATTAATAGGAGGATTCTACCTAATAACAAGAGCCCTTGCCTTAGCCGTAGGAGTTCCTTCCCTCTTGATTGGGGCCCTTTCTTCCAAGACTGGGGCCTCCGTGTCTTTATTCGTCACCCCCGTGTTGGGGGTTGACACCTCTTCGTCGCCTTCTTCTTCTTCCTCTTCTTTCTCTAGCAACCAAAAACATGTTTACATTAGCTTAAAATAGGTTAGCTTAAAGTAGGTGCTACGCTACGCTAAGCTATCTAGCGTAGCAAGCATTAACAAAATAGGAAAAGAAATAAACATGAACAAGAGAATTTACCAATGGGAGGTTGCACCCTCTGTAATTTAAACTGCAGTCTCTACCCTTCCTCTTCATCCATGCAAAGAGTTTCCTCAGCTGAAGTAGGCCTCTTTCTCTGTAACTTAGTAACCACCGTTTCGGAAATGAGATGTTTCCCCTATGATATGCTATTGGCGATAGCAGGGGGCATCTCTCCTACGCTGTCGTGGCCATGAAAGTTATGGGCCACCCGATCGTTAGTCGTCATGGAAAATGACTCCCTAATTATTTCTGGGGGATCTTGGACTAGGGTGGTCCAGAGGATCTGGTGGATCCACGGTTTGGAAATCTAGTTGTGATTTTGCAATACCTAGGCCCCATTCTCGTGGACCACCAGAAACTCCACAAAATTTCGCAGAAAAGCTATGTAAAAGGCATGATGTATATTGGAATGGGACTCCTACTTCTTATGGAGCCCCATGATTTCAGTATGCAAGCCTTTACACAGAGACCTGATCCAATTGTAGTGAGCCCCCTCTTCCATGACCTCACGCATTACCCAGGCTTGCTCAATCCCAAGGATCTTCCCTTGGGAAAGTAGCTGGGGGAAAGCGTGAAAACGAAAGACGGGGTAAACTACTCTGGTAGGTCCTACCCTGACCTTATCCATAGGGATCCCCTTCCATTATTTGGCAACCCCTATCCACTTCACGATGTCATACTTTTGAAGGTTTAACTCCTTCTTGGACTTTGACCCTATGAGGATGCCATCAGCAGGGACATCGAAAAGGTCTGTCAATAGCTGGTCATTGATTTCAATGACCACCCGCACACCGTGTATGCGTGTGTGGAAGCGGTCCACCTTGTCTGAAAAGGAGTCCACCAGGGAAATCATCTTAGTGGTAGGAACACTTAGGTTTAGGGTCAAGAACAAATACATAAACCCAGCATTTCGGAGATTCTTGACCATGGATTTCGAGGCCTTGCTGTATATCCAGCACTAGCTCGCATCTACTTCTCCGTACTTAAAGTAGATATTTTTCTCTTGGTTCTTAGTAGTTATCACCATCACCTCCTGGGACTTCTTCATCCCTACAACAGTTTGCATAGAAATGATTAGCATAAAAACACAAAAAATACAAAAAAAAATGGCAAAGAAACTCCAGCATGCTGTACCTACTACTTAGCTTACCAGGTTTATATGGCAATGGGAATTGTGGAAGAGTGCCCAAGACGTCTTCCATGGGGATAAGTTTGAAGGGTGTCCATCCCTTATCCAACCAACCAAACTCCTTGCATCTACCATAGATATTGGGATATTGGTCTACATAGGTATGGTACTCACCCCCGCATTGACCTATTACACCTGCATGGATATTCTGGGTAGAAGAGAATTCCCACAGGGCCATCTCTACTATGGCCAATGCATCCGTATCACCATGAAGCCCTTTTGCGTTGATGTAAAACTTGGTAACAAAAACATAAAGTTAACATTCAGCAAGGTCTGGAAACATCACATAATGCAATGGAACGCAGCTACAAAACTCACCTGCCAGCATGGTAGATGATTTTTGGTGGGTTTTGGAAGCACGTTCCCATATGACGTGCAACAAATAATGTGTTGTAAAGATGGTAGTAGCTGTACTCAGGCATATCTCAAATCCAAGCCAAATGCCTCAAACCTTGGGGGAGCTAATTGGACCCTTCTCCCTACCCACTACTAATTACCCCATCCTTCAAATACCTTAGAACACCCCGAGTTGCCCCAGGTAATAGGGTTTCTAGTATGATGGCCACTACATCCTCCTCTAAGTATGACCAAACAATCACATTGAAGCATTGGAGGAGGAATTGTAGGAACTTCTATGCTCTTGTCCTGAACTAGACCGCCTGATCTCCCACACGTGTGTGAGGAGGAGGAACATTGGCCACTAGTTTGTTGATGCAGCATAGGACCCCTACAATTTCCAAGACAATTAAAATTGGCCTTAGCGCTATCTTGCACAACACAACGGAAAATGTTAGCATCACGTACAATACACACATAGCATAGCAAAACCTAGAATTTTAACAAATAGCATAGCATAATCCCCTTCCTGTACATAGCATAGCAAAAAACATGAAAGCAATAGCGTAGCGAAAATAACCTAGCATAGTAATAGAGTGATTAACCATAATGGAAGCGATTGACATTATGCCCTAATAAAAAACATGTCTCACTACCACATCACGCATGGCCAAACCCTCCTAAGGGTCCTACGCTACGCCATTTGAAAGACAAGTAGCCTAAATAATCCAAGTCTCTGCGGAAATGACAGCTGCAGCGATGGTGGTCTAGGTGACCTTGCATGCAACTTTGGCATAGCATTTTTACATCCACCATGGCCAAAATGGCAACAACAATGGTGTAAAGGCCAAAACAATGATAACGCGATGATAGAAAACATGGATAACTGAAATTGAATTGCAAAAATGAAGGTAGAAAACAAAAACAATAACAGAAGCATGAGGAAATAGAGGAGGCATGGCAGCCTACCGGGTCAATGGCATCTCCTCCCATACCACGATGCATGCTTGTGTCACATGCCCTAGGGTTTCCTTTACCTCATTGAACTTTGCAAGAGCCAAGTGAGTGCGTTCTTTCTTTGGAGCCATCATCTTGCTTGCTGACTCATCCTTGTTGCTATGTCAAAACCACCTTGCTCTCTATTGGCACAATTGCTCTACGCTCCGAAATTTCTCTGTGCTCCGAATGAGGGCTCTCCATTGTTACGATGAAAATAATGAGTTTACTAGGTGCTAATCCCTATTTATAGTGATAATGGTTAAAAGGGAAAACTTGCCACACTCTCTCTCCATTTAATGCAGGGTATGCTGTGTAGCGTAGCATGCTTGCCATGAAATCATAGCACTGTTGGCAATTAACACAGGTGGATCTGGGTGAAAGATCTTGGCATGCTTCGAGCTAACCGTTTACTTTCCCAAAAAGATAAAAAACATATATTTACAACTTTACAGGTCCGAAAAGACCTTAAACTAGCAATCTTAGCGTAGTGACAACTTTACCAGTCCGGAAAGACCTTAAACTAGTAATCTTAGTGTAGCAATGACTTTAGCGGTCCGGAAAGACCTTAAACTAACAATCTTAGCGTAGTGGCGACTTTAGTGGTCCAGAAAGACCTTAAACTAGCAATCTTAGCATAGCGGCGACTTTAGCGGTCTAGAAAGACCTTAAACTAGCACCCCTAGTATATAGTTTACTCTAGTTAGTGGTCTAAAAAGACCTTAAACTAGTAGTCTCGATATTACACATGTTCGCAGTTCGCAATGACACTAAACTAGTAGCTTCACATTTTTACATTGAAAGTTTTGTCTTTTTTAGCAGTTTTACATCTTCGTGTCTTAGTGAGCCACCATAACCTTGAATTGGAAAATTTTAATTTTTGTATCGTACTTTGTTAATTACACATTATTACTGCTTTCCGAATTTTTGCTATACACAATGACTGCGAACAGGTTCCTCTTAAATGGACTCTCATCTCATTTTGGCAGGTTGAGCAAAAAATGGAAATCCATCGTGACCTCACTTCGCTTTTAGCTTTAGTAGGTCCACATGGCAAGCTCACAAGATAATTGAACCTAGACCTAATCGACTGGGGGTCAACCACAGCTAGCACCATAACATCCTTAGAAACATCCCCAGAATGGCCTGAGCATCTGGTCTGAACCCTAGATTTAGAGGCTAGGGATGTAACTAATGACCCTCTCATTGAGATGCCTGTGACCACGTCCAAGGGGAAAGTAAAAACGTTAAAACTTAGTTCCCTCCTAGATGTGCAGATGCACAAAAATGTAGCCAAGATTATGCAAGACAACATTAAAGTTTTCGCGTGGTCATACAGGGACATGCCAGGTTTAGATCCAAGGTTGATATAGCACAACATCGTCCTAGACTTGAGCATGAAAGTAGTCAAGTAGAAGGTTCGTAAGGTTAAACTAGAAATTGCATTGGCCATGCCGGATGAAATTACCAAGCTATACCAAGCTGGTTTCATCTGTTCAGTTGATTACTTGGAATGGGTGTCCAACATCGTTGTAGTTTCTAAGAAAATGGGAGGAATATGAATATTTATAGACTTATGGGATTTGAACAAGGCAACGATCAAAGACAATTTCCCACTTCCAAGCATCAATCAACTCATCGACACTACGGCTGGTCATGCTCTGTTATCCTTCATGGATGGTTTCTCTGGCTACAACCAAATTGGCATTAACCCAAAGCATCAGTTAACAACAACCTTCATGACCCCATGGGGTACCTTTTGTTACACTATGATGCCTTTTGGGCTCAAGAATGCCAGAGCAACCTACTAGTGAGCCATGACTTACATCTTCAGTGACTACATCCTAGAAATGCTAAACGACTACGTGGATGATATAACAATCAAGTCCAAAGAAGCTGTTGATCACCCATGCGATCTAGGGGTAGTCCTTAAGTGTTGTCAAATGCATGATTTGCACCTTAATCCTAAGAAGTGTGTCTTTGAGGTTAAAATTGGATACATGTTAGGGTTTGTAGTATTGGAGGTCAGAATACGGGTGGACCCTGACAAAGTTAAGGCCATCGTCAACTTGGCACCTCCTACAAATCTTAAGGAATTGCATGGGTTGCAAGGTAGGGTACAGTTCATTCGAAGGTTTATAGCAAAGTTAACTAACAAGTTACACCCCATGCAACATCTTCTAAAGAAAGGGGTTAACTTCGAATGGAAAACTCAATGTCAACAAGCCTTTGATGATTTGAAGAAAGAGCTTTTGCACCTCCCAACTGTGCATCCACCATAGAGGGATAAGCCTTTCTTCATCTACCTTGCCACCTCTAACACATCTATCGTAGCACTGTTATGTTAGAAACGAGACGATAGATCTGAGATACCAATGTACTATCTGAGTCATGCATTATTAGCATATGAGGCAAAGTACAACGAAGTAGAGAGGAATTTCCTTTCCTTAGTATTTGCGTTAAAAAAGTGGAGGCATTACCTGTTTTGTAGTACAATTAACATCATTTGCAAAAGCAACATACTCCGGGCTATTACTAACAACCTGTATGAAAGTAGTAGGATAGCTCGATGGAAAGAAATAGTCGCAAAATTTGACTTACACTATGTGAGCCAGTCATCAACGAATGGTCAAGCCATAGTGACGCAACTTACAACCTCATCCATCGACGACCAAGCAACCATAGATCCTACATTCCCAGATGAGCATGTTAGCACTATCAATGTTGTCCCATCGCACTTGGAAGCTACTTTACACTTTGATGATGCCTCGATCATGTAAGGAGGTAGTGCAGCTGTCGTCATTATGTTCCCCTCTGGGGAAATACATCCGTTTGCTTATTGTTTTGCGTTCCCTTGCACCAACAATGTGGTAGAGTACGAGGGGCTACTCAGAGGTCTCTTAGCTGCCCAAAAACTATGCATACAACACCTAGCAATTCGCAGTGATTCATAACTAGTTGTGAATAAAATCATTGAGGTATATGCCTGTAAAGCCACGTACCTACAATCCTATTGCAATCTAGAAAAGTGCCTACTCAAACAATTTGCAACTACGGATGTGCAACACGTGCCACACAATGAGAACATCATTGGTAGACGCCTTAGCCACCCTAGCACTAAATATTCCACCACACTTGTTTGCAAGTCTACCAACTTTGATTGTCAAATGTACAGAGCCCATCACTTAGGCAGAACATGTGGCCTCTGTCAGTGTTGCGGATACCCAGGAGTGATATGCCAACATTAAAGCCTACCTACAACACGGTGAACCCCCAAGAGGACTGACATCTACCCAGAGAGATGCAATCCATAAGCATGCTCGACAATATACGCTCATGAAAAATGATGCCTTGTGGAAACGTTCCTATGATGGGATATTGTTGGCATGCGTGGGTGAGGAACAGGTGTGGAAGGTGATTAATAAAGTACATGAGGGACTATGTGGTGGACACATAGCACCTCGGCTATGGCTGAGAAAATTAGACGCCTAGGGTACTACTGGCCCCATATGGAGTGTGATTGCTTGTCAAAGGTCAAGACGTGTGACACATGCCAGAGATATGCAAATATCATACACTTTTCACCTATGGAGCTACACCCAATGCAGATCATGTGGCCTTTCTAGTGATGGAAGCTAGACCTCATAGGACTTATCACGCCTAAGTCCTCTGTAGGGCATAGCTTCATTATCACCACCACTAAGTACTTTACTAAGTGGGTGGAAGCTATCCCCCTGAGAAGGACGACATCTCAACAGGTTTACCACTTCATCCTAGATAACATCGTGACAAGGTTTGGGCTTTCGATGACTATTGTAACCGACAATGGACCAAAGTTCAATAGTACGAAAACTCGAACCTTCTGCAACAATCTTGGCATTAGGCAATCTTTCTTCTCATCATATTACCCATAGGTGAATGGGAAGGAGGAGGCTACAAATAAGTCCATCATTAACTTGCTGAAAAGAATGCTTAACAATAGCAAGAGGCGGTGGCATGAGCAAATCCTCTATGTGCTATGGGCATATAGGACGACATGCAGGACTGCGACGAGTAAGACTCTTTACAGTTTTGTTTATGGATTTGAAGTTGTGTTACCTCTTAAGTTGCAGTACCATCACTTTGGATGATCCTATTTGATGTCATGACTGATGCCCAGAACAATGAATCAAGAATCATCAACCTCGACTTGATAAAGGAGGAGCCTGCGTGAACACTAAGTCACATAGAGCATTACTAGAACAAGCAATGGTAAAAACATCATGCAAACCCACATCAACGGTCAATACAGAAGGGAGACCTCATCCTCAAGGCTATCTGTGAGCATGTGAGCAAGTTCTCAGCAAACTAGAAAGGCCTATACATGGTCACTAAGGTATTTGGGAATGGAGCCTTCAAGCTAGCATACATGGATGCCAAGGAGTTCACAAATCTAGTGAATCATTCATACCTCAAGCTGTACTACATCTAAAGCATGAGCATGGTAAGCATTGTCTACTACGACATAAAATTGGCAAAAGTGGTAAACGTTTGCTACAATGTAAAACTGGCACAACTAGTTCGCTATGAATATAAAGTGGCACAACATGTCCGCTATGATGTAAAACTGGCACAGCTAGTCGGCTACGATGTAAAACTAGCACAACTAGTCTGCTATGACTATAAACTGGCACAGCATGTCTACTATGATGTTAAACTGGTACATATGATTTTCCGGGAGCTTAAACCAACATAGCAATCTGCTAGGGCCTTAAACCAACACATGGTCTACCAGGACCTTAAACTGGGTTCGTAACACATCCTCAACATGTATCTACACCAAGTACACGTTAAGCGAGCATGCATAGTGCTGACAAGGGGTGGGACATTGTAGTTCCAAAATATAGTTCACGATGCGATGAGAACATGATCTGGAACAGATACAATGCTGCTACTCTTGGCATCTTGCTGATCGCCCGGAGATGTCATATGACATCTGACTAACCCCCTAGACCTATTGTCACCACGAACCATAGCCCTGACAGTAGTTACTAGGTCAGTGCCTACTGCTGAAGTCCTGGTATTATTATGGCCTAGCCACAATCTTGTTGTACTCCAGCTTCCTGCCAGCATCTGGGCTCAAATGACATTTAGCTATGTGGTAGCTGATCCCATAGCTGAATTGAGAATGCATGCCTTAGGCAGGGATTCTAGGGCATTCGCACTCACGGAAACTCCCCGCTCCTTCGATGCCAGCTCCTCCACGCTAATGCTGCCAAGGCTGTTGCTGGCCTTTCTACTTTGGACACCATGCACCAGCAAAGTTGTCCAAGAGCTTTAACAAAATCTACAGCAAGCAAAACCTTTGCCCTCATTTTGCATCATGGCTATTTATTTTGGTTCGCTCTCTGTTGTGTTTGTGGGGTGCGTTCTAGAGAGGCATCAACCGAAGGTGCGTCTCGCCATGGCAGCAAATGCTACAACATTGCAAATTGGTTGTATTGACTAGCTTGGCTACTTTAGAGTGCACATCCTACCCTACCCTCTAAGCTCCTCCCCTCTACCTTACTTCTTGCACCTGCAATTTCTACTCACTCCCCTCTTTTACAAGATTTTCCCAAAGCCTGTTAAGCCCTACCATGTGCTCAACCGCAAAGTCCATGACGCGCGTAAGATAGCTTGTCACATGAGAAGCATCTGTAGGTACGTTAAAGCCCCTACACGGATGTAACACAACTCATCTGGGGTAAGAAACACCTATCCTGCAACAAGGTTGTTCGCAAATGTAAATGGAAAAATAGCAAAAGGCAAAAGCGTAAGAGAACAAAAGCTAACATGCACAAAAAAAATTGTGCCTAAAACAAATGACACGTAAGCCATTTTGCAATCACCCTCTTCAAACATTTTGACGAGAGGTCGAATGTCAATGAAAACAAAGGTAACCATGCAAACAACTCCCTCATGAGCACTCCGACGAGGGATTTTGCTAAGTTTCATCTTTACCCTTTTCCTAAACCTGCTTCCTCCCTTATTAACTCTTCCCTTTCCCTCCCAAAACCAATGCAACACTCTCAAGCATAGCTAAGCGACATCTTGATGATCATCGAACAACAATGTTAGCGTTTTATCTTCCATGGTGTTTCATATTCTTTGTTGATGTCTCTTAGGTCCATCCTCCAAATGTTGACAAAGATGGGCCAATGAAACACCCTAAATTTTCAGGGCATCCTTGCTTCACCGGGCCTTTGCAATTCAGGCAGCATCACGGCAGTTCATCAGGAGATGGATGTTTTGGATTTTAGGCTATAAAGTTTGGCAAATTTTCTAGCTAGGTAATTTATCCAGCTGATAGCCTCATCAGAAATGATGTGGAGAGTTATTGGCAGTTCTCCAAATGTGCAAAACAGTTTGGCAAGTTTTCTAGTCAAGGATTTTGCTACGCTATGCTACTCCATGCAGTGTAGTAGGCTTCAGGAGACAGTTGTTCAAGTAGTCAACCATAAATTGTTGCAAGACAAGGTGCTATGCTACGCAGCATAACATAGTATAGAGAGAGCAAGACAAGAAGGCTTGGCCTACTTAGTGATTTTCAATTGCACTAAGTTAGCACCTCTGACCTTCGAAAACAGTTGGTTTGCTAGGCTCCAAGTCCTTCAGTAATGGCTCCTTTACTAGAAAGCAATAAACTTAGCAAAAAGAAGGCAATCCTGGTTGCTATGCTATGCTACGCTACATAATGTAGCATAGTGTTGCAACTCTATGGGAACAACGAAAGGCATCTTAAGGTGTGGAAGCAGCAAGTTCACAGGCTTCATAGTGCAAAAAGCAAAGTTTGCAGATTGTCGACGTTTTCGTGACTAAGGCTAGCTGCTGCTACGCTATGTAGTGTAGCATAGCATAGCAAATATGCAAAAAATATTCAACGCACTTCAAAGGTTTCCAGCACATGCAGCAGGATGCAACGCAAGTTTTTGCCTCAAACTGGTGGCTACGCTAGATGCTACGCTACGCTACATAGCATAGCAAGATGCTACGCTATGCTACATAGCATAGCAAGATGCTACGCTATGCTACAAAGCATTGCACAACATAGCAGGTAGTTACGCTACATCAATGCACTTCATCCGTTTGCACCATTGGCACACATCTCCAAATTTTAATGGAAAAATTAGAGCATTGCAGGCTCATCCAACGTTCATGCATGTCCAACGGTCATGCACGTCCATGTAGCATAGACATGTTAACACGGGCCTTGGACACGTGTCATCCAAACTGCACCTTTCGCATGCCCTTGGCCCTATAAATACCCTAATGAGCAACGCGCAAAAGGGAGGTTGGTTGGCGAATCGATTGGCTAGTAAGAAAAAAGTTAGCATTGCATTCCTAAGCATTTTAAACATCTTGTTTGACACTATAAATAGTTAGCACCCTCATTTGGCATTTTGTTTTACTCTTTCCTGCTATCCTCATAGCACTTTGCATTGTTGACTCCTGAGTCTACGTTCAAGCATACAACTGTCTTACTCTAAACATCTTGGTTACTCTTGGGATCCCTGCACCCCTCAGTGCTATGCAACCAATTATATCCACCTTGACAGAGTGAAGTCACATTCTTGAAGTGGTGCATTTTTCTAACTACATTTTACTTTGTTTTCTTGCTTGTCATCGCATTTTACATCGTTTTCTATCCCTTTTGTGTTTAAAGATTATTTTATGCTATAAGTCCTGTTTTCAAATTATCCATTTGTAAAAGGTTATATTAACACCGACTAAGTCCCTGTCTGATTGACCAGACTATTCAAGGTGCCTCGTTTCCATTTTATCCAGCATGGCCCTCACACATATACGGGGTTAAGACTTTCACGATTGATGACCTCTCGGTGTTTTCCAGCCACTGACATTTTCGGTTGCTACAAAAGAAGATTGGAAGATGTATTCCTACAAAAAACATTAGATCTAATAAAATAAATGCAGAATCTTGCTATCTTTTAGCTATAATTCTAATTAAGTATTGGAATGCTATCAACAACCTTTGCGCATCAACTAGTCAATGAAAATGTTTTAACAAAAATGTGGTCTATTGTAAATGAAAAAAGAGAGGTTTAGTTACATCACATTAGATTTAATAAATTAGATAAAAAAACTCACTATCTCTTAGCTTCTATTCTAATCAAGTATCGAAATGGTGTTAGCAAGCTTTTCTTAAGTTTCCATCATCTTAGTATTGAAAGTAAAAGATAAATTCAACTTCCGTAAGAAGAGCTTATTTATAGGTTGTGTGGTTTAGAAGCCCTTGAAAATGAGTTACATGTGTTTCTTTATTTTACCTACCCATTTAAGATAGTATAATAATGTTACATTGAAAAACTTGTATGATTTATTTTTGCTACCTCCATTGATGCTTGGTCAATTTATAGCATCTATCTTTAGTTTTTATGAAAGTGTAATATCTGTCTAATAGCTCCTAAGGGTTATTGGACATAATAAAACTTTAATTTCATTTAAAAAAGAGTTCCAAAAACATGCTTAAAAACCTTAATAAATATTAAAATAAATAAATAAAAGGAAAAGATTAAAAATAACAAAATAAAAATCAATTAAAGAAATTTATAATAGTAAATCAAAGAAGGATTATCAATCAAAGAATAATTATCTGATAAAAAATAAGACCTTAATAATTTATTACAAATAATATTGTAGTTTAATTTTGATGTTTAGTTTATGTAAGGGGTCATTAGAATTAGAACAAGATGATGATATGTATCCTTGGGTATATAGCCAACATAAATTTTGTTTAGAACTTAAGTAAAATAAAAAAATGTGTTAGATATACTTATGTGTGACTCAATATTGATAATTTGTAAGCTACAAATCCATATTAGACAATGAACTAACTATTGAGTTATTGCTCATTGGCTATTCTAGGAGGGGTTGGAACCAGAAACATTTATAACTTAAGATATAGTTAAATTAGAACTTTATAACTCAATATTGCCTACCAAAATTGAACCAATAACTTGGAGTTACAAAATCAAGAGTCTTACCACTAGGCTAACACCTCATCGTTTAGTTTATAGTTGGTTGAATTATACATTTTAAATCATCAAAGTTTAATATACTTGATGAGTAGCAAGTAGACCCTATGCCCAACCATACAAATCACTAAGCATTCATGCACAATCCAGTCAAATTTCATGGACCAATAGCCTTTTAAGGATATTGGTCTCTAGGACATGAAACTAAAGTTGAAGTCTTTGTCTTCCCAATTACACTTGTGAAATGCAAAGATATGGTTAAGTTCAACTAAGAAATATGATTTTTATCATTTTAATGTTTTATGTCCTAAGTTGCCTAAGAATAAAGAATAAATAATTATATATTTAATTGCTAATTTACTCTAACCAACTAACATTTAACTACTCCTAACATAAGCATCTGTTCCCACTTGTCGTACACACCTTGAACACGGTTAATGCTACCGGGTTACCAAACATTAAGCGTTATTGGGATTACCAAGGGCCAAGCGTATGCTTGAAGTGGTTATACTTATGTACTTAATTAATAATTGTTTAATTTAGCTTAAATTATCTTAATTTAATTACTTAAAAAATTAAAAGAAATTGCTTAAAATATTAAATGCATAAAGGAAATAATTAATCTATTTCAAAGTGTTGCAAGGCTTATCAGAAAGCTCATCTTTATTATTGCACACATTATAGTGCTCAGGTAAAATAGTGCTTGGATAAAGATCCATATGCTCTTTGACTCCTACTATGGGCACTTAGAAAATATTCTAACTTTCAAGTGGAAAAATTGCTAGAGCTTTGCTACAGCTATGAGACTTATGCTATAATTGTGGTTGATAAGCACATATTTATAGGAAAAATAGAGAGCCTCGTCAATGGGTACATGTCAATAGGTCAAGCCCTACATCGACAGGATCATGTTGATGACATCCTATTGATGGGGTCACATCGATGACATCCCATTGATGCAACCAACCATGATGCTTCATCATACTCCCATGACTGAATAAAAACTCATCTTCAAGTTCTTTACAAAATTTGTGAATGTATGGTGTTATTGACACACAAACTACACAACAAAAACTAAGTGCCTAGAGTGTATGATTTTTCATTGATTACAAACTTTTGGGAATTGAAAACTAGGACAAAATTGACAAACAAATTCCTTAGATGGCACAAAGACATTGAAGAAGATCAAAAGGTCCTAGGTGGTGGAGGCTCCTAAGGTTTCAAAGGACCTTCTCCTAGTTTGGACATAGATAGTGGTTGAGGTGGTTGTGGTTGTCTTGCAGCAATTACAACTTTTGGTGGAAGACAAAAACCATCCAATAGTATCATCATCTTTTTCTCCTTTTCCCTAGGATTTTTCATGGTCCATGTAGCATCTTGAATGTGGGCTAGAGGGGGAATATCCTAGGGATAGGGCATTGCTAGGAAAAAAATTTTCATGTTAACAAATCAGGTAGTGAAAATTGTGTTCAACATTGAACACCTTGATTGCATTTTGCTATTCCTAGTAGTTTTTCATCCTCTTATCTAGGTTCTCAATAGTTGATTATTGATTAGTAAACTTTTCCTTGAGAACCTTGAGTTTGGCATTTGTAGTCTTAAACTTTTGCTTGGTGTCTTTGTGATGCTTAAACTCTGCTTCGTATAAGTATGAATTGGCCAATTTTTTTTCCAATTCTGACCATGACTATCCGATAATCAACATTTCCAAACTTTCCTAACAAAGATTGGCAAGCTTCATGTACTCCATCATCTTCTTGATTTATAGCTCTTTCATGCAGATATATGCTTTGTTGTAGTCATTAAGCCCATCAAAAATAGGTTGCTAGACATCACCTCCTTCCTTGAGCTATTGGAGGGTCTCATTGACTTTTGCCTTCACCATCTAGATGTGTTTCTCATTGATTTTTATAGACTAACCTGGTCTCTATAATGGTTCTTGACTCTCCCAAATTTTAGAGCCTCATTTTTCCAAGAAGCTACCTCTATCACAGATTTTTAGCAAAGGGCTTGGACTTTCTCCATGGAGCTATTTCTATTTTTTGCTACTAAAATCCTTAATTCATTGTTTACTCTAGCTAGCTACTCTTACAATTGATGGATAAAATCTTGCTTTTGCTACTTCTACACATCAACATTGTGCACATGATGATTTTCTATGATCAAAATTGCATTCTCATGATGGATCTAAACCAAGTCCTTCTAAATGGTGTCTGTTTTGGAATTGGCCATAGAGTAGTCAAAGACAATCATCTCCTTCTTTTTCTAAACTTTTTTGAGCTTATATTCAAGCTACTTGAAGGCTTTATACCTTGTTAGTGTAGGGTTGAAAAATGTAAGATCAGCAAGACAGGCTCTTAATTCAGCAACCTCCATAGAAAGCATTGCTTTTGTGCTTAGGCTATTTTGAGTTGCCCCTCCAATATAATGCTCTTACCCCTTGATTCTAGAAACTCCTATTGTGTTACAATAATTATGTTTGGAAGATTAAAGACATTTGAACTCAATTACATGGTTCCCACTAGTCAATCTAGTAACTCCTTTTGCTAGGTTGGACTTAATCTACCACTAACTATTCCAATGGACATTTGCACATCTTTGAGTGCAAAAATGTTTGGTACAAATGTTGTAGGTGCATTAAGTGCCTTGGTAATTCTATCAACACCCACCTTTGCTACTGTCTCTTGCCCATGACGCTGCATCACCAAGACAATTTTCCCGTTGCCTTGCTCCAAATGCACTAAAAAGTGGCAGCATTCCCAAAGATTTCTAGGAATTAATGCTATTGTAAGAGAGATACTATTACTTCTTGGGTGTTAGGATTTGATCTCATAGGTAGTTGCATTCTTTGGGCTGAGAAAATTGGCCCACCTTCCTCCATTTGGCTAATTATTTGAGCCACTTTATTGAGATGACTCATCATCAGAAGATACATAGATGGATCACCATCACTCATTCCTACTCACTACTACTCTCAAATCTTCTACATGTGCTCAAGGGAAATGTGAACCTTTGATGTTATTTCACAAGTGGGTGGTAGAGGTGGTGGTTGCAACTTCTCTTCTTGGATGACTTTAGCAAGCATCTTATCCTTCATCATCTTCATCTAGAAAGTAGACGGAGCATGTCAGATAGTGTCATTTGTATAGCAAGTTATGACTTCCCTCTTGCATAATTTTTAGATGAGGCATGGGAAGGGGAGTGCCTTCCTTACACATTCATTTTCTTTAAACTACCTCTCTATCTCAAGATAGATAAGCTATGGAAGATTGAATGAGAATCTACCACTTAGAGTGTTACATGCATGAGTGGAGAAGGCAGTGATCTTGCTTGGTGTCATTGTTGGATTGAGGTGAAAAGTTGCAATCTTAAATATGCACATTCTACTATGGTGAGCACACCAAAATCCTTATAATTAACTCCATAACACCACCGAATCCATTCCTTCTTGATGCCAAGATCTCCCTACATGGGGATTTCAACAAGGTTTCTTCCATTTTGGTAACCCAAGGGCCTTTTTGATAGCTTTCACCAATTAGGACACTGAGATATCCTTTATTTTGACCATTGAATAGCTTGCTGATTAATCCAAAACAAGTATGTTTCTCCCATGTACCACTTGTAGCGACCAAAAATGTCGGCGACTGGAAGAACGCTGGGGGTCGATGGATGCGACAGTTCCAACCTCGTATCCATGGGAAGGCAATGCTGGGTGTGTGTGAACATGGGGTGCCCTGAACGATCTTGTCGATCAGACAAGGACTTACGTCAGTGTCAATATAGCCTTTTTGCAACGTAAATAATGCGAAATGCAAGATAATGCTTACGGGTAAATAAAGCTAGAAAAGAAACTGTAAAAGTGCAATAGTAATACAAAGTAATGCTTAAAGATGAAAAAAATAGAAAATAATGCAAAAAAATGAGATAGCAAATGGGGGATAAAGCAAAGTATGGTTAGAAACATGCACTGCTCCAAAGCTACAAACTCGTCCGGTCAGGATGGATGCAATCAGCTGCCCAGCGTGATGGAGTGTAGAGATCCCAAGAGCAACTGAGGCATGCCAAAAAAATGGAAAGAGCTATGCACTTGAATGCAGACTTCACGTATAAACAATATGGGGCTCTACTAAGGTGGTAGATCAGAGATGAGGATCTCATGCCAGCTGAAAGAGACTCTCTGTTTATAGTGTTAGATAGATGACTTTGATTATTACAATGCTGGCGAGAGGGGAAATCTTTGTTCCAGAATTTTGAAGTTCCAACTTCTTGGAAGCTGCTTGCTTCCAGAAAGATGTGAAATCTTTTGAAATTACCAACTTTAAAAATTGCTAACTTTTCCAAATTGCCGGTATCTTTCTTTTTTTTAGTAAAACATTGCAGACCTATTATATGCTGTTCGTCAAGATATTTATTGGGCTGAAAATAAGAAAAAAAGGGCCATTTGGATGCTACGTGCTGCAGACTTGTGTTACCTTGCTAGTGCTACTCGAGTCATCTATGACCATTGGGCTTATCAGACTGTTGCGATGCAAGCCTACCATGCAATAACTATGATCTTACTATGCCGCAATCACGCCGTCAGCGTCTGGAGACGTGTGCCAATGGTCCGATTAGGTGGGATGCATTGATGTCGCACAACCACCTATATGCCTCGCTGTGCTTTGTAACATAGCCTTCTTGGTGTAGCATAGCACCTTGTTGCACATCCTGCTATCTATTACATGCTTGCTACACTATGCTACGCTATGTAGCATAGCATCTTGCCTTAGTTGCAAGATTTTTGTCGATTTGCAGACTTTCTCCTGCAGTGCAAGTCTTACGAACTCCGTTGAATCTGCCTTTTGAACTACCTTCTATCTCTTCCCTAGGATTGCTACGCCTTGTTGCGCCATGTAGCTCAGCATAGCATAGTAGTAGACATGGTCTGCCACTTCTTGATGAAAAGGGACATCACTGTAGAACTCGAAATTGGGCAAGGGGAGTGGGTAGTGAAGTTGTTGTTGTGCTACGCTACGTGACATTATGTAGCGTAGCACTTTGTTTTTCCATCGTTTTCTGAAGCTAGTTATGCTACATAGCGTAGCGTAGCGTAGCAGGCTTCGTGACTTAGAAAACTTGCCGAACTATTTCTTGCGCATCCAGGATGCTACCGCTGATTCTGCACGCTATTCCTGAGCAGGTTGCTAGCTGTTTAGGCTACTTTGGTGGGTGGGCAAGATGGTACAGAACCTATCCATGCTCAAACTAGAAAATTTTCCAAACTAGCCAACCTAGACTCAGAATGTTCTTCTCCTAATGAACTGCCATCGTGCTATGCAGATTGCAAGATCCTGGTGAAGCAAGGATGACCCCGCATTTTTTAGGGTGTTTCATTGGTCCCTCTTTGTCGAAGTCTGGAGAACAGGCTTGATGGATGTTGGCAAAGAATACGAAACACCGTAGCAGGTGAAATACTAAGGTTGTCACTTGGTGACTGCTGGGATGTTGCTTGGCCGTGCTTGAGAGTGTTGTGTTGGTTTTGCGGAGGTTAAGGTAGAGAGCAAAGATGATGTTTAGCTGAGTCCCTTGTCGGAGTGCTCTAAGGGGCTCGTTTGCATTTTCATCTTTGGCTGGCACTGTTCTTCAACCTCCTGTAGGCAGGTGTCCCCTCCACAGGATGAGTTGTGTTACATCCATGGAGGGTTTTGACTTACCTACTGTAGCCTTCCACACGGTGATCTATGTTACGCGCGTGCCAATATTTGTACTCTCAAATAACCATGTTAGTCGAGGCACTCGCTTCACAACGCTATAGCCTTTGCTGCTGTAGCGGGATGCATCTGCGGAGATGAGGTCTTGTTGGTTGCTGGCATTGTTGTTACACAAGGCACCGTTGCTGGTGTGAGATGCCCAAAGTAGGGAGGCTAGCAATGGTCCTGGCAGCACCGATCGCAGGGGAGCTAGTCCCCAAGGCACTGGGGGCACAGATGCACTGGAATCCCCACCAAAGGAATGCTTGCTCAGTTCAGCTATGAGATCAGCTACCACATAGCTGAACATTGCGCAAGCTAAAACCTTGGTGGGGAACTAAATATCAACAATATTATGGTTAGGCCACAATATTGTCAGCCCCTCAGAAGCAGGAACAAGCCTAGGAACTATCATTAGGGTGGTGGGCCATGGTGATGGTAGGTTTGAAGGGCTCGTGTGACATCCTACAACATCTTTGAAGGGCCAGCATGACACCGAGGGTGGTGGCATGTACACCCTAGACCGCGTTCTCCTTTCGTAGAGAACTACGTCCTAGAGCTGAGACGTCCCACCCACGCGCTGGTATCACGCCCCTTCATTCGACGTGTATCTAGTGGTGGTGCATGTTGAGGGTGCAATGCGAGCCTAGTTTAAGGTCTTGGTAGACCGTGTGCTATTTTAAGGTCATGACAGACTACTATACTAGTTTAAGGTCCCAGCAGACCATACATGCCAGTTTTACATTGTAGCAGATGATTGTTGCCAGTTTAACATCGTGGCGGATGCTACTTGGTGCTGCTAGTTTATCGTAGTTGTAGACGCTGCCTGGTGCGATTGCCAGTTTATCGTCATAGCAGACGATGTGTGTTGTCGTCATTATGCTTCAGATGTAGTATGGCTTGAGGTACTTGTGGTTCACCAGGTTGGCGAACTCATTGCCATCCATGTCTGCCAGCTTGAAGGCTCCATTCTCGAAGGCTTTAGCGACCACGTAAGGACCTTCCCAGTTGGTTGAGAACTTACTTACGTGCTCATGGACAACCTTGAAAAAAAGGTCTCCCTTCTGCATTGGCCATCAATGCGGGTTTGCATGGTGCTTCTGCTGTTGTTTGTCCTGGTAGTGCTCGATTCGTCTCAGTGTCTACACGCGTTCCTCCTCCACCAAGTCAAGATCGATGGTCCGTGATTTGTTGTTCTGGGCTTCGCTTATGGTGTCGAACAAGATCATCTGAAGTGAGGGCACCTGCAACTCAAGAGGCAATACAACTTCAGATCCATAAACAAGACTATAAGGGGTCATACTTGTCGCAGTTTTGCAAGTCATTTGATAGGCCCAGAGGACGTAGAGTATTTGATCGTGCCACCGCCTCTTGCTATTGCTAAGCATTCACTTCAGTAAGTTGATGATGGACTTATTTGTAGCCTCTGCCTACCCATTTTCTTGCAGATAATAAGGGGAAGAAAATGATTGTTTAATGCCTAGATTGCTATAGAAGGTTCAGGTTTCTGCACTGCTGAACTGTGATCCATTATCAGTCATAATAGTCATCGGAAGCCCAAACTTAGTTACGATGTTATCTAGGATGAAATGGAAGATTTGCTAAGACGTCATTTTCCTTAGGGGAATAGCTTCCACCCACTTAGTAAAATACTCTGTGGCAGTGATAATGAAGCTATGCCCTGTAGAGGACTTAGGAGTGATGGGTCCTATGAGGTCTAGTCCCCATCGTTGGAAGGGCCACATAATTTGTGTTGAGTGTAGGTCTGTAGGTGCTATGTGTATGAGGTTTGCATGTCTTTGGCATGTGTCACATATCTTGACCTTCGACAGGCAATCACGCTCCATGTAGGGCCAATAGTATCCTAGGCATCTGATTTTCATAGCCATAGCTCTGGGTGTTATGTGCCCACCACACAGCCCTTCATGAACCTCATTAACTACCTTTTGTGCTTTCTTACCACCCATGCATGCCAACAATATCCCATCGTAGGATCATTGGCACAGGACATCATTTTCCATGAGCACATATTACCGAGCACATTTGCGGATTGGATCTCTTTGAGCCGATGTCAATCCACCTAGGGATCTGCCATGCTGTAAATAAGATTTAATGTTATCATACCACTTTAGGGTGTCCACAGCGTTGACATAGGCCATGTGTTCTGCTTGAGTGATAGGCTTCATGCATTCTATAATCGTAGTTGGCATGTTTACCAAGGAATGCGATGGGATGTTTTATGCAAGGGTAGCTAAAGCATCTGCTACGGTGTTCTCATTGCATGGCACATGTTGCACATTAGTGGTCACGAATTGCTTCAGTAAGGTTTTTGCTAGGTCGTAGTAGGGTTGCAGGTGTGTAGCCTTGCAAGCGTATACTTTAGTGATTTGATTCATGACTAGTTGTAAATCTCCCCGGATTGCTAGGTGTTGTACATGTAGTGCACGGGCAGTTAAGAGGCCTCTGAGTAGCCCTTCGTACTCTACCATGTTGTTGGTGTAAGGGAACATAAAACTATAAGTGGATGGATAAATTTCCCTGGAGGGGAATGTGATCATGGTAGCGGCGCTACCTCTTGGCGTGTTTGAGGTGCCATCAAAATGTAAGATTGCCTCGAAATGCGACAGGACGATGGCAACATTGCTAACGTATTCATCTAGGAACTCAAGATCTATGATTTCCTGGTCATCGATTGGCAAGGTTGCAAGTTGGGTTGCTATGGCTTGGCCTTTTTTCGACGATTGACTTACATAACGTAGGTCGAACTCCGCGATTATTTCTTTCCATCGGGCTATTCTGCTACTTTCATACAGGTTGCCGGTGATAGCCCGGAGTATGTTACTTTTGCAAATGATGTTGGTTGTGCTACAAAATAGGTAATGCCATAACTTTTTTAGTGTGAACACTAAGGCTAGGCAGTTCCTCTCCACCTCATTGTATTTTTCCTCATATGCTATTAGCACATGGCTGAGGTAATACACTGGTATCTCAGAACTATCGTCCCACTTTTGACATAGTAGTGCGGCTATGGATGCATCGGAGGTGCAAAGGTTTATGAAGAAGGGCTTGTTCCTTTGCGACAGGTGCACCGTTGGGAGGTGCGAGAGCTCCTCCTTCAGGTTGTCAAAGGCTTATTGACACTGGTCTGTCTACTCAAAGTTAACCCCCTTCTTTAGAAGATGTTGCATGGGGTGTAACTTGCTGATCAACCTTACTATAAACCTTCGAATCAATTGCACTCTATCTTGTAAACCACATAGCTCCTTAAGGTTTGTGGGAGGTGCTAGGTTGATTATGGCCATGACTTTGTCTGGGTCCACCTGTATTCTAGCCTTTGATACTACAAACCCTAACATGCATCCGGTCTTTACCCCGAAGACACACTTCTTAGGATTAAGATGTAAATCATGCCTTTGGTAGCATTTGAGGACTAACTCTAGATCACGTGGGTGGTGGGCTACCTCTTTCGACTTAACCGCTATATCATCCACGTAATCGTTTAATGTTTCTAGGATGTAGTCACTGAAGATGTAAGTCATGGCTCACTGGTAGGTTGCTCCAGCGTTCTTGAGCTTGAAAGGCATCATGGTATAGTAGAAGGTTCCCCATGGAGTCATGAAGGTTCTTGATAGTTGGTGCTCTGGGTTGATGTAGATTTGGTTGTATCCTGAGAAGCCATCCATGAAGGATAGCAAAGCATGATCAACTGTGGTGTCAATGAGTTGATCGATGCTTGGGAGTGGGAAGTTATCTTTAATCGTTGCCTTGTTCAAGTCTTGGAAGTCTATACATATTCGTATCCCTCCTATTTTCTTTGAAACGGCAACGATGTTGGAAATCCACTTTGAGTAATTGACTACACAGATGAAACCTGCTTGGTATAACTTAGTGATTTCATCCCTCACGGCTAGTGTGATTTCTGGCTTAATCTTACGCACTTTTTTCTTGACTGCCCTTACATGTGGGTCTAGGATGATGTTATGCTGAATCAGCCGCGGATCCAGACCCGGCATGTCACTGTATGACCATGCAAAAACATCGATGTGATCCTGCAAAGTTTTAACCATGCCCTCGTGTATTTGTGCATCTAGGAGGGAGTCAAGTCTTAATGTCTTTACCTCCCTTATTGACATGGTTACAGGTATCTTGACAAGAGAATCCTCGGTTACGTTCCCAACCTCTAAATCTAGGGCGTGGACCAGGTGTCTGGGCCAATTTGGGGGTGCTTCTAAGGTTTCTATAGTGTTAATCGTAGTCGACCCCCAGTCAATCACGTCAAGGTTCAACTATCTCACGAGGTTGCCTTGCAGCCTTGCTAACATTAGAGGCATGGAAAGGGCATGACGGGCTTCCATCCCTTGCTTGACCTACCATCATAAGATGAAAGCCTAGGTAAGGGTCATCAGAGATTGTGTGAAACATAAATTTGCAAAGCAACATCGAGATGCGACTTGCTAAGTAAGGCGATGTACAGATTGAGAGTTCGCTAGTTTAAGGTCATGGTGGACCGCCAAGGTGCAAGAGTCTAGAATTGTTAAAGATATGAAAATTGTTGATGTGAAGTGCGAAGTTGTGTAGCCATTGATATGTGAATGCCAAAATGCTGGTTTAGTGTCATTTCAGACTGCAATATTGCGACATGAGAAACCTTGATATGCAAAATAATGATAGAAAGAATGAAACTGTGAGTACTAGTGGTATCAAACTACTAGTGCAGGAATGAAGACATGAAACTACTAGAGAACATGATACCACCTATGTCGAGGCGTACGAGGTAACTACCAATGTAGGGACTTAGCTTGACGTCATTGCGGGTTGTGATCGTTATGAGTCAAAATTATTATTATTGGGTCCTAAGGAGCGTAATCATGCTAGGTTTGTTAGTTTAAGGTCTTTTCAGACCTTTAATTGAAAATAAACATTATTATATTAGTTTTCAGGAAGGCGAGTAATTGGCCTGAAGCGTGCCAAGGTTTAAATGCTAATAGTGTCGTGATGTCGTGGCGAGCATGCTACGCTGCACGCTGTGCTCCACATTAATCGGAGAGAGAGAGAGAGAGAAAGTTTCCTCATTTTGCCACTACTACCATAAATAGGTATTGAATTTTGGTAATTTCAACATTTTCATCGTAAAAGCATAGAATCCTTTTTGGAGCACTCGGCGATTTCGGAGTGCGGAGCAATTGTGCTAATCGATTAGCGAGGCAAATTTCTAAGGCAAAGGTCGTAAATNACAGGAGAGCACACCATTGACTCAATGAGTTTTCATGTCTCTTCACCCTTTTCATCTTGCACCTTCTGCCGCTTTTTGCTCTGGCTTTGCATCTCATTTGTTTTGCTATTTTTATTTTCTGCGGCCATGTTATTTGAGCTTTTTTGTTGCCATGGCCTCTTTTTCTTTTGGTCATGGCTATTGTGCAAGGGTCTCGTCGTGGCTGCATGCAAGGTCATTGATGCCGCCGCGGTTGTCACGACTATTGGGCCAAGGCCCTTTAAGTTGCTTGACCATGGCATGCTGTGACATAAAATCCTCAAGGGGGTTTGGTTATGTTTGATATAACGCCATGGTGCATGTTTTTTTTTGAGCATGTTGTTAGTTATTTTGTTGCTACGCTAAGCTACTTGCGTGTTCTTGCTACGCTAGGCTTTTGCACCTTTTGCTACGCTATGGTGAACAAAGGGTTAGGTTACGCTACATTCGTGTTCTACTAAGCACTGCTATGTTGCACATGCATTGCATTCAGATTTCATGTCAATATTTGCTGGTTGTATCATGTAGGGTAGGGCCAAGGTCTAGGCTGATAGTCTTGGACCTTGAAGGGGTCCTATGTCATGTGGGCAGACCTATGGCCAACGTTCCTCCTTCCCCGATACGTGTGAGAGAGCGAGCAGTTTGGTTCAGGGATGGAGCGCTTGACTTCCTGCAATTCCTTCTCAGCCATTTTAGTCTCATGGTTTAATCCTCCTTAGATAAAGAGGAGGCATCCGACATAATAGAGGCTATACTGACAGGAACAAATCGGGACATCTTGAGAGACCTTTCTAATGATGCGACCACCAGCAGGCTAGGAGGAGGGTCTACCCAACACTCCATAGGGTTGAGGCATTTAGCCTAGATCTGGGATATGCTAGAATACCAGTGTTATCATCCATACAACACATTGTACCTTGCACACCATGTGGCGATGTACTTTCAGAACCCACAGGGGACTGTCTCCTGTGTTGGTAGGTGAGTTTCGTACCTTTGCTTTGTTCAGTTGTGCAACGTCAGCCACACTTAGCCAAGTGTTGATAGTGTGTGCTTATCACCAAATTCTATATTGATGATGATAGGGTTCATGATCAGCCAGGTGAGTTGGCCACAATGCAGCTAGCCCTACTGGAATTTGCTTCTGCTAGGAGCCTGTGAGCAGGCATGATTGCTCATTGTGAGAAGGGATACCATTCCCACCTACGCATGCTCACCACCTTCTACAATCGTTGTAGGGTGAAGGGTTGGCTAGATAAGGAGTTGAGAGAACCTTTCAAGTAGGTCACGCTTGAAGTGGTCCTGGCTGCTGAACTCCCGCTATTTCTCTCATCGTATAGAATTGGCGAGTTAACAGACAGGCACAACATACTCAAGTGTTTTCATAGTTTGTTATGCTAAGTATGTTTCATGATCATTGCTACAAGTGCGAAGAAGCCTCGTGAGGTAACGGTGGTAACTGCCAAGAGGCAAGGGGAAAACATTTACTTCAAATATGATCAAGTAGTGGCAAGCTAGAGCTGGTTAGAACGAGGGGCTATAAACCCCTTGCTCAAGAAAATCCAAATGGCTGGACTTATGGATTTGTTCATGGCTCCAAATCCAGGCGTCCCTACTGTAGAGATGCTTTCCTTGGTCAACTCCTTCTCTAGGTAGGCAAGCCATTTTCACACGTATGTATGGGGTGTGTGGGTGATCATTGACATCAATGACCAGCTATTTGCAGATTTTTTTGGCATTCCTGTGGATGGTGCCGATGTGATGTTGAAGGGCAAGTAAGAGTTGACCTTTCAGAAGCAACATATTGAGGAGTGGCTAAGGCTCTCCAAGGAGTGAAAGGGGTTCCCTATGTACCAGCTTAAGGAAGGTCCTGCTATGGGGATATACTCGATCTTTCGTGCATATGCATTCCCCCAATTTCTCACCCAAGGGAAGGTCTTGGGGCTTGAGCAGGCTTGGGTCATGTGGGAAGTCATGGAGGAAGGGGCCCATTACAACTCGGCCGAATTCCTATGTAGTGGTTTGCAGGCCGAGATTCTGGGACTCCGTGAGCAAATGGAATCCCGATCTAACATACACTATGCTTTCTACATAGGCTGTTTAAAGCAGTTTGTAGAGTTCCTGGTGGTCCAGGAGGATAGAGTTTGGTCCGAGCTAGATCATGACCAGATTCCTAAGCCATGGATTCGACAAGTCCTTTGGACTATGCAAGCCCAGGACCCCCCAGAAATGGTTAGGGATTCGTTGTCTGTAATGACTAAAGGTCTGGCAGTTCATAGCACTTGTGGTCAGGACAGCATAGGGGAGATGCCCCGTGCCATAATCAGCAATGTGACATAGGGTGAACGTCTCATAGCTGAGATCGTGCCCGTGAAGATGCGAAGAAGGAGACCTCCCCTAGCTAGGAAAAGCCTTCACGAAGAGGAGGGGAGAAGATTGCAGTTCAAGTTGTGGTGAACACAACCCTCCATTTGTTGAGTGCTACATAATGTTTAGTCTATTTTGCTATTGCCTACTATTTTATGCTTCGTTAGGCAGTGCGTCGTAGTGTGGCATCTATTTTGAGTTAACTTGTTCCAAATTGACATATGTATTCCCTTTTGTGGGCAGAAGAAGAAGAAGACGAAGAAGAAGGTGACGAGGAAGTGTCGGCCCTTAGGACAAGGGCAACAAATAGAGACGCAAGGGCCCCAGCTTTGGAAGAAAGGGCCCCGGTCAGAAATAATGGAGCTCCTGTCTCCAGGGTAGGGACTCTTGTCATTAGGGAGCCTCTTCCTACCAACGAAGAGGTACCTCCCCAAAATAAAAAAGATGCTACTCTCCTAAAAGGAAAACCACAGGCACATGAGGTAGGGGCTTTCATTGACTTGGTCAAGCCTTCTACCGAGCCTACCGTGATTGTCTTCCATCGGCAAGAAGAAAGATGGTAGTCGGATGCTAGTGATTTAGGCTTTATTTGTGCCTTACCATAGTCCATTTTTGCCATTGCTGACATGCTTAGTCATGTAATAGGTATTACTGCTGATGTCTCAGGACTTCCTTCACCTCATACAGATTCATGAGCTGAAGTCCCTTACAAGTTTGTGTTTGTTCAGGGACTTGTCGATGACATGATCAAACGCCTACAGCAGGCGGAACCTCGTGCGGGTAAGTATGAGTGTTAACTATCCTTTTGTTTCTACATTGAAATTTTTGAGTTTTTTGATCATGTTATGCTAACGTGATTACTACGCTAAATAGCCTGTTGGCTTAAGTGGGACCTGACACGACCTATGGAGGTTGGCGCGGTACCCGCACTTTCGTCTGACGTGACCGAAGTGTCTCGTTGTACATTTGACGAGGCTTACAAATGTGTCTTGCACTCGACGCACTCTCTTTGGGAGTGTAGATGCACCAATGAGTACTTGTGGAAACGGGTCCAAAGGACCGATCAGAGAGAGGCCGAACTAGTCACCGAGGTGGAGAACCTTAGGTCGATGATCAATTTCCTCATAAATTGTAACCTTGACCCTATTGATTTGCAAAGGGCTGTGGATGACTACACCAGGTTTTGGACTGTCATTCATCAAAATGTAGAGTCCACCCACGAAATAATTGAACAACAAATGCAGATGAACTTGTTAGCCCAAAAGTGCCAGGATATGAAAGACATCAGTGCTAAGGTCTTCGAATGGGGAAAATCCTAAAGGGGTCACAAATATACATACAACCTAGAAAACGAAACCCATCGAAGATTGTATAAAGACGCTGCTGTGGAGAAATTCTCGTACAAGAAGTTCATGAAGACCATCAGCGCTTCTGAGGCCTATGTTAGGTTTAAAGAGTAGGTGAAGGTCACGGAGTCTCCTAACCTGAGGGTGAACCTTCCTATAGGAGAGACTGCAACCGCCTCCCTTTCTCGGGAACCTCTAAAGTGGACAACCTTGGAAAGGGAGAAAGTTACTATTGCGAATGCTGAGCCTAGTGACAGGTGTTGGATGGACATTTTAATAGAGGAGACTGGGCATCGCCTCAGGCTCGGTCTAGACCAAATACCTCTTGAGACTGACACAGGCTCTCCTCAGGTTAGTTGCTTTAATGTTGTGCTATAGCCAGCGTTTACCGCATTTGTTGCCCTAGCTAACTACTCTATTTTTGAGATACAGGCTCTCAATGAAGGTGTGAGGCCTGTGGAGGGAGGAAATGAAGAGTCAGTAAGGGCCAACACAGGATCAAGCGATGCACAAGTAGGTGAAGTAGGGGTAAATGGTGAAGGCGATGCAAATGGAGATAACCCATGACAGCATGGGACTCCTCTCTCTCTCTCTCTCTTTTTTCATTAAAAATTTTGAGAATTTTATGAACACTGCCAATGGGTGAGAATTTTGAATGAAATGGAAAACTTTGGAAAGGAGACTGGTTTTTATATTAACTTATGTATTATGTAAATTTTTCATGCTCTCGTATGCTAGTTTTAGGCCATTTCGGGCTGTTAGCGTAACATGCCGAAAGGAAGACATATTGAAGAGACAAGGAAACAATGAATATGCAAGGATACCAACTAGGTGGAAGGTCGCAAGGCTGCTACGCTATGCATAGCTACCTCTTGACCTTTCATGGGTTGATCGGAACATAGGGTCGAAAGGTATCGCTGGGGCCCCCGTCCATATCATTGTCCTTCACTTGGAAGGGCAACTCAACCCATGCATTTTCGATTCAAGGGTTGGCTCGTTGGACCAATCCCTTTGTTGTATGATTAATGCATGCATGAACAGGTGCTTCATCTTCAGAGGTTGTAACTTCTAAACCCTGTTCCATGCCTACGTTGCTAATTGCTTGTGTTACTACCTCATCGCCATGAATTATCACCTCCTTACCTGCGTATGGTAAGTAGATTTCCTGGTGTATAGGTGAGGAGACAGCCCTAAGTTGCACTAACCACAATCTTCCCAATATCAGGTTAAATCCGGGCATTTCTTTGGCACACTCTTCTTCTTCTTTTTTTGAATGTTTATTCTAGAGAAGCCGCCAACCTTTAGGCATGGGTTCATGTCTTTCTAGTGGGATCCCTAGAACAACATTGGATTTTTTCATTATTTGATTAGTACCTTTATTACTATTACTCCAAATTTTTATTAAATCTACAAGGATCTTAATACAACCAGGCTACATCGTAACTCCTACAGATGTCACTAAAGAGAATCCACAAGTCCCCTTGATGTCACACCCAGGTCATTCCTGCTTAGTTCATTCTTCTTCATTCTGGGCATAATGAGCACAAAATTACTATTAATTTTTCATAATGACAAGAATATCACCATACCCAGAGTAGACCCTCTTATTATTAGAATGGTTGGATGGATGTGGTGGCCTCGCTGTCCAAATAATTAGTCACACGAGACTCAATAGCATGGAACAACACCTCAACCAATGAGTCACATGAGTGCTTTATTCATAGATGAGATTACTCATAAAAAGATAAAACAACAAGTGTTCATGCACAATTCAGTCGAATTCCATGGATGAGACTAGTTGTGGATCTAGATCATTATGCCTTGATTATAGTCCGTTGTCTTCCCACTTGGGCTAGTGATAGCTTTGTCACATATGGTTTAGTCCAAAGTAAGACATATGATTCTTGATGTTGTTTGGCCCTAAGCTACTCCTAATGATAATAAAGAAATTGATTATTTAATCTAATTAATAATGAAAATTAAATTCTAAACTAGCCTACATGTGATAAGTATCCATTCCTAACCTTCCACACATTCCTTGGAATTCGCATAACTATTGTTGGGATTACCAAGTGTACCATTACTAGGTGTACCAAACGATAACACTACTGAGTTACCAAGTAATTATACTTAAGCACTCATTCCACATAATGAAGAAAATGATAAAGAGAAACAAATGATGAACATTAACTAAAGAAAGTAGTAAGCATTTAAGAAATTAAAAGTAGTAATAAAGCTAAGTGGATACTACAATGATGAAAGGAATCTTGATATTTATTGCTAAACATGTAACATGTCTAAGTACATCACACTCAAATAAGGATGTCATACAATCACTTAACATCACATTATAGGCATGCATTCAAAACTAACAAAACTTAAAATCTATCAAAATCTAGAATCTATCTATCTATCTATGTATATATCAACCATGCATCCAAGTGTGGTATTTATAGGCTAGCACTGAAGGGGCAATAATGGATACCCAATATCACAACCTTGCAAAACATGACTCATCAATGTCAATATATTAGGTACACACATAATTACAGTGTCCTAAACACTACTACAGATGAGAAAGAGTTAGAAGTAAAGAAAGGGTTAAAGAATCTCAGACTTACTAGAACATGTCATGTACTAGATTCTAAATAGGCTAGCCTATATCTAGGACTCCTAATCCAATCAACAACTAGATGAGTGCATATATCATTCCCAATAGATTGAGTATGTACTAAGTGGTGACTACACTACTAGAATAACTATATAGGTATTCCTCATGCCACTCTTGGCCATAACTTAATCTAGGAAACCATGAAATTTTACATAAAATATAGTATTTCAAAGTATTTCCCTATGGGATAAGGCACAAAGTGAATCCTACATCATAATTAGGGTTGCCCCATGATTAACTGAGTAATTCTTAGTATATTACTATACTACAATACTAAAATTACTTTGTGCATAACTTAATAAATTTTTTGAGTTTAGGATGGGGTCAATCTAGTTTAGATTCTAAGGTAAGGTAGATCCCTGAAAAATACTTGCATTAGTCTAGTCTAGTGTAAGACATTGGTGATAAATTTCCACCTTGGCATAGGGAAATAGTAATGCATTCAAGTAGCAAGGGGTTCTTCCTTGGTGATCAATTATAAACAATTATTTGTTAATCAATAGGTAGCTCTATGCAATCTTAGGCTATTCATCTATACCTTAATATAGCTGACCTAGATGGTAGTTTCTCTATGGGATCATATAGAAGTAGAAATAGAGGCATTTTGATGTGCTACTCTAGACATAAGAAGCATGGGTTAGAGCATTCCGCAAAGCATAAAAATTGGTATTCATTATTCATCTAGTAGAATTGATTGGCCAAGATAGGACTTGTAAGGCTTCCTCTTAAGGCACTGTTCAAGGGGTAGTTTATTAGGGGTGTTACCAACACCACATAACTTTCCTCCCAGCAACCACCTAAAGTGTTTACTTGATATTTTATTCATCTTATTATTTAATAATTTATTATATTATGATTGTAATTTCATTCAGTTCATTTCAATCCTGTTTCAAATAATTATGAATAAGAAATCTAAAGACCATCACAAATTTTCATAATTCAAGTTTATTTAGCTTAGTGGCAAATCTCTAACTCTGTCTTATCATCATATTTTACAAATTCAACATTGTCAAATTTTTCTTCCTGATCACTTATTATTTTATTTATCAGATAGCATTTTACTCTTTGTAAACTATAATAAATCTTATTAAAGTAATAAAATGTTGCATACTTTTAATTTAATAAGACAATCTAAGTGATTTTTTAGTTATCAATAATAACCTAGAAATATCTTCTAACTTCAAGGCTACCAAATCTATATGTAAAAGGTCTAAAGAATACCTGGAAGAAATACATATGTTTCTTTAAAGAAACTTTACTTAACCTTTTCACAAGTCTTACACACCTTATCTTTCTTAGATTCAATGCTTGACAACCCATAAAAAATTTAAGTCTTTAAAAGGTTAAAAGTTATATTCTTCTATGCTAAAGCTAATTATCTTTTGATTTTCTAATTATCTATTTTAACTTATATTTACTTACATCAAAATTATTAACAATATAAACATTATCTAATTTTTTACCTCAAAAGGTAACATCATCTATTTTAGAATCCTTTACAATGCAATGGTTAACTTAAAAAAAGAATAATTTCTCTCATATCATAAAGTTGGATAACACCTAACAAACTATGTTCAAGTCTAGTAACGTAGAGCAAATTTTTTATTTAGCGTGAATTCTTCCCTCTAATAGTATTCTTACCTTTAATGAAAGCTTTGATATTATATCCAAATGAGACACTCCCATTAGCATAGAATCATAGGGACATAGATATTGATTTCTTCCCATCTTATGTCTAGAACATCCACTATCTAAGTATCAAAAGAATGGTTTCTTACCTTTGGAAGTGTCTTTTCTTATGAAAGGCTTGAGATCCTTTTTTTTGAGTACACAAATCTTTTTCACTTAAGGTTTTGACTTTTGGAACCTTTAATTATACCTATCTTAATTAATACTAGACAAATTTTTATGGACATATTGTAATTATTAAGCCTATATGGCCAACATAA
>MNCI01011834.1:5967-18684 GCA_015680685.1 Gnetum montanum | reverse complement strand
ACGAATGCAATCGTTCATGCGCTAACGCAGCGGATCTGATCAAGACTCCGTAATTCAGCGCGCTTGGGCTAGAGTAGTGCTGGGATGGGTGACCTCTCGGGAAGTCGTGGGGTCGCACCCTCCTTTTTCGCTACGCTTTTCTCATTTTGTGTCTTTATGGTTGGATGGTGCTTGCGCTTTATTATCTGTTCTTCGTCGCAGGCTCAGGGCTGGAGCCGTCTTCTCCCATTTCCTTTTTGGTTCCTACTTTTCTCTCATTATGCATGTCGTTGCTTTGCGTGGCACAAGTTTAAGTGGAGGCAGCGTCGTCCACTCAACGGGTGTGATCATACCAACGCTAATGCATCGGATCCCATCAAAACTCCATAATTAAGCGAGCTTGGGCTAGAGTAGTACTGGGATGGGTGACCTCTCGGGAAGTCCTAGTGTTGCACCCTCCTATTTTTCCTTTCACTTTTCTCGTGATACGTTTGTATCGTTTAAGGGTGCTCGCTTTTCCTTTTCATTTCTCCATCGCAGGCCCACGCCTGGAGAAGTCCTTGCTCATTTCGTTTCCCGTTCCTAGTTTTCTCTCTCTTTGCATGGCATGACGCTACCCGGCCCCAGCTTAAGTGATCGCAGCATCACGTAGTTGACGAATGCAATCGTTCATGCGCTAACGCAGCGGATCTGATCAAGACTCCGTAATTCAGCGCGCTTGGGCTAGAGTAGTGCTGGGATGGGTGACCTCTCGGGAAGTCGTGGGGGCGCACCCTCCTTTTCCGCTGCGCTTTTCTCATTTCGTGTCTTTATGGTCGGACTGTGCTTGCGTTTTATTATCTGTTCTTTGTCGCAGGCTTAGGGCTGGAGCCGTCTTCTCCCATTTCCATTTTGGTTGATGGTTTTCTCTCATTATGCATGTCGTTGCTTTGCGCGGCGCAAGTTCAAGTGGGGGCAGCGTCGTGCACTCAACGGGTGCGATCATACCATCGCTAACGCATCAGATCCCATCAGAACTCTGTAATTAAGCGTGCTTGGGCTAGAATAGTACTGGGATGGGTGACCTCTCGGGAAGTCCTAGTGTTGCACCCTCCTTTTTTTGCTTTCGCTTTTTTCGTGATACGTCTGTATCGTTCGAGGGTACTCGCTTTGCCTTTTCATTTCTCCGTCGCAGGCCCACGCCCGAAGAAGTCCTTGCTCATTTCGTTTCCCGTTCCTAGTTTTCTCTCTCTATGCATGGTATGACGCTGCCCGGCGCAAGCCTAAGCGATTGCAGCATCACGCAATTGACGAATGCAATCGTTCATGCGCTAACGCAACGGATCTGATCAAGACTACGTAATTCAGTGCGCTTGGGCTAGAGTAGTGCTGGGATGGGTGACCTCTCAGGAAGTCGTGGGGTCGCACCCTCCTTTTTCGCTACGCTTTTCTCCTTTTGTGTCTTTATGGTCGGACGGTGCTTGCGCTTTATTATCTGTTCTTCGTCGCAGGCTCAAGGCTGGAGCTGTCTTCTCCCATTTCCTTTTCGATTCCTAGTTTTCTCTCATTATGCATGCCGTTGCTGCGCGCGGTGCAAGTTTAAGTGGGGGCAGCGTCGTACACTCAATGGGTGCGATCATACCAGCGCTAACGCATCAGATCCCATCAGAACTCCGTAATTAACCACGCTTGGGCTAGAGTAGTACTTGGATGGGTGACGTCTTGGGAAGTCCAAGTTTTGCAACCTCCTTTTTTTCATTTCTCTTTTCTCATGATACGTTGGTATCATTCCAGGGTGCTCGCTTTGCCTTTTCATTTCTCCGTCGCAAGTCCATGCCCAGAGAAGTCCTTGCTAATTTTGTTTCCCGTTCCTAGTTTTCTCTCTCTATGCATGGCATGACACCGCCTAGTGCAAGCTTAAGCGATCGCAGCGTCATGCGTCTAACGAATGCAATCGTTCATGCGCTAACGCAACGGATCTGATCAAGACTCCGTAATTCAACGTGCTTGGGCTAGAGTAATTCTGGGATGGGTGACCTCTCGGCAAGTCGTGGGGTCGCAGCCTCCTTTTTTGCTGCGCTTTTCTCATTTTGTGTCTTTATGGTCCGACGGTGCTTGGGCTTTATTATCTGTTCTTCATCGCAGGCTCAGGGTTGGAGCCGTCTTCTCCCATTTCCTTTTCGGTTCCTAGTTTTCTCTCATTATGAATGTTGTTGCTTTGCACGGTGCAAGTTTAAGTGGGGGCAGCGTCGTCCACTCAATGGGTGCGATCATACCAGCGCTAACGCATCGGATCCCATCAAAACTCCGTGATTAAGCGCACTTGGGCTAGAGTAGTACTGGAATGGGTGACCTCTCGGGAAGTCCTAGTGTTGCACCCTGCTTTTTTTCCTTTTTCTTTTCTCGTAATACGTGTGTATCGTTCGAGGGTGCTCGCTTTGCCTTTTCATTTCTCCATCGCAGGCCCACGCCCGGAGAAGTCCTTGCTCATTTCGTTTCCCCTTCCTAGTTTTCTCTCTCTATGCATGGCATGACGCTACCCGGCATAAGCCTAAGCAATCGCAGCGTCACGTAGTTGACGAATGCAATCGTTCATGCGCTAACGCAATGGATCTGATCAAGACTACATAATTCAACGCGCTTGGGCTAGAGTAGTGCTGGGATGGGTGACCTCTCGGGAAGTCGTGGGGTCGCACCCTCCTTTTTCGCTGCGCTTTTCTCCTTTCGTGTCTTTATGGTTGGACGGTGCTTGCGCTTTATTATCTGTTCTTCATCGCAGGCTCAGGGCTGGAGCCCTCTTCTCCCATTTCCTTTTCAGTTCCTAGTTTTCTCTCATTATGCATGTCGTTGCTTTGCGCGGCACAAGTTTAAGTGGAGGTAGCGTCGTGCACTCAATGGTTGCGATCATACCAGCGCTAACGCATTGGTTCCCATCAAAAATCCATAATTAAGCGTGCTTGGGCTAGAGTAGTCCTGGGATGGGTGACATCTCAGGAAGTCCTAGTGTTGCACTCTCCTATTTTCCCTTTCGCTTTTCTCGTGATACGTCTCTGTCATTCGAGGGTGCTCGCTTTGCCTTTTCATTGCTCCGTCGCAGGACCAAGCCCGGAGAAGTCCTTGCTCATTTCATTTCCCGTTCCTAGTTTTCTCTCCCTATGCATGGCATGACACTGCCCGGCGCAAGCTTAAGTGATCGCAGTGTCACGCAGTTGACGAATGCAATCGTTCATGTGCTAACGTAGCGGCTCTGATCAAGACTCCGTAATTCAGCGCGCTTGGGCTAGAGTAGTGCTGGGATGGGTGACCTCTCGGGAAGTCGTGGGGTCACACCCTCCTTTTTTGCTGCGCTTTTCTANAGTCGTGGGGTCACACCCTCCTTTTTTGCTGCGCTTTTCTCCTTTCCTGTCTTTATGGTCGGACGATGCTTGCGCTTTATTATCTGTTCTTCATCACAGCCTCAGGGCTGGAGCCGTCTTCTCGCATTTCCTTTCGTTTCCTAGTTTTCTCTCATTATGCATGTCGTTGCTTTGCGCGGCACAAGTTTAAGTGGGGGTAGTGTCGTGCACTCAACGGGTGCGATCCCATCAAAACTCCCTAGTTAAGCGTGCTTGGGCTAGAGTAGTACTTGGATGGGTGACCTCTTGGGAAGTCCTAGTGTTTCACCCTCCTATTTTTCCTTTCGCTTTTCTCGTGATACGTCTGTATCCTTCGAGGGTGCTCGCTTTGCCTTTCATTTCTCCATCGCAGGCCCACGCTCGGAGAAGTCCTTGCTCATTTCGTTTCCTATTCCTAATTTTCTCTCTCTATGCATGGCATGATGCTACTCGACGCAAGCTTAAGCGATCGTAGCGTCACGCAGTTGACGAACGCAATCGTTCATGCGCTAACGCAACGGATCTGATCAAGACTACGTAATTCAGCACACTTGGGCTAGAGTAGTGCTGGGATGGGTGACCTCTCGGGAAGTCGAGGGGTCGCACCCTCCTTTTTCGCTGCGCTATTATCGTTTCGTGTCTTTATGGTCGGACGATGCTTGCGCTTTATTATTTGTTCTTTGTCGCAGGCTCAGGGCTGGAGCCGTCTTCTCCCATTTCCTTTCCGGTTCCTAGTTTTCTCTCAATATGCATGTCGTTGCTTTGTTCGGCGCAAGTTTAAGTGGGGGCAGTGTCATGCACTCAACGGGTGTGATCATACCAGCACTAATGCATCGGATCCCATCAACACTTCGTAATTAAGCGCGCTTGGGCTAGAGTAGTACTGGGATGGGTGACCTCTCAGGAAGTCCTAGTGTTGCACCCTCCTATTTTCCCTTTTGATTTTCTCGTGATACGTCTATATTGTTCGAGGGTGCTCGCTTTGCCTTTTCATTTCTCCGTCGCAGGCCCACACCTGGAGAAGTCCTTGCTCATTTCATTTCCCGTTCCTAGTTTTCTCTCTCTTTGCATGGCATGACGCTACCCGGCCCCAGCTTAAGCGATCGCAGCGTCACGTAGTTGACGAATGCAATCATTCATGCGCTAACGCAGCGGATCTATTCAAGACTCCGTAATTCAGCGCGCTTGGGCTAGAGTAGTGCTGGGATGGGTGACCTCTCGGGAAGTCGTGGGGTCACACCCTCCTTTTTCACTGCACTTTTCTCGTTTCGTTTCTTTATGGTCGGATGGTGCTTGCGCTTTATTACCTGTTCTTCGCTGCAGGCTCAGGGCTGGAGCCGTCTTCTCCCATTTCCTTTTCGGTTCCTAGTTTTCTCTCATTATGCATGTCGTTGCTTTGCGCAGTGCAAGTTTAAGTGGGGGCAGCGTCGTGCACTCAATGGGTGCGATCATACCAGCACTAACGCATCGGATCTCATCAGAACTCCATACTTAAGCATGCTTGGGCAAGAGTAGTACTAGGATGGGGGACGTCTCGAGAAGTCCTAATGTTGCATCCTCCTTTTTTTCCTTTCACTTTTTTCATGATACGTCTGTATCGTTCAAGGGTGCTCACTTTGCCTTTTCATTTCTCCATCGCAGGCCCACGCTCGGAGAAGTCCTTGCTCATTTCGTTTCCCGTTCCTTGTTTTCCTTCTCTATGTATGGCATGACGCTGCCCAGCGCAAGCTTAAGCAATCACAGCGTCATGCGGCTGATGAATGCAATCGTTCATGCGCTAACACAGTGGATTTGATCAAGACTCTGTAATTCAGCGCGCTTCGGCTAGAGTAGTGCTGGGATGGGTGACCTCTCGGGAAGTCGTGGGGTCGCACCCTCCTTTTTCGTTGTGCTTTTCTCCTTTCGTGTCTTTATGGTCAGACGATGCTTGCGTTTTCTTATCTGTTCTTCATCGCAGGCTCAGGGCTAGAGCCGTCTTCTCCCATTTCCTTTTCGGTTCCTAGTTTTCTCTCATTATGCATGCCGTTGCTTTGCGCGGTGCAAGTTTAAGTGGGGGCAATGTCGTGCACTCAACGGGTGCGATCATACCAATGCTAACGCATCGGATCCCATCAAAACTCCTTAATTAAGCACGCTTGGTCTAGAGTAGTACTGGGATGAGTGACCTCTCGGGAAGTCCTAGTGTTGCACCCTCCTATTTTTCCTTTTGCTTTTCTCATGATACGTCTGTATCGTTCGAGGGTGCTCGCTTTTCTTTTTCATTTCTCCGTCGCAGCCCCATGCCCGGAGAAGTCCTTGCTCATTTCATTTCCCGTTCCTAGTTTTCTCTCTCTATGCATGGCATGACACTGCCCGGCGCAAGCTTAAGCGATCGCAGCATCATGCAGTTGACCAATGCAATCGTTCATGCGCTAACGCAACGGATCTGATCAAGACTACATAATTCAGCATGCTTGGGCTAGAGTAGTGCTGGGATGGGTGACCTCTCGAGAAGTCATGGGGTCGCACCCTCCTTTTTCGCTGCACTTTTCTCCTTTCGTGTCTTTATGGTCGGATGGTGCTTGCCCTTTATTATCTGTTCTTCGTCGGAGGCTCAGGGCTGGAGCCGTCTTCTCCCATTTCCTTTTCGATTCCTAGTTTTCTCTCATTATGCATGCCGTTGCTTTGCGCGGTACAAGTCTAACTGGGGGCAGCGTCGTGCACTCAACGGGTGCAATCATACCAGCGCTAACGCATCGGATCCCATCAAAACTCCGTAATTAAGCGTGCTTGGCCTAGAGTAGTACTGGGATGGGTGACCTCTCGGGAATTCCTAGTGTTGCACCCTCCTTTTTTCCTTTCGCTTTTTTCATGATAGCTCTATATCGTTCGATGGGTCTCGCTTTGCCTTTTCATTTTTCCGTCGTAGGCCCATGCCCGGAGAAGTCCTTGCTCATTTCGTTTCCCGATCCTAGGTTTCTCTCTCTATGCATGGCATGACATTGCCCGGCATAGGGTTAAGCGATCGCAACATCATGCGGCTGACGAATGCAATCGTTCATGCGCTAACGCAGCAGATTTGATCAAGACTCCATAATTCAACGTGCTTGGGCTAGAGTAGTGCTGGGATGGGTGACCTCTCGGGAAGACGTGGGGTCGCACGCTCCTTTTTCGCTGAGCTTTTCTCCTTTCGTGTCTTTATGGTCAGACGGTGCTTGCGCTTTATTATCTATTCTTCGTCGCAGGCTCAGGGCTGGAGCCGTCTTCTCCCATTTCCTTTTTAGTTCCTAGTTTTCTCTCATTATGCATGTTGTTGCTTTGCGTGGCACAAGTTTAAGTGGAGGCATCGTCGTGCACTCAATGGGTGCGATCATACCAACGCTAAAGCATCGGTTCCCATCGAAACTCCGTAATTAAGCGCGCTTGGGCTAGAGTAGTACTGGGACGGGTGACCTCTCGGGAAGTCCTAGTGTTGCACCCTCCTATTTTTCCTTTCGCTTTTCTCGTGATACGTCTGTATCGTTCGAGGGTGCTCGCTTTGCCTTTTCATTTCTCCGTCGCAAGCCCATGCCCAGAGAAGTCCTTGCTAATTCCGTTTCCCGTTCCTAGTTTTCTCTCTCTATGCATGGCATGACACTGCCCGGCATAAGCCTAAGCGATCGCAGCGTCACGTAGTTGACGAATGCAATCGTTCATGCGCTAACGCAACGGATCTAATCAAGACTACGTTATTCAGCGTGCTTGGGCTAGAGTAGTGCTGGGATGGGTGACCTCTCGGGAAGTTGTCGAGTCGCACCCTCCTTTTTCGCTGCGCTTTTCTCATTTCGAGTCTTTATGGTCAGACGGTGCTTGCGCTTTATTATCTGTTCTTCGTCGCAGGCTCAGGGCTGGAGCCGTCTTCTCCCATTTCCTTTTCGGTTCCTAGTTTTCTCTCATTATGCATGCCGTTGCTTTGCACGGCGCAAGTTTAAGTGGGGGCAGCGTCGTGCACTCAACGGGTGCGATCATACCAGCGCTAACGCATTCGATCCCATCAGAACTCCGTAATTCAGCGCGCTTCGGCTAGAGTAGTACTGGGATGGGTGACCTCTCGGGAAGTTTCCTTTCACTTTTTTCGTGATACGTCTGTATCGTTCGAGGGTGCTCGCTTTGCCTTTTCATTTCTCCGTCGCAGGCCCACGCCCGGAGAAGTCCTTGCTCATTTCGTTTCCCGTTCCTAGTTTTCTCACTCTATGGATGGCATGATGCTGCCCGACACAAGCTTAAGCGATCGCAGCGTCATGCAGCTGACGAATGCAATCGTTCATGTGCTAACGCAGCGGATCTAATCAAGACTCCGTAATTCAGCACGCTTGGGCTAGAGTAGTGTTGGGATGGGTGACCTCTCAGGAAATCGTGGGGTCGCACCCTCCTTTTTCGCCACGCTTTTCTCCTTTCGTGTCTTTATGGTCGGACGGTGCTTACGCTTTATTATCTATTCTTCGTCGCAGGCTCAGGGCTGGAGCCGTCTTCTCCCATTTCCTTTTCGGTTCCTAGTTTTCTCTCATTATGCATGCCGTTGCTTTGGGCGGTGCAAGTTTAAGTAGGGGCAGCGTCGTACACTCAATGGGTGCGATCATACCAGCGCTAACGCATCTGATCCCATCAGAACTCCGTAATTAAGTGCGCTTGGGCTAGAGTAGTCCTGGGATGGGTGACGTCTCGGGAAGTCCTAGTGTTGCAACCTCTTTTTTTTCCTTTCGCTTTACTTGTGATACGTTGGTATCATTCCAGGGTGCTCGCTTTGCCTTTTCATTTCTCCATCACAAGCCCACGCCCAGAGAAGTCCTTGCTAATTCCGTTTCCCATTCCTAGTTTTCTCTCTCTATGCATGGCATGACACTGCCCGGCATAAGCCTAAGCGATCGCAGCGTCATGTAGTTGACGAATGCAATCGTTCATGCGCTAACGCAACGGATCTGATCAAGACTCCGTAATTCAGTGCGCTTGGGCTAGAGTAGTTCTGGGATGAGTGACCTCTTGGGAAGTCATGGGGTCGCAGCCTCCTTTTTTACTGCGCTTTTCTCGTTTCATGTCTTTATGGTTGGACGGTGCTTGCGCTTTATTATCTGTTCTTCGCCGCAGGCTCAGGGCTGGAGCCGTCTTCTCCCATTTCCTTTTCGGTTCCTAGTTTTCTTTCATTATGCATGTCGTTGGTTTGCGCGGCGCAAGTTTAAGTGGGGGCAGCGTCGTGCACTCAATGGGTGCGATTATCCCACCACTAACGCATCGAATCCCATCAGAACTCCGTAATTAAGCACGCTTGGGCTAGAGTAGTACTGGGATGGGTGACCTCTCGGGAAGTCCTAGTGTTGCACCCTCCTTTTCTTCCTTTCACTTTTTTCGTGATACGCCTGTATCGTTCGAGGGTGCTCTCTTTGCATTTTCATTTCTCCGTCGCAGGCCTATTCCCGGAGTAGTCCTTGCTCATTTCGTTTCCCATTCCTAGTTTTCTCTCTCTATGCATGGCATGACATTACCCGACACAGGGTTAAGCGATCGCAAAGTCATGCGGCTGACGAATGCAATTGTTCATCCGCTAACGCAGCGGATTTGATCAAGACTCCGTAATTCAGCACGCTTGGGCTAGAGTAGTGCTCGGATGGGTGACCTCTCGGGAAGTCGTGGGGTCGCACCCTCCTTTTTCGCTGCGCTTTTCTCCTTTCGTGTCTTTATGGTTGGACGGTGCTTGCGCTTTATTATCTGTTCTTCGTCGCAGGCTCAAGGCTGGAGCCGTATTCTCCCATTTCCTTTTTAGTTCTTAGTTTTCTCTCATTATGCATGTTGTTGCTTTGCGCAGCGCAAGTTTAAGTGGAGGCAGTGTCGTGCACTCAACGGGTGCGATCATACCAGCGCTAAAGCATCGGTTCCCATTGAAACTCCGTAATTAAGCGCACTTGGGCTAGAGTAGNCGTTTCCCGTTCCTAGTTTTCTCTCTCTATGCATGGCATGACACTGCCCGGCATAAGCCTAAGCGATCGCAGCGTCACGTAGTTGACGAATGCAATCGTTCATGCGCTAACGCAACGGATCTGATCAAGACTACATAATTCAACGCGCTTGGGCTAGAGTAGTGCTTGGATGGGTGACCTCTCGGGAAGTCGTGGGGTCGCACCCTCCTTTTTCGCTGCGCTTTTCTCATTTCATGTCTTTATGGTCGGACGGTGCTTGCGCTTTATTATCTGTTCTTCGTCGCAGGCTCAGGGCTGGAGCCGTCTTCTCCCATTTCCTTTTCGGTTCCAAGTTTTCTCTCATTATGCATGTTGTTCCTTTGCGCGGTGCAAGTTTAAGTGGAGGGAGTGTCCTTTTTTCGTTGCGCTTTATGGTCGGACGGTGCTTGGGCTAGAGTAGTGCTGGGATGGGTGTCTTTATCTATTCTTCACCGCAGGCTTAGGGCTGGAGCCGTATTCTCCCATTTCTTTTTCGGTTCCTAGTTCTCTCTCATTATGCATGTCCTTGCTTTGCACAGCGCAAGTTTAAGTGGGGGTAGCGTCGTGCACTCAACGGGTGTGATCATACCAACGCTAACGCATCAGATCCCATCAAAACTCCATAATGAAGCATGCTTGGGCTACAGTAGTATTGGGATGGGTGATCTCTCGGGAAGTCCTAGTGTTGAACCCTCCTATTTTCCCATTCGCTTTTCTCATGATACGTTTGTATCGTTCGAGGGTGTTTGCTTTGCCTTTTCATTTCTCTATCGCAGGCCCACGCCCAGAGAAGTCCTTGCTCATTTCGTTTCCCGTTCTTAGTTTTCTCTCTCTATGTATGACATGACATTGCCTGGCGCAAGCTTAAGCGATCGCAGCATCATGCGGTTGACGAATGCAATCGTTCATGTGCTAATGCAGCGGATCTGATCAAGACTCCATAATTCAGCGTGCTTGGGCTAGAGTAGTGCTGGGATGGGTGACCTCTCGGGAAGTCGTGGGGTCGCAACCTCATTTTTTGTTGCGCTTTTCTCATTTCGTGTCTTTATGGTCGGATGGTGCTTGCGCTTTATTATCTGTTCTTCGTTGTAGGCTCAGGGCTGGAGCCGTCTTCTCCCATTTCCTTTTCGGTTCCTAGTTTTCTTTCATTATGCATGTCGTTGCTTTGCGTGGCGCAGGTTTAAGTGGGGGAAGCTTCGTGCACTCAACGGGTGCGATTATACCAGCGCTAATGCATCGAATCCCATCAGAACTCCGTAATTAAGCGTGCTTGGGCTAGAGTAGTACTGGGATGGGTGACCTCTCGGGAATTCCTAGTGTTGCACCCTCTTTTTTTCCTTTCGCTTTCTTCGTACGTCTGTATCGTTCGAGGGTGCTCGCTTTGCCTTTTCATTTCTCCGTCGCAGGCCCACGCCCGGAGAAGTCCTTGCTCATTTCGTTTCCCGTTCCTATTTTTCTCTCTCTATGCATGGCATGACGCTGCCCGACATAAGCCTAAGCAATCGCAACATCACATAGTTGACGAATGCAATCGTTCATGCACTAACGCAACGGATCTAATCAAGACTACATAATTCAACGTGCTTGGGCTAGAGTAGTGCTGGGATGGGTGACCTCTCGGGAAGTCGTGGGGTCGCACCCTCATTTTTCGCTGCGCTTTTCTCCTTTCGTGTCTTTATGGTCGGACGGAGCTTGTGCTTTATTATCTGTTCTTCGTTGTAGGCCCGGGGTGGAGCCGTCTTCTCCCATTTCCTTTTCGGTTCCTAGTTTTCTCTCATTATGCATGCCGTTGCTTTGCGCTGTGCAAGTTTAAGTGGAGGCAGCGTCCTGCACTCAACGGGTGCGATCACACCAGCGCTAACACATCGGATCCCATCAGAACTCCGTAATTAAGCGTGCTTGGGCTAGAGTAGTGCTGGGATGGGTGACCTCTCGGGAAGTCCTAGTGTTGCACCCTCCTTTTCTTGCTTTCTCTTTTTTCGTGATACGCCGGTATCGTTCGAGGGTGCTCGCTTTGCCTTTTCATTTCTCCGTCACAGGCCTATTCCCGGAGAAGTCCTTGCTCATTTCGTTTCCCGTTCCTAGTTTTCTCTCTCTATGCATGGCATGACGCTGCCCGATGCAAGCTTAAGCGATCGCAGCGTCATGCGGCTGACGAATGCAATCGTTCATGCGCTAACGCAACAGATCTGATCAAGACTCCATAATTCAGTGCACTTGGGCTAGAGTAGTGCTGCGATGGGTGACCTCTCGGGAAGTCGTGGGGTCACACCCTACTTTTTTGCTGTGCTTTTCTCCTTTCGTGTCTTTATGGTCGGACGGTGCTTGCGCTTTATTATCTATTCTTCATCGGAGGCTCAGGGCTGGATCCGTCTTCTCCCATTTCTTTTTCGGTTCCTAGTTTTCTCTCATTATGCATGCCGTTGCTTTGCGCGGCGCAAGTCTAAGTGGGGGCAGCGTCATGCACTCAACGGGTGCGATCATACCAGCGCTAACGCATCGGATCCCATCAAAACTCCGTAATTAAGCACGCTTGTGCTAGAGTAGTACTGGGATGGGTGACCTCTCGGGAAGTCCTAGTGTTGCACCCTCCTTTTTTTCCTTTCACTTTTTTCGTGATACGTCTGTATCGTTCGAGGGGTCTCACTTTGCCTTTTCATTTCTCCGTCGCAGGCCCATGCCCGGAGAACTCCTTGCTCATTTCGTTTCCCGTTCCTAGTTTTCTCTCTCTATGCATGGCATGACACTGCCCAGCGCAGGGTTAAGCGATCGTAGCGTCATGCGGTTGACGAATGCAATCGTTCATGCGCTAACACAGTGGATCTATTCAAGACTCCGTAATTCAGCACGCTTGGGCTAGAGTAGTGCTGGGATGGGTGACCTCTCGGGAAGTCGTGGGGTCGCACCCTCCTTTTTCGGTATGGTTTTCTCCTTTCGTGTCTTTATGGTCAGATGGTGCTTGTGCTTTATTATCTGTTCTTCGTCGCAGGCTCAGGGCTGGAGCCCTCTTCTCCCATTTCCTTTTCGGTTCCTAGTTTTCTTTCAGTATGCATGTCGTTGCTTTACGCGGTGCAAGTTTAAGTGGGGGCAGCGACGGGTGCGATCATACTAGTGCTAACACATCGGATCCCATCAAAACTCCGTAATTAAGCGCACTTGGGCTAGAGTAGTATTGGGATGGGTGACCTCCCGGGAAGTCCTAGTGTTGCACCCTTTTTTTTTCCTTTCGCTTTCTTCGTACGTCTGTATCGTTCGAGGGTGCTCGCTTTGCCTTTTCATTTCCCCGTCGCAGGCCCACGCTCGGCGATGTCCTTGCTCATTTCGTTTCCCGTTCCTAGGTTTCTCTCTTTATGCATGGCATGACGCTGCCCGGTGCAAGCTTAAGCGATCGCAGCGTCATGCGGCTGATGAATGCAATCGTTCATGAGCTAACCCAA
>MNCI01011829.1:10372-24565 GCA_015680685.1 Gnetum montanum | reverse complement strand
AATAATTAGTAATAGTTTAAATTATTCCTAAGGACACTCATAAAATAAGTAGAGAGATAACACCATGATGTGGATCTACCTCAACATACCCTAAAAAAACTCAATTTCATAATCTTCTGAGCCAAATTAGTTTAAAGAAATAAGAACATAAAGAAATGGAGAAATTCTCCCTCTATTAATCAAATCTTAAAGAGAAAAATATAATACTAATAAGGAGCAAAGCTTAACTCAACTCAACTCTTCAAGAATCTTAAAGGCCATACATTTTCCTCTTAATCCATCAAATTTAATCATACTTAGAGCATATGATCTCAAGATAAGATAACACTTACAAGAGACTCTTTATCTTTCCTTTGGCTACTCTTTCTCTCTCCCTTAAGTTTTTTCTTGCTTGCCTCTTGCCTCACCTAAATTTTTCTTTTCGTTACTTTGGAACCTTAACATCCTTTATGGCCACTAAAGTGATCTTTAGTCTTTCTCAATCATTGATCTTCCATTTAGAAATTTTTGTGTTTTTAAAACATTGAGTTTTCACAAACTATAGGTAATTGTAACTCACCCTTCTTGGCCTATGATCAGACTACAACTCATAACTAGCTCACACTAGTAAAACCTAAAATATTTTTTCTTTGCTTTTACTAACTATGATAAATTATGATTTGAAACCTCAAACTACAAACTCACTATGACACACATTAGCTCACAACTCACCATCTAACACCAGAAACATACAATTATTTACTTGTCTTTAAACTATGACTTCTAGTAGCCTAGAACTCCACAATATAATTGATAGTGACTCATTGTCTCATTGTAATTGCCTATCAAAAACTAGAAATATATGCAAATAACTCTAAAATGACTCTAAAACATCTATACTCACTCCTAGGAATCCTAGGATACATTACGGTTTGAATACATGAAGAAGTTAGTGTTATGTTCTCATCATCTCCCTTACCCTTAAAAATGTCATTCTTAATGGCCTCTCACAAGTTTGAAGGCACCATGTCCTTATGACTTAAGATTGTTGAACTTGACATCACAATTTTGATGACTCAAATTCATCAAAAGCATTACAAGAATAACTATCACACTTGGTTACAATATTTCAGTTTTTGATTTTGAGCTTCTCCTCCTCTTGGAGGCTTTTCCTCATTCCCATTGTACTTTCAATAATTATGCATCATCTTGGAAATTCTTAATTACATCCCAAAAATGGCTCAAACCTATACAAAGATTACACAAGAATCTAGAAAAGGATGCATTAGTATCCTTTAATGAAGAAGCCTTGTTAATTTTCAATGACAATTCTCCATCTTCAACCAACTAAATTCTCTTATTCTTTAAGCACTACTTATGCATAACAACAATCATAACACCATTTTCAATTCTCAAACCCTTGCAACCATGTTCCAACATTAATGAAGATATAAAATTCAATCTAGCACTAACACAAATGCTAATAAGCATCAGTAAATAGAATAATAGTACCAACCACAAATGTCCATCATTATAAACATTGTTCTTCTCATACATATGAGACTCAACACAACCAATATTATTAAATTTCAAAGTACAATCATCATCTTTAGGAATAGTAGATAACAATCTAAACTTTTGCTAAGTTTTAGTAAATTTTCATATATTATTTTCATCATTAAAAATAGTTTTATTATCATAATTCCAAGGCCTACCAAGAATAATATCAACATAATTAATTAGTAACACATCATAAATAATTCTACCTTAATGTTGAAGAATGGAATACTCTACAAGACCTTGCTTCTTAGCTTGCTTTTAATGATTTTTCATCATCCAATACACCTTGTATAGATTAGGATGAGGAATGGTATATAAATGCAATAATTTCATGGTCTTGTAAATATTATATTCTCCTATGCTTCACCATCGATAAGCATGTTCAAAGAATAACCTTCAACGTTACAATTGGTGCTAAATAAACTCTTACACATAACATCTTTATTAGTATTTATATTACCAACAAAATTACATCTATTCAACTCACTTTTCTTAGTGATTTACAAAGGTTCAATCTCACATGCCTCTCTTGAAGTTTTAGGTATCACTTCATCTTTCATACTTTGTATTTTTCCCCCTTATATGCATTCTTCTTTGACTTAGTACATTCCCATTATTTATGATAAAAGTTACCACAATTATAACAGTGACCTTTGCTATGATCTTTACATTTTGGAGATCTAGATTTTTCTCTTCTTGGAGCTCTTTAATTACTTTTCATTCTTTTCCTTTACATATATGTAAATGAATTTTCTTCTTTAATCTTTTGTTTAGATCTTCTTGATGTTTCTCCAAAGTCTTGGTGTTTACTAACCATGATCTTGGAAATAACGTCTTGCATTTCAACCATAAAAGCTTTAAAGGAATTCTTAAACTCTTTAAGCTCTTGATTAGTCTTCTTATTAGGAGTAATACCTTCCATAAGTCCAAAGGTAAAGTCTCAAAGAAAGAAATATGATATCCACAAGCAATTTCTAAAATTTTTACAATAATATTTCTTAAATTTAAGGCAAATGGCACTATGCTTTAACATAGAAGTGCAAATTTGAAGTAATTCACTCTAAATACTAGTCTTTCAAATAAATATATGTTCAATATCATAAAAGCAACCTGATCTTGCAAGTATCAAAGTAATTATTACCAATATTTAGCAATTCAAGTATTAATTTTGCATATGGAAGATTAGATTCTTCAAAATTCTTTTAAATCTTGATGAAGATCAATAACTCTAGATGTGGATACCTTTAAACCAAATCTTTAATACCAAATGCAATGTATATTTATCTAAACAAATCCTAATAGAACTGAATTCCATAATCTTCTAAGACAAATTAGCTTACAAAAATAAGAACACAAAGAAAGGGAGAATTAGAGAAATAAGAACACAAAAAATGGAGAAATCCTCCCTCAATTAATCAAATATCAAATAGAAAAATACAAAAATAGTGAGGAGCAAAGCTCAATTCAAATATCCCAAGGATCTTAGAGGCCACACATATCTCCTCTCAATCCATCAACTTTACTTGCACTTGGAGCATACAAGCTCAAGATAATATAACACTCATAAGAGACTCTTCATTTGTTCTTTGACTACTCTCTCTCTTCCTCTCAAGTGGTCTTACTCTTGCCTCTCATCTTATCTTATTCCTTCTTGCCTTTAATAGTAAACATCCTTTTATAGCTGCTAAAGTAACTATTGGCCTTCCCTAATCATTGATCTCCAATTTAAAAATCATGATGTTTTCAAAAAAAATTCAATTTTTAGGAATATGAGTAATTGTGGCTTGCACCCCTACTAGTTACCAACCTATGACCAAATTATGACTCCTAACTATCTTACACCAATAAAATCTAGAATATCTTTTTTCTACTTCTATACCAACTATGACAAACTATGATTTGCAATCTCAAACTACAATCTCACTGTAACTTGTAATGGCCCACAACTCACTGTCTAACATAAAACATATGAAATTCTTCAATTGTCTTCCAATTATGACTAACTTGGGCTTGCAATATCTTGCAACTCCACATTACGAATAATTGTGACTCACTATCTCATGACAATTACCTACCTAGAGATAGAAATACATGCAAAGAACTCTAAAATAACTTCAAAGAATCAATGAAAAATTCACAACTACACTCAAAATAATGGAGGAGAAAATAGAGAAGATCCTTGCATAAAATAAGGACAAGAAAAAGGAATAAGGAAGAACATACATAGACAAAAAGGAAAAGTTATGGAGAAGGTTGCTAATTCAAATTTAACTAATGATGAATGTGACTTGTACCAATGCGAACATCCTAAGGGATGCTACTCTATTATGTGACATTTAAAAGAATTAGAAACATATGAATTAAACCCAAAATTCATCAAAAATTAGATACCCAAAAGGTTACCTTATTCGTAAGGCAACTACATGTAGTTGCATGATCAAAAATACTATCCAAGTGAAGCTCTAGCTCAACCTTAGAAGTATTATTATTAGCAGTGGCAAGACCCACAGTCATGGGAGATGCTACCATCAAGACAACAATATCCTTACAAGAAGCTAGATCAATATGGATATTATGTTCAACAACATGTCTCTCCTAGTGATGTAGCTACTTAAACTCATACCTCCCACTATTACTACCCAACAAAATACTACAGGTCTTCTACTTCTAAAGCCAAATCTCACTCCTACCCTTTACATCCACCTTCCATGCATCCTTAATCATTGCATACTCAACTTTCTCTAGTGTTACCTATAGAAATGTAAGGTATGATAGCTCCATAACCACATTAGAAAAATGCTACTTAAGTCATAAATATGTAAGTTAATGACAATTCCAGTGGTTTTAAGTGTAAACATTAAAAAATTATTTATTTAAACCTATTAGTCAATTTAAATCCATGCAATCATTAATGGCTATGAACCCCATACCAATACCAACAATCTCCAATATCTCAAGTAAGCCAACTTTATACAAAAGCCTAAATGTTCAAACTATCATGCTAATTCACATTATTACTAACCACATAAAAATAAGTAACCTCCCAAGAAAAGAACAAATCTTGATAGTTTCCTTGTTTACTTTCAAATAGCAAGAAATCCACCATGCAAATCTATGTTAGGCTCAAGTTTCTGTGTGAACTTGATCTTCTAGGAGATCTACAAAGCATGGAACTTACCACTATTCAAAAAATGCAACATCAAGTTGTAGCTTACAAATCAATCCATCAGTGTTCCTTTGTGACAAGTGAAGAACATTATGACCAACATCAATGGATGGTCTTATCTAGCATATTTCTTGGTAATTCAGGTAGATAAATGCAAAGGGAAGTTTTCTATCATTATGAGGAGAGCTTAGCTAAGTACAATTGATGTCAAGCTTAGTATTAGATATCTTTCCCTAGATATTTTTAGGGAAAATGAGCATGGAGTGATTAAGAAGAAGAGCTTCATGCATCAAATACAATAATAGAGGATGCAACTACATAAGGAAGGTATGAACAATTATAAAAAGAAACATCACAGCATGTAGTTCATGTGAAGAGAAAATATGTATACAAAAGTATCTGTACATAATAACCACTAACTAAGAAGGCATCCAATGGTTGTTAGAAAATAAGAGTTGCAAGTCTACAATATGCATGAAACTACATGAAACCCTCACAAATTCTTATGTTGATATAGCAAATGTAATGAAATGCATGAAGCAACAACTTTTCCAAACAAAAAATAAGTAAGAAGAATAGAGTGTTTGGAAAAAGTTAGAATTCCTAGAAAGAATAGAGCAGAAACCCATATAACTTAAAAATTTATCAAAATCTCTTAAGTATGTATTTTTAGAAGATTGAAAACATGTAATAGTGAAGCCCAAGCTTACATAAGAACAAAAAAAAAGGTTAATTAATGTAGTTAATAAATGGTTAATTGCATTTAGCTAATTATATGAAAAAATAATATGGATAGATCAATTAATATGCTAATACAAAGTTACATAAATCCAACCATCAATCCCAAATGCCAACCACAGTTAGGTTGAATCCCAAATTAAAGCAAGTTGTGAATACAAAGATATTAAGAAGCTCTTGAAATTAGGATTCATATATCCTATAGTGAATAGTGAGTTGGTAGGCCTACTTATAATTCTACCTAAAAGAGAGAAGTAGTGAAGGATCTACATTGATTTTAGCTTGTTAAACATGGAAACTTTTAAAGACCATTTTTTATTGTTATTTGTTAACCAAGTATTAAACATAAGTGCATGGCACAAATACTATAGTTTTCTATTTGACTATAGTGGTTATAATAAAATTCAAATAATACTAAAAGATCAAGTCAAAACTACATTCACAAGTTCTTAGAAGATGTTTGCCTACAAAAATATGTTCATTAGCCTATGTAATGCTCCTATAATCTTTCAACATTTTGTCTTCAATTTATTCTAAAAATATATTGGAAATGGTGTATAAATTTTCATAGATGATTATGAGCACATCTCTAAGGGTGTAATTGAGCATGTAGTTCACCCATGAACTTTCAAGCTAATTCACCTTCATCCTAATGACTTACATATCTAGAGAGATCATAGAATTCCTTGTAATAATATTCCATGCATTGTCAATCCAATTTCAATAAGGCAAATAGCATCTTATGTTCCTTGAGAAAAAAATCTGGTACAAAGTTTTATTTAAAATCTCAATAGATGTTAAGCCAATTTTATTAGTAATTCTTGAGATCTCAACCCATTCAACCATGTTGCAGCAAGTCCCCTAAAATACAAAGAGATCACCTCTAGATGTTCATGACTTAATAAAGTCAACATGTTAAAAACATTCTTCATAGTAACTAGCCAATTTTCATCTTAGCACTAGATATCAAGGCTTCATCATAATGATCAAGTTTTACCTTCTTAGCCTAAACCTGGATTAAATATTTTCTAGGTGAATCTTGCCAATTCCAATAACCTTCCTCTTCTGGTTCTAATCTCTATCCTTGCAATAGAATCTCAGCATCTTAACATCAATAGATGGGAAATGGTCTTAACAATGATCCCTAGGTGAAAATTGATCTTGGTATTTGATGAGACTTGATATCACATCAGCTACGATATCACGTCCGAGATATCGCATCGGCCCCTGCAATATCGCGTACACGATATTACAACCCATCACTAGTTCTATAAATAAGAGGTGACTTTTTCTTGTTCACACATCCAGATCTAGACCCTTAGCTAAACTCTAGTAGTTTTACCATTCCAGAGATAGAATGATTTCCATGTGCCTGCAGTAGGAGTCTCAAAGTGAACAGATCTTTATTCAAGCAAATTGTACCTAAGCACACATTTGTGTACGACAATAAAGATGAACTTTTTGATAAACCTTGCAACATGTGGACTAAGCTAAATAGGACTTAATTATTGTTAATGTTTAAATGCTTTCTTAGATAATTAATCTCTTCCAACCCTTGACTCTCCTAGTTAAGTGCATTTAGTACGACCACTTCGAGCACATGTGTAATGCTTGGTAACCTAGTAACGAGTATCATTTGGTAATCCCAGTAGCGTTGCACTGGTTCAGGGTGTGTGAGGCAAGTGGGAATGGATACTGATGTTAGGATACTTAGAACTTAGTTAGTGAATAGTTAATGAAAGTTAGTTAATTAGTCTCTTCAGCCTTCCCTTTTAGCATAGGCATTAAAAAGATAAAAGATATAAAAATCACATACCTCAAACTTACTTAACCATACAACTGTGACAATACAAGTAAGTTTGGGAGGATAATGATTGATTAACCTTAAGTGTTCCACTAGGGCACATAAGCACTTAGTCCTTGGAGTTCAACTAGATCGCACATGAGACTCTTGTATCCATATGGTTGAGTGTAGGGGTACCTCGCCACTCATCATTGGCGCCATTGTCAAGAACTTAGTTTTTTGTGCGCTACGTAGAACATAGGAAATCATTCACATTGTTGGAAGCTAGAACGAACCCTTAGGGTTAATTAAGAAAAAAATAACATAATGGTAAACAACACACTGAAACAAGACTAAAATGTCTTCTTCTTCAAAAAAAAGCACTTCACCACCTAGAAACAACACAAGAGACAGTCGGTAGCACAACACACATAACCAAAATCTGCCAGTCCCTCAACAATTTAGTGTGGTATATATTTATCACAATGAATAGATACCCAACTTTACCTTTGTCTTCCATCAAGATGAGCAACTGCGTTGGATAGACTTGGAGGGTAAAATAGTGTTGCCTCCAAAAATAGTAGCCCCCAACATGCTCCTTTGTGCCCTTGCATGAATAGGCATGTCATAATTATATGCTGAGTACATTACATGTGATTACAATGCAAGGGACTACCATCCCACAAAAGCACAACGTCAACGGGACTTGTAGCAGGAGAGTTACCACACATCTTTGAAGGGAAAAGAACCCCATAACGCTCCACTTGTCATAAGTGAAATTGAGGGTGGTGAACCTATTTCAATAGGTTCTCTACAAAATGATGTTCCCCCTCCTAACGATAGTGAGGAGGTGGTGTATTAGAACCTTTGCTCCACGATTCACAACCCTGGTTCTGATCCCCATGAACATCAAGTGTTCAACGAGGGAGCATGGACACATGATAAGGATGAGCATTCTGATCATCATTACAAATCAAAGTAGGGACCACCAAAGAGAAGGTAGGAAGCATCGTGATGGCGATGGTTCTCCTCCCTCTTCATATTCATCATCACATTCACCCTCTCCTTCAACATCAGGACATAGTCATAAGGAACCTAACCGTGAGGATAAGGGTAAGAAAAATGAGAAACCTCGATGAGAGAGTCGAGAGCGAGGATGAGTGCAGTCTAGAGAATCAAGGCATGAAAGAAGGAAAAGTAGGGAACCGCGTAGACATCACAGACACTATGAGAGAAATGACCATGAAGAACCCCTACTTGCAACCTAAAGCATGTTAGACATTACGGAGGCCATTAGAATTCCTACAAGGCACCAAAAAGATAGCAGGATCAAGAGATTAGACATGAATAATATCCCATGATTTGAGGGGGGATACAACGTTGATCCTCAGAACCACTTATAGGCACGATGCATGTGCCTTGCAGAACATCAAGAACGAGTGGCAAAAATTAAAGTTGTTTCCAAGGATACTAGTAAAAGAAGTGGAAAGTTGGTACCGGTCCTCAGAACCAGTATCCATTCAAAGGTGGAGTATGATGCTAGAACTGTTTAACGATAAGTATCAAACGTACTCCCGCGTGTCCAACCTACGAAAGCAAATCCAAGGATGGATGCAGGGAACTCATGAACCCTTGGATGCTACCATGGGCCGATACTATGCATTGTTACATCGTTGCCTAGGCCATGATTACTCGCAATAGGATCAACTACGCCATCTCGTAGATGGACTTAGGCATGAAACTAGGAGAACCCTTGGAATGTATGCCCAAGGGATATTATCAAAGCTTAGGTCTCATTAGATCCATAGATTTTTGGAGTAAGTAGCTAAGGAAGAAGGAGAGCTACGTAAGAGAGAAAGCATGGAAGAGTACAACCACGATCCTTCCCTCCGAAAAAGAGGAGTGAGATTCTGTGAGGAGGAGGATGAGTCACCACTTGAAGAGTTGGTGAATAGGAAAACCTTGCAGCTCCAAAAATTAACAATAAATGTTTGGAAAAGGAAGACCAAATGTGGGACTCCTTAGATAGTATATTTGAAATCGTTCTAAAAATCAGNTGGAAAAGGTAGACCAAATGTGGGACTCCTTAGATAGTATATTTGAAATCGTTCTAAAAATCATAGAGGACTCGAAGGAGCGAAGTAGTGACCATGATAAAAAGAAAAAGAGGGATTTGGACCATGCACGTAACAAAGGTAAGGGTAAAATGACCATCACTGAAAGGTTGTGGATTCTAATACAGAAAATGACGGTGGATGTGAGATATGCCAGTATGACCATCCTAAGGGATGTTTCCCAAGAATCTCACATATGTAAGAGTCTGGGATGTATGCACTTAACCCACGACTTAACAAACGGCAAGCACCCCGACGGTTACCTTATCCTCAAGGTAACTCGAGCNCTTAACCCACGACTTAACAAACGGCAAGCACCCCGACGGTTACCTTATCCTCAAGGTAACTCGAGCTAGTTCCACCAACCATTAACGTATTATCCAAGTGGAAATCCACCACAACCTATCGAGCAACACCAACAATGGTAATACCCACAGTCATGGGGGATGTCACTGCCTAGGCAACAATACCCTTACCGACAACCAGATCCATATGGCTACTATGTGCAGCAACCAATCTCTCCAAGTGACTCTGTCGGTCACGTGACCCCACAACGTCACTACCAAGCTTGGGAGTATTATAGGACTCCTTCTCCTGGGAGAGACACACCACATGCATGCCATCCTTCAAATCCACCTACAACTCTTACACCAATAGCTCCACTACCACCTGCTCCAACAATGCAAGGGGTATTCCCCACTAAACCACAACAACCCAATGTCACAAGGGCTTCGAATCCTCAAACCGCAATTGGTTTTGATAATCTTATGCCGAAAAGACCTTTCTTCAGAACCAACAATCCAACTAAGCCCTCACCATCACAAGCGGTTGAACATCTAAACACCTCTATACCAAATAAGGTTTTGGGACCTCCTTCAATCCAAAAATTAAGCTCAACGCACACAGTTATGTTAACACATGTCGTTACTAACTAGATTAAGGTGGGCCCCCTTCCCAGGAAATTCTCTGATCCTAGAAGTCCTCTAATCTATCTCCAAGTTGCTGGGAATGAACCATGTCAAGCTCTTCTGGACTCAAGTTCTGGAGTCAACCTAATATCACAAGAGATGTAAAAAGCCTAGAACCTACCTCCACTAAGGAAGAGTGACATTTGACTAGATTTGGCTGACCAGTACATCACTATCCCCTTGGGACTGGTGGAGGACATCGTTACCATTATGTGTGGTTGGTCATATCCAGCTGATTTCCTAGTGATACAAGTAAACAACAGTAAGGGGGACTTCCCAATAATAATCGAAAGAGCATGGCTAAGCACTATGTATGCACATCCCTAGAAATATCCAAGAAGAACACTTTTGGAAAGATCAAGAAGAAAAAAGATCCATGCATTGCATACAGTGACACAGGGTGCCATTGCGTGCAAAAATCATGGGTTATGCAAAGTTTGGCATTGCCTGCATGCAATCAGTGTGCACAAGAAATTAATATACAAAGGTGCCTATATGTAGCAGCCACACAATAAGAGGAAACCTAGTGGTTGATGGTTGATCAAGAGAGCAACTCGATAACATGCATGGAATTAACTGAGGGAATAACTAATGCTTACATTGGAAGCATAGACATACTTGAGCAAGTCCGTTGCCAACTTCCAAATCTTACCCTCAAAAAAATCAATTGGGGGAAGCTGGAAATTCCTGAGAGATTTAAACAAGAGCCCCTTGATTTGAAACCATCAGCTACCGGTCTAGAGTATATGACCCTTAAAAATGGAAAATTGATGATCATCAATGCAAAACTTATTCCCAAACAAAAAGAAAGATGGCTGAAAGTGATAAACAAGTGGTCAAAATCCTTTACCTAGTCATACCCCAAGTTAACTGGAATAGACCCTAGGATATGCTAGCATAGGATTTACACGGATCCCTCCATGAAACCTCAAAAACAACCATAGGGGTGATTGAACCCAAAATTGAAACAAATAGTAAAAGAAGAGATAGAACAACTTCTTAATGTTGGGTTCATATATCCCATTGCTGATAGTGAATGGGTTAGTCCTTTGGTGATCGTGCCTAAGAAGGGAGGAAAATGGAGGGTGTGTATAGATTTTAGGCTGCTAAACATGGCAACATTCAAGGATCATTTCCTGTTTCCATTCGTTGACCAAGTCTTAGACACTATAGCAGGGCATCGCTATTATAGTTTTCTGGATGGGATAGTGGATATAACCAAATACGGATAGCACCAGAAGATCAAGCCAAAACAACGTTCACCAGTCCTTGGGGAACGTTTGCATATAAACAAATGTCATTTGGCTTGTATAATGCTCCTTCCACGTTTCAACGTTTAGTTCTGAGCATATTCCAATAGCAGATAGGAAATGAAGTAGAAGTCTTCATGGATGACTTCTCCACTTACGGGACAAGCTTTGATCAAGCCCTAGACCGATTAGAGCAAGTGCTAAAACAATGTGTAGAAACCAACTTAAGGCTCAACTGGTAGAAAAGCCATTTAATGGTTCAAGAGGGTGTAGTAATGGGACATAAGATTTCACATTTAGGAATAGAGGTAGACCAAGAGAAAGTTAGGATCATCCAAGGAATCACCTGATAACCAGAAACTCTGAAAGACATTTGATCATTCCTTGGACACACTAGCTACTATAGGAGATTCATTGAGAACTTCTCCAAGATTGCCAAACCATTGGTAGAACTAACGAAAAAGGATGCACCATTCGAATGGACCAGGGAATGTGAATGAGCATTCCAAACTTTGAAACAAAGACTTGTAGAAACTCTGATTCTACAAGTCTCTGACTGGTCTAGATCGTTCCCTATAATGATTGACGCATCCAATTATGCCTTAAGAGCCATACTTACATAGTTAGATGACCAAAAATGTCCTTATTGCATCCACTGTGCAAGTAAGAGTATCACCAGTGCATAACTTAACTACACAACTACAGAAAAAGAATTAATGGCTATAGTGTTTGCACTAGATAAGTTTAGGCACTGTGTGTTAGGCTACAAAGTGTACATTCATACTGATCATAGTGCAAACAGGTTCCTCATGAACAAGCCAATGGTTAGCCCTCGTATTATACGTTGGCTAGTAATCCTACAGGAGTTCAATCTAACGATGATAGATTGAAAGGGCACCAAGAACGTAGTTGCAAATCACTTATCTCGGCTACACTGGGATAGCAAAGAGGATGAATATGCCATATATGATCATTTTCTAGATGAAGCCCTCTTTGCTGGTGTAGTGAATAACCAACCCATGGGAACAAATTGGTATAGTAGCATTCTTACCTATCTCCTTTCCCAACAAACACCACAACAGCTAAACTTTAGGAAGAAACAACAGTTTCTTCATAGAGCCAAGTACTTCATGGAGATCAACGGACAACTTTACAAAGTTTGTCTTGATGGCTTGGTTCGATGGTGTGTGCCTAATGTGGATCAACTAAGAGTTTTCTAGGATGCTCATGAGGGCCCTTGTGGGGATCACTATGTAGGGAGACGAACAGCTATTAAGATCCTGCTCGTAGGATATTACTGGCCAACACTATTTCAGAACGCCCATCAATTTATCCAATCCTATGAGCACTATCAATGTGATGGAGGAATGACTACTAGAATGGAGGATCCACAATAATGGATTCAACCTTTAGAACCCTTTGACATTTGGGGAATAGATTTTATGGGGCCCATTACACCGATGTCTAATGGAAAAGCTTATATCATTTTTGTTGTTGACTATCTAACGAAATGGGCTAAAGCAACTGTTGTAACAGACTACACATCATCTACAGCTACACGATTTGTCAACAACAAGTCATAAATAGGTTTGGTGTGCCACGTGCACTTACCTCGGATAATGGAACACACTTCATGGGTGCAACCTTTTGGAAGTTGATGCAATGCGTAGGTGTTGAACATAAATTGACTACAACTTATCACCCCCAAGCTAATGGCCAAGCCAAGGTCACTAATCAGGAGATTACTAAAATATTAACAAGGACAATTGGCAAATATAGGCGAGATTGGAGCACTAAGCTGAACGATGCTCTCTAAGCATACCGCTCCACTTGGAAACTCCCTATAGGCTACTCTGCTTATGAGTTAGTATATGGAAAACTTCCAAAGCATCCAATACAAACTGAGCTCCGTACGCTATCCATGACATGTGACCTCCACCTTGGCAACTCTAAACTTGCTAGACAAAAATCAATTAGTTACCCTGTCATCAAATGAGTTGCACAAGGCAAATAATAAACAACGTCATGACTTAAAAATTCTAAAGGTTAAGTACCAACCAAGAGATAAGGTATTTTACTGGAACCCCACACATGTGCCCTATCACAAAAAATTTCAAACATTGTGGAAAGGGCCTTATATCATTCACAAAACCTTTCCCTGAGGAGCCATGACCATATACAAACCTAAAAGCCCCAATAAGAGATTATTAGTCAATGTGCAACAAACCAAACCCTTCCATGAACTTAGAATAGTTGGTGCACATAATACCTCTGAGAGAGGATGACCTCTCTCATTATTCCGGATCTCCTCCTTTCAACTCAGTCATGGGGGAGATGGCCACCTATGTTGATCAATCAAAGTCCTTAGTTTCTTTTTAAGTTTTTGTTTTACACATTTTTGTTTTACAAAGTTCTTAACTTTTCTTATTTTTTTTGTTTTGCAACATCGTTCATACTTTTTCATTTCTTTGTGTGTTTATTTATTTTGTTTGATTCATCACCTAATAAGTGCTCCTAATGGTGGTATGAACTATATTCCATTGATTGCTAATGTTTTGTTTTTACCTTTAAGTTATGATGTTGATACTAAGGTATGGTTCTTTTGATATAACAAGTAATGAGTCCACATCACCCA
>MNCI01011829.1:0-10234 GCA_015680685.1 Gnetum montanum | reverse complement strand
ACACTGCTCCATTATCGGGAAGCTGAGCTAATAAAAATAATAAGTCTTTGCATGGTGTGGTTCTCACGCAAAAAAAAAAAAAGTAGTGAGAATTCAAAGCATACCCCTTAGACACAATAAGTATCTTGGCTACAAGCACTGGTTATGGAACTAAATAAAAATTTTCCCTCTAACTAAGGCCCTTCCTCGCTTCCTACCTTCTCCTTTCTCGTTTCGTCGAAATGGTGGTGACTCTTTGGTGGAAGCATTCTTGCTACTTTAGGTGGATGGATTGATCAAATGTATTAATGAAAAGTCACTGGATGTGGATTGTTTGAGGCTGGATTTGGAATGAAATCTACTAAGTCACATTAACCATTAACACACAAGGGGCTATGCACCACCTTGTTCTTGAGATTCCATTCCATTCTCTTCTTTCCATCCTTCTTTCTCCATTTTTTACCTCATTGCCAGTTATATCAGTAGTCCATATTTTGGTTAATGTAGTGTTTTCTTTTTGGTAAACTCTTCTAGTTAAGACTTTGACTCTTGTCTCCAATTGACATTCCTAGAGCCTACGGACTCTTTGAGTGTGGGATTGTCAGGGCATTAAAGGGCATGAGCCTACTTTGAGGAGGACCCATTGACATTCCTATTTGGTGCATCTGTTAATTTCTTTCCCTTCAAAATTTCCACAATCAACATTTGTTTTGTTCATTTTCATCTTTGGCATCCATTTTATTGGCGTGGTCGTTGTTTCTTTTTCTCCATATTTCTTATTCCTTCTCTTTTTCCATTCTATCGCTACTAGAGGTTCACTCTCAGTCATGGGGATCCTGGTCCAATTTTTTCGATTTTCTCCTAACCACTACACCTCGGGTAGTCACCAGTATTATATCTCCAGATCCGCATTAGCCATATCACAACTCAGCCAATGGACCTTACACTAAGGCAAGGTATTAACTGCATTGTGATTCATTTACCCTTGCTAATATAAGACTGTGTTGTGTGTGCAGATGGTAATCATACAACAACAGATTGGATCTGGAGGGAACACTTGGAATGTACTGGTGCTGGAATAGTTATGCAAGGAACAAGATTGATGACACACCTATGGATGGACAACGAAAAGCACAATCTTGGTGTCGGCAACAAAAAACTTCTTCTTTTCTCTTCTCTCTTCCCTCTCAGCTGCCAAATAAGTTGGATGTCAAATGTGTATAGTGTTCACTCTTGTTGTCGTGAACACTAAATTTTGTCATGTATTGTAATGATGATCCATTCACATGTCACCCCATCTACCATTAGTGTCAGTCAAGTCAATAATCCCATACCTTCCTAATATTTTGTAAGGAACTCGAGGATGAGTTTTCATTCAGTCATGGAGGTATGATGAGACGGGATATCGCATCAGTCACGATATCACGTAGGCCCCTGCGATATCCCAACCTTCGCCAATTCTATAAATAAGAGGCAGCTTTCCCTTATTCACACATCTAGATCTAGACCCTTAGCTAAACTCTAGCAGTTTTACTATTCTATAGATAGAATAATTTCCATGTGCCTGCAGTAGGAGTCTCAAAGTGAACGGATCTTTATTCGAGAAAATTGTACCTGAGAACACATTTGTGTATGGAAATAAAGACNTTTGTTTAAAATCTCAATAGATGTTAAGCCAATTTTATCAGTAATTCTTGAGATCTCAACCCATTCAACCATGTTGTAGTAAGTACCCTAAAATACAAAGAGATCACCTCTAGACATTCATAACTTAATGAAGTCAACATGTTAAAAAGATTCTTCATAGTAACCAGCGAATTTTCATCTTAGCACTAGATATCAAGGCTCCATCATAATGATCAAGTTTTACCTTCTTAGCCTAAACTTGGATTAAAGATTTTCTAGGTGAATCTTGCAAATTCTAATAACCTTCCTCTTCTGGTTCTAATCTCTATCCTTGCAATAGAATCTCAGCATCTTAATATCAATAGATGGGAAATGGTCTTAACAATGATCCCTAGGTGAAAATTGATCTTGGTACTGATCTCAAGGTTGAAATTAATCTTGGTAATAATCCCTAGGTGGGAATAGGTTTTGGTAATGACCCTTGGATGGATGTTGTTTATAATTATGACCTCTGGATGGATGCTAATTTTGATTAGAAGGTTGGATAAAATAGTTAGTCAATTATTTGATGGATTTTACAAAAGAATCCATTTTCCCTAAACTTCAAATCATTTTCCTTCTAAACTATGAGAAAATTTCCTAAAATCTTCTAACATATGTGGCATATTTTATTTGAATCCTTAGTTTGATTAATAGAGCTTTTCTTGCTTGCCTTTGATCTTGTTGATCTACTACTCAAGAGCATTGATATGATCATTCACTCAAAACTCCTTCATTTTTCAATGCACTCTATAGGTTTCAAACATTAATAGACTAAAGAAACAAGGTAGGATAATTATCCATTAGCCTCTATGGTGCTTTTTATGGGTTTTGATTATGGTTAATTGATTCTCAAAGGGATTAGAACTATTCTAAAATGAATTTTCTCTCTAGAACCTCCCATGAAGACTTAACTAGCCTTAAAGAGTTAAATCATATTAAAAACACTTAAGTTTTAGGCTCTAAATCAATCTTTATTCTATTTTGAAATAGCAAAATAATGGCTTTAAAATTAATTTTTAGGCTTTTGTAGGCTAAATTTGACCATTTCATTACATCCGAAAGATCCAAATCTATTAGAAATCATTCTTATTTCATTGAAATTAATACTAGAATAAAAAAATTATGGTCATTTAAAGTTGCAAAATATTTAATGCTTTTCAAGACTTCCCAAAAGGTCATCCATCCGAGTGCTACTCCAAGATGAGCATACTTAATTACAAAAGTTTCATCCAGATTTCTACTAACCTATCAATTTAACTTATTAGTCCAATTCTTCTAATTTTTAATATTTAAAGTTTTCTACAATAAATGTCAACTTTAAATTTCTTGTATTTGATTGTTTTTTGAATTTCCACTCAATAGACAAAAAATTTAAAATTTCCTATCAATTGACAAAAAAATCCTTAGCAACCAAAACTACCAAAGGAGCCATGATCCTGCAGCACTAATGATCATCAGGTGAGGTAGGATCCTACAACACCAATGGTCATCACTCGTAAGAAAATCTTGAGCTCAGGTGCATAGGTGGATGACAAGAAGTACAATGATCACATGTAAATGAGAGGGCACAACAACAATGACAACATGGCAATGGCAGGAAGAGTGACAAGGAGCAATAGCGACAACATGACATGGGAGGGTGGTAAGGAGCAAAGTTGTTGTTTCTCATAAGCTAACCACTGTAGCCTAGTCCACTATGATGCAATGCAAAACCTTATTGTGCAATAGTGTGGTGGGCAATGGGCTAGTGTCATTGCCAAGCCAACCATAATGCAACGTGGTTAGGCCCTATGACCCAATTGTGCTACAACTAGCAACCACATTTCCTACCCTAACACTAAGGTAGGGTTAAAATTCTTAAAATTATTATTAGTATTTTTTAAAATATATTTATATAGCACACACACACACACATTACAATTAATTAATGAGCAAGTTGCTTAGATGGCTAGCTAGAGAGGGGTTAAGACTTGAGTTTTACAAATTGCACATTATGGTTTTGGCTACTAGCCCCAATTTTTGAGAAAAAAAAATAATGAGAATTAATTTTATCTTTTACTTTTCAAAATTTCAAAACTTTTTTAATTTTAATTAATGGAATATTTACTAAAAATGTGATATCTCAAAAATCATGCATCAGATTTCAATGAAATTATTTCCATTAGAATTATCTCAGAGAGTACTACATGTTGGACTAATGATATTTCTAGTTTACTAATCTTATAGTAGATTACAAATTAATTACTTATTAACTAAACTTCAACTGTGTTCTTCTCTAAAAAACTCAGCCTTCCAAGCACGCCTAGAATTGTTGATCCTTTATAAATTCATGGAGGTCTTTTAGGATATCATCCTCGAATTAGCCTTTGTGTAGTAGATTTGTAGAGATTATTTAGCATCACAAAGTTTACAACATAGCTCCTTCCGAGCAATTCAGTCAAGCTTCTCCCACAACCATAGGCAGTGTAGCTTCATTTTCATTATTTTGCATCATAATAATATAGTTGAAGCCACTAATTTCATTCGTAATCTATTAGAATTTGAGGGTTTTAAATATCTTAAAAATTTTATGTTGTCAAAACTATTGGTTTCTTATATCTTTAAAACTATTTATTGCAAATATTTAATAACTTAATGATGTAACATTTACCATCTCTAACAAAGTATTGTTTGTAAAATGATTTTTGTAAGGACCATGATTACACCTACGATCATCCAAAATGTCTTAGGTTTTCATACTAGGGAAAATCCTCTCAAACATAATATGCAATATGCTAAATTCAAGGCTTTTTATAGAAGAGAAATGTCTAATTATGTTAGAGATACTACACTTTCTTATAAGAAATTTTATCAATTTGATTTTATTAACAAAATCAATTTCCAAATATGGATTTTCATATACAGTAAGATTTTGTGGAATCTCCAAGATTCCCATATTAATCCTTATTTGATATGGATTTATGATTGGTCCCTCTCTTGTTTCATAGATTTATATCTTACCATGCAACTTATGACTACCACTAAGAAAAATCTAAGAAAGCCTTATACCATATGTTGTTTATTTATTAATTATTTTTTGCATGATATTCATGTGCTAGTGCACTGTGAGCTGTAGACTGAATGAGAAGGAGGTGTAGGGGAAGTAAGTCCAAGGAGGGATAAAGTAGATGCAACAAAACTAAGTTCCAAGGTTTACCATCAAATATATTTGTTGTTGTTGTTATTGTTTATGTACATATTAATATTTATTATCTCTAATTTTAATAAGAAATAGTACACTAGGCGAGGTTCAAGTGGATAAGGTTTGAATGATAAACAAAAGGGGAAGGAACCAGAGGAAAAATTAAAACTACTTACTACTTATCATGTTTCAAATACTTTCCTTTTTAATGTTGTTTTGACATTTTCTATTGCATATATCATTGGGCCAAGAATACTTTATTCAAAAGTTAGAAGGGAAATCTCAACATAAGTCTAGGCCTAAGTAAGTAACTATCCCACCTCAAAATCTCCACATGTAACTACAATGAAAAGTTCAACTCTATCTAGGAGTCTACAAACTATGTCGGTGATTCCTTCTTCTCAATATCTTTTTATTAATGTGATTACTTAAATTACCATCAATGGATCATCCTACTCTCTAGGATAAATGTTGGTTGTTGGAGAGGAAGAAGTCATTTTTCTTCAAAATCTTAGTAATTAAATTACTTAGAATAGCTTGCACTTTGCTTGTGAGGAGTTATATCCCCTAAGGGAGTCCAAGTCTTGTGACTTCAATGGTGATTACAAATTTTTATAGTTTGATGGTTCCTTTGTAGTTCATGTAATTCTTGAAGATGCTCTAGACATCACCAAAATCTTAAACAAATTTTAAGAGAACTAGAAAGTTCTACTTGCTTGGCTTGACACTTATGAAATCATGAACATATGCTCCAAATTGAAAATAATTGAGTTCATGTAAGTAGGGAACTCTTATTATTTTTCTTTTTATTTTATCTTTGTTCATTATTATTTTTTCTCCCTTTTTACTTACTACCCTTATCTTGCACATGCAAAGAAAGAAGAAAGAATGGTAAGAGGATGTAAAACAATGGAACCTTCAAGTTAACCTATTGGAATAAAAAATTAACAAGGCTAGAAGGATAAATGCTATTACAAGAGTGCCACTAATTACATTTAACAACTCTATGATGGATCCGCTATATGTCAAGATATACTTGAAAAAGATGATGCTACCAAGGAAGCATAAGTAGCTTGACAAGCCAGGAAAAATTCGGTATTGGATACCTTTAAAATTTATCTTTCCTTTGTTGTAGAGATCATCACCTCGTCTATGACTAACCAGTGAGTTGTATCCTATGGAGAAATGGTTTTAAAGTCAAAAGATCATCAAGATAATAAATGATTAGAATCAAATCCAAAAAAATTTCATACTTATGCATGTGACTCATAAGTAAAAACATGGATCTTCATCTTAACTTCTAATCACAAGTTTAATAATAAATATTTATAATTAAATCAAATTGGATTCAAAGTTACAAGCATAAATGATGATGAGAATTACAAGGGATACTTCACCTAAATTGTGATTCTACCTTATTGTCTTGACAATGTAGCAACCTCAACAGCCTAACAATGGACTCTAATAGTCTATAGTTGCCACAAAGCTTAACAAACCCTCACTTAACAATTTTAAGGGGAATTGGACTTCAACTTGATGTGGGTTTTCTTGGGTATCAATTCTCTTTTTCCCTCTTTCTCCTTCATCCCCACTCTTAATTTTAATCTGGGCATGTATTTATACTTCAAGGGTATCTAAAATGAAATATAAGATAATTGATCCTTGTCACAGGCATCAATGTCAATAGATATTTGTTTTGTTGATTTTCATCATAGCCTTGATCTCCCATGATCATCACTGCAAGTCTCTTGTTTCTATTTCAATCAATATCCAAATTTGTTCCTCCTAATCCTATCTACAAAAATCCATGATATCAATCTTTATCACTATTTCTATTTGGATCGATATCTCCTGTATCAATCTTGATCGCAACTTCGATTACCTACAATAATCAAAGTAAATGTCATTAGTTCATATTGCTTTAGGTAGCAAAAATTGATGATTTTCGATATGTCAAATGATAAAAAAAAGTAAAATACTATATCCATTACTATTTACATAAAACATTTTACAAGATTCAACACAATCCTTGACTAGCCTTTGGCTAGGGCTTGGCCACAAAGGTGAAACAAAACATAGCTTCCCTACCCCATTAATACCCAAGGGATATATGAAATTGTGTGTGTGTGCGCACACACACACACACACATCAAAACACAACATAGCATAGTTGGTTAAAAACAGTCTGAAATTTTAAGGAGGTGACCAAAAACAAAGAACAAAAGTGGTCAAAACCACAAAGTTTAAGATAAAATATCATAATTTGGAGGCTATATCAAGCCTCTGAGTCCACTTCCATGTCCATGTCCTCCTCAAATTGGGACGGCTCCTCTCCCTCATCATCATCATGAATCTGAGGCTAAAGATGTTTTTCAATGTCCACCATCCTCTTATCCAGAGTACTGATGATAAAGATAAGTTACTAGAGGATTGAGAGGATCTCCCACTGGGTGGACTGCACCTCATGAAGTTGGGATTGAACTTCCTTATGAAAGCCATGAAGCTCATTAGATTTAGGTGCCAAGGAAGAGCCAAGCTCCTGAGACTCTTGGATGAAGGGCCTAACCTTGTTGTAGATCCTCAAGGATCGAGGGAAGACATCCTTCTTTAAAATAGAGAGATAAAATTTTGTGTCTATATGTAGCTTTGGAATTCCACACTTCCTTAGAATTTCCGAGATGAGAAAGGGAAAAGATAGCTTCAAAGAATCATCATTATAGTGGTAGATGAGGTATCTAATGAAGAGGAAGGCAAAATTTGCCTCCTCACCGTAATTTAGTGCCTTCACCACCCAGAGTGCAAGGTTGAGTACATAAGTAGTATGGGTGGATGGCAAGATGTTAGTAACAATCATTCTTGCCATCACCCTATGCTCTAACCTAAGGTTCAAAAAATGGAGGCCTTGGTTCTGCAATTGACCATTATCACTCTCACTAATGAACTGATGAAATAGTTCATATTTCTTCTTAGTGTTGTTCTTTGATCAAAAAATGTCATTTCCCTAGGCTGGAAAACCAAACCACTCTTGCATCTTGGCAACCATAATGTTCACATGTGTCTTTTGAACTAAAGACACCAAGTAACACTCTGGGGGTTCAGCTTTGGAGAGGTGGCATTTGAGGTTCCTATAAAATTCTAGAACCTCCTCTTACACATACCAGTCTAGAGAGGTCAAACAAAAATCCCAAACTCCATGGCATCCATCTGTTGAAGAACCACATCATTGGTGTGGTTGAACCACTCTATAAAATCTACCTCAGCATGCCATGGAGTGATCTTCAACCACTCACTCCTTGGCACCTACAAACAAATGAGAACTTTAAGTAAATCAAATTGTCTACAGAATCCTCTAGGGGGTGTGCACTTGTACCTTTTCTCCAACATTGCTTGATTTAGCCATCTTATATTGTAGTTTGAAAAACCCAATTAGCTTTCTGTACGATGATTGGGGGGAAAACCCCAAAGAACATAGTAGTCCCTTGTCATACATTATGAATGCTGGAAAATGAGGGTTTGATTTATGAAAAAAAAATAAAAAATAAAAATTTGAACCCTTTCCCACATTGATTAGCATTTTCTATTGTGGCTATGGTGGTTGCCTAGTCATGCTACTCCTACTAGCCTTAGTCATGTTTCTCCCTGTTGGCACTAATTCTACACTTTTGCTACTCCCTGCTAGTCCTAATTTGTTGAATGTAGGTTTTTGACATAGTGGGGTAGTGACTTGTAATAAAAATCACCACTTCATAAGAATTTTACTATATTTTTTTACTTTTCTAGTTATCAATTCATATCACAATTTTGGTTAGGCTCGATGCATTTTATGTCAATTTTTATCGATACATCAATATAAATTGATTTAGTGGAATTGCAAATTGCAAATGTATCGGTATCCATTGAAGCTGCACTGATAAAAATTGAGGCATTTGAGAAATGTTAGGGGATATCAATGCAGATTATTTTAGGCTACAAGAATCAATATATATCAATTGATATTACTATCATGTTGAAAAAATCGAGGCATTTGAAAAAATCTAAAACTTATCAATACAGATCAATCCAAGCTACAAGAATCAACATGTGTATCAATTTATATCAATGCTATGCTATTCAAATGCAAAATATTCATGGAAATTTACTCTTAATTAGGTAAAATTATGCAAATCAATATCCATCGATATAATAATGTCAACTCTTATCGATAAGATCGAAAGTCTTGTTGAAAACTTAGACTTTTATTACTATCATATTGATCTTAGTGCTTGAAATCGATAACCCATGATTTATTACTATATCAAGACATCGAGATTGCAATCTCTCGTGATAAAGAAAGACTAGGATGTTTGTTGTTTATGTATACACATCGATACTTCGATATTATATTGATAATTATACATGTCCTAATTACCCCAAGTCAAGGCTATCAATATCAATCAATAGTATTGTAATTTTATTTCTAGATTATTTTAATATGCTAATTCCTCCTTTTGATTAATGAATTCTTATTCTTAAATATGAGTTCACATATAACTCAGTTAGTAAGGCCCTACCTAGAATTAATTAGGCTTAACATCACTTCATAAGGTTTGCTTCATTAGGTGTAAGAATGTCTTATAAACTTAAGGTTTAACCTTTCTTATGATTTAAAGATTTGAGATGCATTACTTAGATCTAACTCATTTGCTAAGTTGCTCTTGGCTCAACTTCCAAGTTGGTTATACCTACTATTATATCCTTTATTAATTGGTTACCTTCCCACCTCCCTCCCTAATTAAGCTAAGGTATGTAACATACCTAGGTTAATTAGCAAATATAAATTATTAAAGGGAACATGGTCAAAGGATATACCAAAAGCAAAAGGTGCCCTAGGTCTTATATATCCAGATGACTAAGAAGGTACCAAACAAAATGGATGAATGAGAGTTAGTCTCCATCATTGATTATCATAGTAGGGATCTCGACCCCTAACACCTATGGAAGACATGATGGAAAACACAAAGAAAACCTATGCACAAAAGTACCACTGGTCAGAAGAGATGACAATGCAAAAGAAAAAATAGGAAGATAACTCAACAAAAATAAAAAAGATTAATAACAAAAGTTAAAAACAAGGCAAAAACAAATGCAAAAGGAAAAAAATAATAATCTAAGAAATACAAAGAAAAAAAAGGCTAACTAAATAACAAAGTAAGAGGAATGATTAAAAGTGAAGGTGCCCATTAAAATATTGACTATGAAGGAGTCACTCCTTCACTACTAATGTTATACCCTAGTTCTAAGGTAGTGGCACCTTAATTTGATTGGTAATTAGTATNTAGTTCTAAGGTAGTGGCACCTTAATTTGATTGGTAATTAGTATCTAATCCTTAAACACTTTGCTTGTAGAAGGAGGTTCTTGTAGAATGC
>MNCI01011827.1:42320-55383 GCA_015680685.1 Gnetum montanum | reverse complement strand
AATTGATTACCAAACTGGGCCAAGAAAAGATTCTTCATATCATCCCAACTTGTAATACTATTATTTGTTAAGTTTGAATACCAAATCTAAGCCATATCCTTTAAATTTGATACAAACAACCTACAAGCTTGATCTTGATGTTGAACATTTGCATGAGCTAAAGGTAACTTAAACATGTGAATATATTCTTTAGCTAAATAAGCTTTTCCAGGAATAAAAGGCTTAGGCAAATATTTGTAAACTACCTTAGGAATATCATTGTAATTTTGAAATTCTAATGGTGTAACTCTTTTTGATCTTCTAGTTCTCACTCCTCTACTTGTTCCCAATTCATAAACTTTCTTTTGTTCTTCTTCTAATGAAGAATCAGTCTTAGAATCAAGAATATCTTTTGAAACTTTTAAATTTTCCAAACTATCAATCTTCTTGGTCATGAACTGAAAATAGTATTTAATTTCATAAGCCTTTATAGTAACAAAGAATGGTTGATGTGGTAAAATTATACGACTTGTGAACTTAGAGGCTAAAATTTTAGCCGTCCTTCTAGCACTAGAAGAACTATTGACGACCATTTGGGACACAACTGCCAACGAGTATCCTTGAATAGGATTTAGGTGCTTGCTAGTCTCTAGCAACACTAAGGCCCAGATACCTCCAAATAGACTCAGTAGTTAATGTGAGTATGTGTGTGTGCTGTTGTGGTGTGTTGTTTTGAAAAATAAAACGATTAGGTTGTGTGTAAACTATAAATGACTTATCTTAAAGAGATTCAGCTAACTTTGCAAAGTACTGTGAGTTGTTGAGAGTTCTTATTCTATTCAATAGCCTAGTCTATGCAGTCCTTATAATACCTACTTGTAACAAATAAAGTTTTGCAAAAAAAAATTTGAGCACAACTCTGTGAATCTACTTCTAATTTTCCCCAAAGAAAGAGATAGTTCCACAAGAAAACTAGAAATAGAGCGAGATTCAATGGAAATAGAAAGAAGAGAAAAAGAAAGCAGATTTGTGTAAAGATCTCAAATGTTTAAACAAGGTAAAATGATACGAGTAAACACTTTGCAATAAAGCTATCCCAAATTCAATAACTATGAATTGTTCAAACTTCCAAGGTTCAAATAAGCAATTTCTTCAAGACAATCCTACTATGCTACCCAAAAAATTGTTGCGTAAACTATCATGTACCAAAATCTATTTTGGCTAGATAATGGATGTCAACAATTGCATTCAACAGAACCTTGAAAAGATGTGAAAATTTTTGATTGAAATACCATGGAGATTCACTTTAAAGATAAAAGAATCTATTCTGGTCCTATTAAAATACAAAATATTTTTTGAATGCTCTTGACTATTGAATTGTTCAATAGCTTGACTACATGTAGAGGCACTTTTACAACAATCTCAATAGCGGTTCTTATACATTGCACAATAATTAAATTCACTACTAAAATGCTCTTAAGGCTTTCAAACACAAGCTCTTCTATGGAAAAATTTTAATAGAAATTTTTTATCATGGAACAAGAACAATAAGAGTAATCTAAAAATCCCAAAATTACTTGCCAAGCATGATACTATTTGAACCACTAGCTAAAAAATTTAAACAAAATAGAAAAAAATAAGCATAACTCACATGACTATGACAAAGAGGCTGAAATGTTATCTTTAACAAGTCATCTTGCAAGCAATCTTTCACAATGTCTTCTTTTCCAATGCTCTTCCTCCCCTTCCTGAGTGTGTGTTTCTTCTAACCCTTGAAGCCTTTTTATAGGGTCTCGTAGGTAGTTAGATATCACGAAATATCTTGGGTAACTTCTCTCCCAAGTAAGGAAGTTATAACTTGCCCAACAAGTTAGGAGATATTACTTGCCCAACAAGTTAGAAAGTTATAACTTATACATGAAGTTAGGAGAAAATCATGCTAACATTGGCATGTATCTTTACAGACTTTACAAATATTTCTTTCATAAGTTACAACCTATATAATAATTTTAGGAAATAAAGCTAAGATCTCCATACAATAAGCACTCCATACATTTGTCATTTTATTTTTGTTTAGGATTTTAATTATTAAATATCATTACCCACCATGTACAAAGCCCTAGTAATTCTCATGAATAGGTGATACTAAGAAAGTAATTCAGCATCCACCTTAGTGTAGATGTTAGTGGAGGTGGCTGCATGGTCTTTCAAATCAAGAAAGTTGATCCTTGCAAATTAAGCACACCATCTGATTCTTGTATAAGTAAATCATCTACATTTGCACTTGATGCTGGCTTTATATCCACGTAAAATTTGTTGTTGGCTTCCTTAGAAAAGTGACGTTCACTAGGTAAAGAAATTCAAACATGGTGGTGATCACTTGGCACCATTACAGGAGGTGCTTCAATCAACAACACATCCTTTACATCATCTCTTGGTAATTGATTCTTCCTTCCTTGATAACCGATGAATGAATCTACTGGCTGCGAGCAATTGATCTCCAATTCTTGCACACATTTTAAGAACATCTTTGAATGTGAAGGCATCAGGCTTAAAGCAGCCCTGTTTCTGCAAACAGTTTCACATTCCCTTTTTTTTCTCAAAGCCTACACGAGTCTCGCAACGGATTTGGCTTTACAGATAGGCAAGAAGATCCACGTTCAGGCCTGTAAACTTGGGCTACGGAGGGATGTTTACGTGGGTGCAGCCTTGATGGACATGTATGGCAAATGCTAGAGCATCATGGAAGCATGCCAAGTGTTCGATGAAATGCCTCATAGAAACGTCATCCTCTGGAATTCCATTGCAGCTGTGTTTCCATTGAGCATGCAGTCTTTTGAAACTAGGTTGAGCCAATCATCTCTTGTCACGATTTTTCCTGTCTGCACAGGAATGGCCACTGTTAGACTCAGGTAGCCAGATGTGGGTTTGGGGGACACAAAAACACTTTGTGGGCACCACAAGGAGGAGTAGGGCAGGGCTTGTGCAAAATCCCTATGATAATTAGAGAGCAGAATGTGACAGTTTCCCCCTGATCCAGTCTACGCACAAGCCATAAGGTTCTGTCTGGCCAGAGAAATCGGAGTTGCGTACTTCTGAATGGGAGGCGGCTTCACGTAGTTGCATTGTAGTTGGCTCATTCAACAATTTCAATTTCAAATATGTCGCAGACAAACATTCATCATAATTCCAGCTCCGACCGGAATGGTAGTCGTTAATGGTGCAGGCCTCCCTGGTTGAGTGTAGAACTAGCAACGATGCCACCAGATGCAGACACATTGTTTCTTTCATGATACCCAATGATGAATTTTTTTTACCTAGCCAAAATTTAAAATCTAAAATTTTCATTAATGGAGTTCTCCTGATTGTTCTTGCTTCCAAGATGAACTAGGGGAGCTTTACTTATGAACACCAAATAATAATAAGCTTTCTTAGTTTGCCATGGTAGAGACATAGGTTTGTAGCCCACGACCTGGATGCTGGCTGAGGTGGTAAAACCCTATTTTTTGGTGCCACCATAGATTAAAACCCTACTGCCATTATCTAATTTTTTTTGTTTATTTAGTTAATTGTAAGATTTGTAGGCCTCTGCTATTTTTTTTCGACATGGGTTATGGGTATTAGATGTATGGAAGGTGTTGATACTTGGCCTAGTGTGATTCTTGCCTACTCTAGAACAAGCCTTTGAAATTCATGGGCAGATCTTGAAACACCATTTCAACTGCATACCTAAATAATTCTTTGGTAAAAAGTGCTAATAATATATCGATGAGTACATGATTTGTATAATGGATATAACAGCCTTTCTCTGACCATTTTTCTTTCTTTTTTAAATTAGATGTTATTTCTCTTTTTCTACAAACTGAAATTCTTTCCACTTCTCCAACTACATAAACCTTTAATCAATTTTATCATGTCAACCTGTTCCATGAAATGATCAAAATGTGTCAACACCTAGGTTACAAGTTGCTATAAGACCTCTAAGAAGACCTTCATACTCCACTATGTTCTTAGTGCAAGGAAATGTAAAGCGATAAGCAAAGGGTTAGATCTCCCCATAGGGAAATGTGATTACTATAGTAGCACTACCCCCTTGAGAGGTTGAAGTGCCATTAAAGTGTCAAATTACCTCAAAGTTTATAGTAACATGGCTTATACTTCTAACATGCTCATCTAGAAATTGTAGATCTATAGTTGCTTGATTGTTTATTGGTGAAGCCATGAGTTGTCTGGCTATTGCTTGACCTTTAGTTAATGCTTGCCCTATGTAGTGTAGATTAAACTCCACAGATATTGCTTTTCATCATGCGATTTGACTACTTTTGTAGATGTTTGTGGTGATTTCCTAGAGTAAATGCTTTTGCAGATGACGTTTACCTAGTTGTGGAAGAGATAATGCCTCCACTTCTTAAGTGCAAAGACTAAGGCAAGGTAGTTCTTTTTCACATCATTGTATTTTGCTTCATGGACCACTAATGCATGGCTTAGGTATTACATAGGGACCTCTAAACCATCATCTTCACTTTTGATAGAGTAGAGAAGTGATGGCCATGTTGGAAGTTGCAATGCAGATATAGAAAGGTTTATCTCCTTGTGGAGGGTAAACTATTGGAAGCTAAGCTAGCTCCTATTTAAGGTTGTTGAATGCTTCTTGAAATTAAGATATCCACTTGATGTAGGCTCCCTTTTTAAGTAAATGTTGCATTGGTTGCAGATTATCAGTCAATCATGTGATAAACTGACGTATAAATTGTAGTCTGCCTTATAATCCATGTATCTCCTTAAGGTTAGTTGGTAGTGCTAAGTTGATGATGGCCTTAACCTTATCAAGGTATACGTGTATGCCTATTTTTGATACCATGAAACCTAGCATGCAACCTATCTTGACATTGAAGACAAACTTCTTAGGATTCAGCCTAAGGTCATGTCTAAGGCAATGTTTGAGTGTGTAGTCTAAGGCAACGTTTGAGTGTGTGGTCTAAGTCATCTACATGACCACACACCATTTTGGACTTAACTACTATGTCATCAATGTAGTCATTGAGCAAGTCTAATAAGTAGTCACTAAAGATGTATGTCATGGTGTGTTGGTAGGTTGCTCTTGTGTTCTTTAGTCTGAAAGGCATCATTGTATAGCAAAATGCACCCCATGGGGTCATGAAGGTGGTATTGATTTTTTGCTCTGGGTTGATCCAAATCTGTTTGTATCTAGAGAACCCATCCATGAAGGATAATAAGGCATGACTAGTCATGATATCGACTAATTGATCGATGCTAAGAAATGAAAAATCATATTTGATGGTCACCTTATTTAGGTTCTAGAAGTCTATGCGAATGCGTATGCTTCCATTTTTCTTAGGTACAACCATAATGTTGGAGATCCAATCTGTGTAGTTGATTGCTTAGATGAAATCAACTTTGTAGAGCTTGGTGATTTCATTGCAAACTACCAATGCCACCTCAGGCCTAACTTTACTGGCTTTCTATTTAACTGGTTTTATGCGAGAATTAAGGATGATATTATGCTACATTGTGCGAGGATCTAGGCCTAGCATGTCCTTGTGGGACCATGTAAATGCCTTGATGTTATCATTGAGTATCTTTGTGATGCTTTGGATGTGCTAAGGCTCTAATAAGAAACTAAGTTTCAGTGTCTTCGCCTCATCGTTGAGTGTTGCTAGAAGGACTTCGATGAGGGGATCTTTAGTGATGTCACCTACCTCTAGATCAAGAGCCCTAACTAGATGGTCAAGCCAATCTAGTAGTGCTTCTATGGATGTTACATAGTCATCATGGGCTTTGGGCTCAAGGTCTAGGCATTGGGCATCGATGCATCTAATGAGGTCACCGTGAGGTCCAATGAGGATCAAGGATGAACAAAGAAACTTGTATGTGCTTGTGTTGTAATCCTACGATATATCCTACAAAACAACTAGAAAGAATTCCAAGCCACACCTATCTTAATAGAGCTAGAATGCATAACATGAGGAAAGTAATGTAATGAATAATTACCTAAACATGCAAGAGTGGACATTAGAAAAGGAAGCATGTGAGCTAGTTTGGGGCCTTGTCAGGCCATGGATTACCAATTTAAGGCCTTAGTAGATCATGGATTACTAGTTTAAGGTCTTAGTAGACCATGATTTGCCAGTTTAAGGTCTTTGTAGACCATGATTTGCCAGTTTAAGGTCTTAACAATTTGTGATTTGTGCAAGGTGCATTGGTTTAAGCCAAGTGAAGAGTGTCTAGAACATGGAGTTGGGTTGGGCATTTGCTGGGAAACTAGGAAAATCTTAGAAATTTTCTAAGTCTAGGGATTATTAGAAAAAATTCAAAAAAATTTCTAACTCTAGTTGCTATGCTCACCCCTTACTATTCTTACCCCCTCTTGCTACAACCCACAAGAAAATCAAAAGAAACTGCTTAAGTGTGAGAGTGCTAGTGTGGTAGGTGGCATATTTAATTACCCTAGGAGGGTATATATGCATGATTCATCAAGGCTAAACTATCATTTTTTAAATGTGAATGAGAAGTTATAGAGTGTAGTGTAGTTTGAAGTGAAAACTAGAGTGTAGCAAGTGGACTGTAGCAACTAGAGTGTAGCACCAGAATGGCACATTGTAGTGACCATCAACACCCCGAACTTGCCAATGTGGAAGAGGGAAGAGGAGCCTTGGAACACCTACCAAGGGTGTGGGTGGAGGAGAAGAGAGCACTACTAACCACCAAGTACACTTGCTACACTTGCCCCTCTTTGTGCCATTTTTTCTTCACATTTTGGCTTTTCTTTCTTGTGTTGGGGTTTGGGTCCTAGGGTGGCTTGCCTTGGTAGGGGCTGTCACTACCATAGCTACCTTGGAAACCATGGCCAAAAGGAGGAGGCATGTGCATTGATTGTGGATCTTTGTTAATATATTGATGTTTTATTTTAATTATCTACAGTGAATGGGATAAGGGACAATGCATGGGCTATGAGGGACTTGGTATGTTTGAGGGACATAGTGCATGGGGGTGAGGTAGAGGAAAGAGAAATAAGGGTTTTACTCTAGTAGTGGATTGGGATTTTTTTCTTTAGGGCCACACCACATGGAGGACACAAAATCGGATGAAAATGACTATAGCTAGGGTGTGTGTGGCTAGGGTTCTTTTGTTCCCTTTTTTTTCTTTTGTCTTGGTGCATGGGTGAGGGCAATGATGCATGAGGGCAAGGGTTATGGCTAAAAATAGTTACAACTAGGGGATAGGGTTCTACCATCATTTATTTGATGATATGGGGGGAAATGTAGGGTGAGGGTGAAAGGAGGGTTAGATGTCATAGGGACACATGGGGAGAAGGCCATGGGGATGAGAAAAGGGAAAATGCTATGGCCCCAGGGGTAGTGGCTAAGGGAGTGAATGGGGCTAGGAAGATTGCCAAGGCCATGGCCATGGTGACTACCCTAGCACATGTCATCGATACATGATGTGTTGATGGAAGCTCAGGTGTTGGTGGATATGCTCCCCAGGGAGCATAGTCAACACTTTGTCAAAATTAGTTATTTTTTAGATGTAGTGGGATGCTATGCTCCCAATAGTTACAAATTTTTTTTGTTAATTTTTACTCATTTTGGGGCTACACTCCTAGGGGAGTGTAGCCAGAAATTAGAAAATTTGATGATGATTTTTTGGCTATGCACCCTAGGGATCATAGCAAATAGTTAGAATTTTTCTTGAATCCCATGCAATGCTACCTAGAGTTAGAAAAATTTTGAGAAAATTTAAAGAAAAATATTGGTAAGTGTAAAAATAAAATGCCAAATGTGCAAAATTCCAAGTGCAAAAATGCCAATGGTAAGAATTCCTTATGTGAAACAAAATGCCAAATGCAAAAAAACTATACTAGAGGGCTAATTTGGCAAATTGAGCATATGAATGCTAGAACACATAAACTGTGTTGGTGTAAATGGTGCAAATGTAAAGTAAAATGTGAATGCTAAGTTAATGTTGTACCCCAATGAGCACCAAAAATGCCAAATGTGTATTGACATTCTATGCTCATGAGGCCTCATGGGGGACCCTAAGGATTTTGTTTCTAAGTTATTCCATTTTGAGCCAAATTTACTAATTTTTGCTAAGTGTAAGTTAATATTTTATGCCAAAATACAATTTGTTGGATGCTAACACCATTTAGTTTTTTTCTTGTGGTTACAGGGTGCTACTAAAGCCTGTTTTAGTGGTTGTGGAGCTCATCAGCATCCTATTGTACATCAACAAGCCTGTGCCTAGCAAGCCTGTGCCTGACATGAAGTTAGACCATTAGGAAATGTGGTTTCAGCCAAGCGCATCCAAATTCCTAGCTTACTTGGTACAATACTTTAGTGTGATCATGTGGTCACACTTGGTAGTAGAGGTTGCAAGCACCATCATCGAGATGTTGTTTGCTAGGGAAAACCAAGATATATTACAATTTATGTTCGATGATCCCATGACTAGCGGTGATTGAGCAAGTGGCCTGAGACTAGGTCCCGAGAGCATTCATCCCCTTGCTAGGATTTGGAGCATGTCAAAGCTCTCTTGTTATAACAAGAGCAACACCATTTTCATTGCCATGCATGTACATATAGTCTTCCAAAACCTACCTAAAATTGTATATTGTGCTAGAGGGTAAGTGCTCTTACTTTTCATTATGTCTCATTATTTTTGGCCATGTTAGATTTGCTAACTACTAACTACAGATGTCTAATGCCAGGTTTAAAGTGGATGATGAGAGACTCCATGACAAGATAGGGGCTCTATCTTTGACTCATTCCATGCTAGAGGTATTTTCTTGTAGTCTAAGATTTTGAGAGGTAGTTATTGAACAAGTGGGAGAGGACTTAGAGAACCACCCCATTGGTACCCGAAGGCATTCAAGTGGTGCTAGACCTATGATTGGCTTAATGAGGGATAGGCTAGCAGTAAGCCTATCTTTGAAGAGAATGTTGTGCCACTACCTATGTCATGCACATTTTTTGTTGCATGTGAGAATTCATTATCTTGGCTTGATTTCTATTACTGGTTCTCATGCTCCCATTGATTTCATAATGCTAACGTTGTGTTTGCCTATGTTATAGCTATTGTTGCTTCAGAGTTCCTAGTGACCAAGGATAGTGGGTGTGATGACTAAAAATGTTGGTTGCTAGAACACCGAGAGGTTGGCAGATGTATAGCCTAACCCCAATTTTGTGTGAGGGCCATGCTAGAAATGACGATGGGGTGCCCTAAATGATCTTTTCAATCGAATAGGAACTTACAAGGTGTTACAATGAACACATGCGAAGGGGATTTATATAGTGCTACTAGTGGGCACTGGGGCTAGCCAAGCTAGAGCGTAGCAGTGTCCCAACCTAAGAATAGTGATGTAAATGTGCAAATGCATATGAAATAGCAAGAAAATGTGAGTGCTATGCTAAATTCCAAAGAAAAAGTACTTGAAAATGTAATGGAACTTGAGAATGGAAGTACATCACCCCAAATAGGAGGAGTGTAGAAATTTTAAGAAAAGAGGTGAGAGTGATATATGGTATATAAGTAGGAATAGTGGTAGAATAGTAATGTAGTCACAGTATTTGGGGCGTGCAGGCTATGGAACTGATGACTTCCATGGGAATTGAATTTACCGACTTGGCTACTGCAGTGTTCCATGGGAAAAGTAGTGAACTGCATGCTGGATGGTGTGCACCACTGGTCTAATGGGATCCTAGAGTGCACCAAATGCTAAGTGTGCTCAAGTGCAAGAGTGCCAAAGGATGCTAAGAATGCCAAAATGTGCAATTCCCTTTTGATTTTTCCACCCCTAAAATGTTGAGTGTAGGGGTATTTATAGGGTTAGGGTTAGTGCAAAATGCAGATTGGGCACCACGTGGCATGAGGGTAGGTGGGGCTACTTTAGACCTAGATATGCTTCCATGGGAGTAGCACATGCTACTCTCTAGTGTACTACAATGGATCCCTAGAGACTACTAAACTTTGACTATGTTGCCAAGACTACATGTTTTTGTTGTTGCTTTTCCTAGTACCACTCGATCTAATCAAGTGTCTGCATGCACTCCTTCTTTATAGAGTCAAGGTCAATGGTTCTCAACTCAGCATTCTAAACCTCATTAATGAAGCTTGAGAGGATCACATAGAGCGATGGGACCTACAATTCAAGAGGCAACATTGCTTCAAACCCATTTACAAGGCTATATGGCATCTTATTGATTGTTGTTCTACATGCCATGTGGTAGGTCCATACCACATAGACTAGCTATTTATCCCATTATCATTTGCTACTGCTAAGCATCTTCTTTAGAGGGTTGACGATGACTTTTCTTGTAGCCTTTGCTTGGCCATTTACATACGGGTAGTATGGTGAAAAAAAGGAATTTTTGATGCCAAGGTGTTTGCAAAAGGCTTTGGTTTCTACACTACTAAATTATGGCCCATTGTTCATGGCTATAGTCATGGGTAGACTGAATTGAGTCACTATGTTATCAAGGATAAATTTGCAAACCTATTATGACATCATTTTCCTAAGGGGAATGGATTCAACCCACTTGGTAGAGTATTTGGTTGTAGTTATGATGAAACTATTTCTTGTAGAAGACTTAGGCATGATAGGTCCTATGATGTCCAATCCCCAATGTTGGAATGACCATGTGATCTATGTGGTATGCAGTTCAGTGGGTGGCACATGCATTAAGTTGCCATGTCATTAACACATGTTACATGTTTTGATCTTGGAAATATAATCATGCTCCATGTGAGGTCAATAGTAGCCAAAGCATCTGATTTTTTTTGCCATTTCCCTGGGTGCTATGTGGCCTTTGCATAGTCCCTTGTGAACTTGATCAATGATCATTTGTGCTTCGCTATAGCTAACATAGGTTAGTAGTATTCTATCATAGGATATATGACACCAGGTTCTATCACCTATAAGGATGTACTACCATGACTGTTTTCACACTACATCCTTTTGGGCAGTGGTCAGATGTTGTAAAGGCTTACCTTATTGAAGGTATGACTTGATGTCATCATACCACTCTTGCACATGAGCCATGCTTGTTGTGGCTATGGATGCAATGTCAGCTGTTTATGTGATAGGCTCAGTGTAATCTATTACTGAGGTGGGCAAAGCATGAAACATGTTGGGTGCTATGCTTAAGGCTAAGGTGGCTAATGTGTTAGCAATGACATTCTTATTATGGGGAATATATTAGATATATATTGTTGTAAATTTCTTGAGTAGGTGCTTTGCCAAGTCACAGTAAGGTTGTAAATGTTTTTCTTTGCAAGCGTAAACCTTTATAACTTAGTTGACAACTAACTCCAAATCACCTCGGACTACTAGGTTTTGGATTCTTAGGTCATGGGCTTCTAAGACACCTCCGAGGAGACCTTCATACTCCACTACATTGTTGGTAGAAGAAAATGAAAAGTGATACATGAAGGGTCAGGTCTCCTTGGAGGAAAATGTGATGATGGTAGTAGCACTACCCCCTTTTGAGATTGAAGCATCATCAAAGTGTAAAACTACCTCAAAGTTGGTAGGCACTTGGCTTATGCTATTAACATGCTCATCTTAAAATTCCAAATCTATCATCGCTTGATCATCTATTGGTGAAGCCATGATTTGTGCAGGTATTGATTAACCTTTAGTGGATGCTTATGTTATGTAGTGTAGGTCAAATTCTGTGGTTATTACTTTCCATCATGCAATTTGACTACTTTCATAGATGTTTGTGGTAATAGCCTAGAGTACGTTGCTTTTGTAGAAAAGATAATGCCTCAACTTCTTAAGTGCAAAGACTAGGACGAGGTTGTTATTCTTCACATCATTGTATTTTACTTTATGGGCCACTAGCACATGGCTTAGGTATTAAACAGGGACCTTTGAGCCATTGTCTCACTTTTGGAAAAGCAAAGAAGTGATGGACATGTTTGAGGTTACAAGGTAGATGTAAAATGGATTATCTCCTTGTAGAGGGTAGAGTATTTAAAGTTGAGCCAGCTCCTTCTTGAGGTTATCAAATGCCTCTTGGCATTGAGCTGTTCACTCAAAGTGGATCCCCTTTTTGAGCAAATGTTGCATTGGCTGCAACTTATTAGTTAACCTTGTGATGAACCTATGAATGAATTGCAATCTTCCTTGTAACCCACATAGATCCTTATGGTTTTTTGGTGGTGCTAAGTTGATGATAGCCTTAACTTTATTATGATCTATGCGTATGCTTGCTTTTGATACTACAAAGCCTAACATGCAACCAATCTTAACATTGAAGACATACTTCTTGGGGTTTAGCCTAAGATCATGTCTAAGAAAATGTTTGAGTACACAGTCCAAGTCATTTGCATGGTTGTAAACAACCTTGAACTTAATTGCTATGTCATTGATGTAGTCATTGAGTAAGTCTAGTAAATGATCACTAAAGATATATGTCATTATGCGTTGGTAGGTTGCTCCCACATAATTTTTTCCAAAAGGCATCATTGTGTAGTAAAACATACCCTAAGGGGTCATAAAGGTTGTGCTGAGTTGGTGCTCTAGGTTGCTTCAAATCTGATTGTATCTCAAGAACCCATCCATGAAGGATAACAAGGCATGACTAGCCATTGTATCAATAAGTTTGTCAATACTAGGCAATGGGAAATCATCTTTGATGGTCACCTTATTCAGGTCTTGAAAGTTTATGAAAATGCATATACTTCCATTTTTCATAGGGACAACTACGATGTTAAAAACCTAGTCTATGTAGTTAACTACTCAGATGAAAGTGTTGGCGACCATCTGGGACATGACCGCCAATGAGTATCCTCGAATAGGATTTAGGTGCTTACTGGTCTCTGGCAACACCAAGGCCCAGATACCGCCAAATAGACTCAGTAGCTAATGTGAGTATGTGTGTGTGCTATTTCAGTGTGCGGTTGTGAAAAATGAAATGATTGCATTGTGTGTAAACTACAAATGACTTATCTTAAAGAGATTCAGCCAACTTTGCCAAGTACTATGAGTTGTTGAGAGTTCCTATTTTGTTCAATTACCTAGTCTACATGGTCCTTATAATACCTACTTGTAACAAATAAA
>MNCI01011827.1:2460-38836 GCA_015680685.1 Gnetum montanum | reverse complement strand
GGGGGGGGGGGGGGGGGGGGGGAGCATAGCAATTACAGGAAAAGAGGTGAGAGTGATACATGATGTATAGGTAGACACAGTGGCAATGTAGCCATGTAGTCATAGTCTCTAGGGTGTCCAAGTTGTGGAACTAATGCCTACCATGGGGACTGAACTTGGTAGGTTTGCTATTATGGTGTTCCATAGGCAAAGTCATGAACTATGTGCTGGACGATGTGCACCCATGGTTCGACGAGGTCCTGGAGTGCACCAAAGTGCTAACTGTGCTTAGGTGCAAGTGTTCCAACGAATGCTAAGAATGCTAAAATGCCCAATGCCTTTTTGATTTTCCCACCCCTGAAATGTTAAGCATAGGGGTATTTATAGGGTTAGGGTTAGGGTTAGCATGAAATGCGGATCAAGCACCATGTGGCATGAGGGTAGGTGAGGCTATGCTAGACCTAGCTACGCTTCCATGGGAGTAGCAAGTGCTATGATCTAGTGTATTACAACAGATCCCTAGAGACTACTAGATTGTGACTATGCTACCAAGACTACATGTGCCAAATTTTGAATGATTGCAATGTACCTACAAACAGTGCAAGTTGGAGACTATGCTCTAGGAATACATCTTCCCTTCTTTCGAGTAGGGTCAAGCATAGGTACAATTCAAGGGACCAATAGGGGGTGCAAAAGAGATACAAATTGTTGATCTTGCTTACTAGAGGAGTGTTAGAGCTAAGATGAAGGCTGATGCTAAGCTCTAGAAGCTTTTGGAGGCTGTCGAAGTCTTCTCTGCAGTGCTACGCTAGCTATGCTTTAGAGCATAGCAAAACACTTAGTCAAATTTTGCAAAATTGACTGTCTAGCACTAGTTATTCTCTACAACATAGTAAAGCATAGCAGAGATACTTAGAAAAATTTGATAGAATCTACAATTTTCCTACATGCTATACTAGCTATGCTCTAGGGCATAGTAGAAGGGGTAGCCTCAAAAATTAGAAAATCTATCAAACTATTTCTTCATTTTGAGCTATCTTGAATGCTATTGGCTTAACACTTAGGCAACCTAGCCACTAAAATTTGTGCTATGGTAGCTACACTCTAGATCATAGTAGAGCATAGCAACCCCCAAAGTTAGAAAATTTGTAGAATTATTTCTTCCATCCCAAGCCATCCTGACAATTTCTGGCTTGGCACTTGAGCAAGTTGGCCATACAAAGGTGTGTTACGCTGGCTACACTCTAGAGCATAGTAAAGCACAACACAGTAATTAATAAAATTTTTGTGCAACTGCTATTGACACTTAGAAAATCTTGCAAAATAGGCCCTATGATGCATGCTACATTGGCTATGCTAGGAAGTGTAGCACAAACACTTAGAAGAATTTGCCAAGTTTTGACACTTAGAAAAATTTGTAGTTAAAGTTTTGAAGCTTGAAATTGGTGGTGTTTCAATGGATGCTGGATTGTGTAGGATCATAGGAAATTATCCAAGTCATGGATTAAGCATTTTTCACCACCACTCATGTGTAGGACCCCTTAGAAGAAAGTGAGGAGTTGTATTTAGTTATGATGAAAGCACATCTAGGGAGGTCACAATCACCATATTCCCATGATAGCATAGGTGAGTGTCTACCAATGGTTGTTGGTCATGTGAATAGGATGGAGTGGTGTATTGAAGAGATGGTGGAGAGTCTATGCCCAACAGAGGAGACTGCCCTAATAGTTGGACAAGCAGGCATCAAGAAAGTCCACCTCAAGATACCCACACTCTATTTGGTGGTTGTAGGTTAGTATACGTTGTAGATGCATTTGTCTTAAGTTCTTTTATTTTCTTTATTATATTATGCTAATACTACTATGTTGTGTGAGTTAGATAAGAGCATTGCTAAGGAAGTAGTAATGGCAACATCAGGTGCAACAGACATGACCCCTCTTCAGGTTGAAGAGGAGGTAGCTCGTAGGGGGGGAGCCATTAGAGGCCCTAGAAATCTCCCACTAGTTTGATGTGGATGGGTTGTTCCACCCTGAGGGTGACTTCACCAACCTATTTAATGGTGTGTAGTTGGGAGATCCACCTATGCTAACATCTAAGGGCTTGCTTAGTAAGCACTTAGTGTTACCATCTACTCTTGCCCTTTGCTTTTAAGCCTTTAATGGCTTAATTATTGCTAAGTGTTGCATTGTGTTCGTATTGCAGTCTTAGACCTTCCTATTAATGATCCACTATGAGTGCTTGCCCATGCATGAAGCCATGGGCAAAGACATTAGATAAATTTTCCTTCATGGAAGGCATTGTGGAGGACATGGTGGACTGCATACAATAGGAAAATCTTGAACTTAGTATGTGTGTCATCTTGCTTGAACTATTTTACCACTTCTATGCTTAGTCTATTGTTAATATCAATTTGTTCATTATATGCTAATAGGCTCTAAGCTTCATTGGGATCCAAATCAGGAAGCTCACATGGATGCCATTTCTAAGTATACCCCCAAGGTGGAGCATGTGCCTCGTCATGTGTATGAGGTTGTGAGCAAGTGTGCACTTTCTAGTGTAAAGGTGTTGTGGATCTATAGGCACTCAAATGAGCACCTATGGAAATGTGTGCACAAGCTTCAAGAGGAAATGATGAACCTAACCACAAAGAACAAGGACCTCTAGTCCTATTATGATTTTTTGTTAGCTTAAGCATAGAAGGATGGTACCTAGTGAACATCAGAGGTAGATTACACTAGATACTGGTCAATGATCTGAGGTAAGAACAAGGCTACTTAAAAATTATTAAGTAGTAGTTGTAGATGGATCTGCTATCCTAGAAGAATCAAGAGTGGAAGAGCTTCAAACCTAAGGTGTGCTAGTGGGGGCATACGTAGAAGAACCACAAGTGCCACTACAAGTGAGGGTGGGATGCTTACTTGTAGCAACTCAAGGATGAGTCTATGAAGGCTCATTGCGTTGAGATGTTCGTGGAGGTGATTGGTGGGAGCTGAGGCTTTAAGCTGTTTACCTAGCATATAATGGTTAGTGGTTCCCTAGAGTAAGAGATTACCTTGCCTTCTGGGGAGAGTTCTATGACCACCTTTTCTATGCAGCCTCCTACATGGATTGCCATCAATGAGGATAAAATCCTTGTGGATGTTGAATTTAGTCACAAGGACTAGATATGATTATCAAAGGTCAAGATCCTCTGATGCTTGGAGGAGGGCCTTGATAGATTACCTCTAGAGTTTGATGCAATGTCCTCTTAGGGTAGTTTCACTTTTGCTTTCTATGCTTTTTATGTGTCATTTTTATGCATTAATTTTGTACTATAGTTTTTCACTTGTTGATTAATTTATTATTTCACATTATTTTGAAATAGGTACCAGGCGATAGTGTAAGCCCCAGTGGAGCAGTAGAGGAGGAGAAGGAGGAGCCCCAACCCCCACCAGACACCAGTCATTGAGCTGACCTGATGTAGCCCTGCTATTGGGAAATTTTGCACTTTGACCATTTTGTTGCATGGTCATGCTATGTACTCCTACTAATAGAGATATAATAAAACTTGTGCCTTTTGTAATGAGGATTGTGTGTGAAGCTTCATGTTTATTTTGCTGACTGTTTAATGTGAACAATGTAACTAGTTGATGTGATTAAACCCCTTGTGGGATCCATGGTAGTTTAAGGCCATGACGGAATGACCATCACTAGTTTAAGGCCATTTTAGGCCATGGTGATTACTACTTTAAGGTCATTTTGGGCTGAAAATAAAAGGAAATGATTATTAGTTTTGGATCATGGTGGGCCACGAGGTGCTAGTTTTAGGCCATGGAGGGTCGTATGGTAGTTTAGATCTTTTCAAGCTATGGCGATGCAAGAAAGGTTGCTAGTTTAAGGCTATGGTGGGCCATGTAGTGGAAGAAAAATGTTGTTAGTTTTAAGTCATGGTAGGCCATGCATTAGTTTAAGGCCTTTGCAAGCCATTGGCTAGTTTAAGGCCTTTTTAGGGCATGTGCTTTCTCTTTTTCTTTTTCTTTTTATTTTTGCAATTTTGGTCTTATAATTTTTATGTGTTTTTGATGTTTTTCTAATGCATAAAGAAACCAAATGAAAATGCATGAGCAAAAGAAATGAATGCGTAACAAAGTAAATAATGTAAAACAAAAGCAACCATGTAGAACATAGCTATGCAAGAAAAAGGCTAATGGGGCATGCAAAAAGGTTAAGGACAAGTGGGCATGTAGCACATACTACACTAAGGAAGTACCTTAGTCATGTAGTTGCTTCCTAACTTGATGTGGATTAGGGGATGCATAGGGCCTAGGAAGCACGAGGTGATATTCACCTATACCTTCATTGTTGATGCTAAACGGTAGTTTTGCCTATAAAGTATCTATAGCGATCGAAAACGTTGACGGCTGGAAAACACCGAGAGGTCGTCGGTCATGATAGTATTAACCCCGTATCTGCACAAGGGCCATGCTAGATTAAATAGAAATGAGATGCCTTGAACGGTCTAGTTGATCATACAAGGACTTAATCAGTGTCACTAAACCTTTTGCAAACGTGTAATGTGAAAACAATGTTTATAGCGTAAAATATCGATTATTATATGTGAGGAATGAAAACGATGTAAAATGCAATGTTAAATAGGAGAATAAAGTAAACTGGGGTTAAGAAATGCACCACATTCAAGGTTACAGCTTTACTTTATCAAAGTGGATACAATTAGTTGCACAACACTGGGAAGCACAGAGATCCTGAAAGTAACCAAATACGTTCAAAGCAAGCCAACTGTATGCTTGAACATGGATTCACAAGCTAATAATGCAAAGTGCTACAAAGGAAATAGAAAAGAGCTAACAGGATGCAAAATTGGAATGTGAACTATTTTGCTAATAGGTTTTGAATTGTAAACAACAAATGCCAACAATGCTCGGAATTGCCAACTGTGCACAAAGCTACTCAAAATTGCCAACCGAGCCAATTTTTGCTAACCAATGCCAAAATTTGCCAACCCTTTGAGTGTTGCTCATCAGGGTATTTATAGGGCCAGGAGCACATGAAAAATGTGATTTGGATGTAATGTGTCCTGGACCTACCAGATGTTGACATGCCCATGCTACATGGACATGCAAAGCTGATTAATGAGCCTGCTGCGCTACAATTACATTGTCAAAACTAGAGACGTTGGGATTAGGTGTGCCATAAATTTAGATAAGGAGTGAGGTGCACCGATGTAGCGTAGTTACCCACTATGTTGTGCTACACTGTGGAGCGTAGCCATGTTAGCGTAGCATAACTGCTTGCTACACTATGCTATGCCAAATCACCTGCTACACTGTGGAGCGTAGTCATGTTAGCGTAGCATAGCATGTTTGCTACACTATGCTACGCTATGTAGCGTAACATGTTTAGCGTAGTGTAGCTACTTACTATGTTGTGCTACACTATGTAGCATAGTGTAGCGTAGCCATTAGTTCATGGAAGAAATCTGTGTTGAGCTAATTGCAAGTGCTGGAAGCCTTTGAAGTGTTCTGGCTAGCTCTACATGTTTGCTATGCTATGCTATGCTATGTAGTGTAGCAACTGGCCTTAGCTGTGATTTGCATTGTGAATGTTTGTTTGAAAATTATGCTGACAATCTGCAACCTTTGCTCTTTCTGACATGAAGCTTGTGAACTTGCTAATCTTGCATCCTAAGATGCCCTTTTGTCATTCGTGCATCATTGCTATGCTGTGCTACGCTAAACATGGACTTTGTGATTGGGCAAATGGAAGGGCTTGACAGGCATCAGGAAAAGCTTGTAAAAGAGAGGAGAGAGTGGAATGGCAGGTGCAAAGTATAAGGCAAAGGGATTTAAAGGATAGGGTAGGATGTGCACTCTAAAGTAGCCAAGCTAATCAAGACAAACACATTGTAATGCTGTAGCATTTGCTACCATGGCGAGACACACCTTCGACCGATGCCCCTCTGGTATGCACCCTACAAACATAACAGAGAGCAAACCAAGAGAAACAACCATGATGTAAAATGAAGGAAAATTTCCTGCTTGCTGCAGATGTTGTTGAAGCTCTGGACATCTTTGCTAGTGTGCGATGCCCAAACCAAGAAATCCAGCAGCAGCTTTGGCAGCATCGTTGTGGAGAGGTTAGCATCGAAGATGCCAGGAGTTGCTATGACTGTAGATGCTTAGGAATCCCTGTCGAAGGCAAGCATTCTCAGTTTGATTATGAGATTGGCTACCCAACAGCTAAACATCTCTTGAGCTCAGGTGTTGGAAAGGGCTAGAGGTTAACAATATTATGGCTGGGCCACAATACTTTTGGAACTCCAATAGCAGGGATTGACTAGAGAAGCTACTACCAGGGCGATGAGTTATGGTGGCAGTAGGTCCAAAGGGTTAGCATGATGTCATACAACATCTCTGGAGGATCAGCAAGATGCTAAGAGTGGTGGAATTGCATATGTTTCAAAGGGTGTTTTTATGGTGTTGTGAACTGCAATGTCCCACCCCATGTCGCCACTGTGCACGCTCACTTATTATGTATTAGTGTAGATTCATCCTTGGGACGTGCCGCAAACCCAGTTTAAGGTCCTGGTAGATCATAGTGTACTGGTTTAAGGTCCCAATAGACAATTTGTGTAATTTAACATCATAGCATATGGTCGCTATACTGGTTTAAGGTCCCAGCAGACCACAGTGCTAGTTTATCGTCATAGCGGATGGTGGATGGGCTATTTTAAGGTCCTAGTAGACCGTCTATGCTAGTTTATAGTCATAGCAGACTATCTGTGCCAGTTTTACGTTGTAGCGGATGATCTATGCTAGTTTTATGTCGTAACAGATGATCTATGCCATTTTTACATTGTAGTGGACAATCTGTGCCAGTTTTACGTTGTAGCGAATGATCTATGCTAGTTTTATGTCATAGTGGATGATCGCGTACCTTTGCCAGTTTTACGTCTTAGCGAATGTTTTTTTGCTAATTTTATGTCGTAGTGGATGTTTACTTACCTGCTTAATGCATCAAATGTAGTATGGCTTGAGGTACGAGTGATTCACCAGATTTGCAAACTCATTGCTATTCATGTCTATCAGCTTGAAGGCCTCGTTTCCAAAGGCTTTGGTGATCATGTATGGATCTTCCTAGTTGGCTAAGAATTTGTTCATATGCTCATGGGCAACCTTGTGAATGAGGTCTCCCTTTTGTATTGACCATTGATGCAGATTTGCATGATGTTTTTGCCATTGCTTGTTCTAGTAGTGCTATATGCAACCCAGTGTTTGTGCACGCTCCTCCTCTATTGAGTCAAGGTTGATGATCCTCGACTCATTGTTCTAGGATTTGCTCATAACATTTGCTAGGATCATCTGAAGTGATGGTACCTGCAACTCAAGAGGTAACACTGATTCAGAATCATAAACAAGACTGTAAGGTGTCTTACCTATCACAATCCTGCATGTCATCCTATAAGCCCATAGCACATAGAGGATTTGCTCATGCCATTGCCTCTTGCTGTTGATAAGCATCTTTTTTAGCAAGTTGACGATGGACTTATTTGTAGCCTCTGCTTTTCTGTTCGCCTGTAGGTAGTATGGAGAGGAGAATGATTGTATGATGCCAAGATTTCTACAGAAGGTTCGGGTTTCCACACTACTAAACTATGGCCCATTGTTGGTCACAATAGTCATGGGCAGCCCAAACCTTGTCACAATTTTATCCAAGATGAAGTGGAAAATATTCTGAGATGTCATCTTCCTTAGGGGGATAGCCTCCGCCCACTTAGTAAAATACTCAGTCACGGTGATGATGAAGCTATGCTGTGCAAAGGACCTAGGCTTGATAGGTGCTATGAGGTCTAGTCCCCATTGTTGGAAAGGCCACGTGATCTACGTTGGATGCAGCTATGTAGGTGAAATGTGTATGATATTTTTATATCATTGGCACGTATCACACGTCTTAACTTTTGCCAGGAAATCATGCTCCATGTGAGACCAGTAATACCCTAGAAGTCTAAGTTTTGTAGCCATAGCCCTAAGTGCTATGTGTCCACCACATAGTCCTTCGTGTACTTCGTTAATTACCTTCTACCCTTGCTCCTCATTTACACATGCCAATAATATCTTGTCATAGGAGTGTTTGCATAGGGCATTGTCTCCCATGAGCACATATTGCCGAGCATGCTTACGAATTGCATCTCTCTAGGCAGATGTCAATTCGCTTGGGGGCTCGCCATGTTGCAGGTAGGTTTTAATGTTGGAGTACCACTCTTGGGTATCCGTGGTGCTAACAGAGGCTATGTTCCCACCTGAGTGATAGGCTCCGTACACTTGGTAATTGAAGTTGGCAAACTTGTGAACAAGTATGATGGAATATTCAATGCTAGGGTGGATAAGGCATTTGCTACGGTGTTTTCATTGCGTGGCACATGTTGCATATCTGTAGTTGCAAACTGTTTGAGTAGAGTTTTCGCTAGGTCACAGTAGGATTGTAGGTGTGTAGCCTTGTAGGCATAGACCTCGGTGATTTAATTCACAACTAGTTATGAATCTTTGCTAATCACCAAGTGTTGTATGCTTAGTGCTTGGGCAGCTAATAGGCCCCTGAGTAGCCCCTTATACTCTACCATGTTTTTTGTACAAGGGAATGTAAAACGATAAGAAAAAGGATGCATTTCCCCAAAGGGAAATGTAATGACAGCAGCTGCACTACCACCTCACATGGTCGAGGCACCATCGAAATGCAAGGTAGCTTCAAGATGCGATGGGATGACGTTGATAGTGCTAACATGCTCATCTGGGAATTCAGGGTCTATGATCGCCTGATTGTCGATAGGTGAGGTCGTAAGTTGCATTACTATGGCTTGCCCTTTCATCGATGATTGACTCACATAGTCCAAATCAAATTTTTCTGTTATTGCTTTCCACTAGGCTATCCTACTGCTTTCATACAGATTGTTTATTATAGCCTGGAGTATGTTTCTTAATGTTGATTTTGCTACGAAACAAATAGTGTCTCCACTTTTTTAATGCAAATACTAAGGCAAGGCAATTTCTCTCCACCTCGTTGTATTTTGCTGCATACGCAATTAATGCATGACTTAGGTAATACATTGGTATCTCATAATTGTTATTCCATTTCTGACATAACAGTGCCATGATAGATGTGTCTGAGGTAGCAAGGTAGATGAAGAAAGGCCTATCCCTTTGTGGTGGGTAAATAGTTGGGAGGTGCAAGAGGTCTTTCTTCATATCATTGAAGGCTTGTTGGCACTATGGTGTCCATTCGAAGTTAACTCCTTTATTCAGTAGATGTTGCATAGGGTGTAACTTGTTGGTCAATTTTGCTATAAACCTTCTGATGAACTGTACTCTGCCTTGTAACCCACACAATTCCTTAAGATTTGTAGGTGACGCCAGGTTAACAATGACCTTTACTTTGTTAGGGTCCACTCGTATTCTAGCCTCCAATACTACAAACCCTAACATGCATCCAGTTCTTACCTCAAAGACACACTTTTTAAGATTGAGATGCAAGTTGTGCATCTAGAAACACTTGAGAACTACACCTAGATTGTTGGGATGATCAGCGGCCTTCTTGGATTTCACTGCTATATCATCCACGTAGTCATTTAGCATTTCTAAGATGTAATTGCTAAAGATGTAAGTCATGGCTCACTGGTAGGTTGATCCAGCATTCTTGAGTCCAAGAGGCATCATAGTGTAACAAAAGGTACCCCATGGGGTCATGAACATTGTTGTTAACTGATGCTCTAGGTTAATGCAAATTTGGTTGTAGCCAGAGAAACCATCCATAAACGATAATAGAGCATGACTAGCTGTAGTGTCAATGAATTGACTGATACTTGGAAGTGGAAAATCTTCCTTGATTGTTGCCTTGTTTAGATCCTGGAATTCTATACAGATTCATATTCCTCCCATTTTCTTAGAAACTATAATGATGTTAGACACCCATTCTAAGTAATCAAATGCTTGGATGAAACCAGCTTGGTATAGCTTAGTGATTCTATCCCTTATGGCTAGTGCGATCTCTGGTTTAACCTTACAAGCCTTCTGCTTAACTGCTTTCATGCGCGGGTCTAAGACAATGTTGTGCTATATCAGACTTGGATCTAAACCTGACATGTTGTTGTATAACTATGCAAAGACTTCAATGTTGTCTTGCAGAATTTTGGCTACATCTTTATGCATCTACGAATCTAGGAGGGAACTAAATTTCAATGTTTTTATTTCCCCCTGGAAGTGGTCACAGGCATTTTGATGAAAGGGTCCTCAATTACATCCTCAACCTCTAGATCTAGGGCTTGGACCAGATGCTCAGGCCAATCTGGGGATGCTTCTAAGGATGCTATGGTGCTAACTGCATATGATTCCTAGTCTATTAGCTCTAGGTTTAGTTGTCTCGTGAGTTTTCCATGTGGACCTGCTAAAGCTAAAGGTGAAGAGAGATCTTGATGGATTTCCATTCTTGCCCAACCTGCCAAAATGAGATGAAAGTCTGGTTAAGAGTTACCTATTCGTAGTAACTATGCATAGTGAAAATTCACAAAGAAGTAATGAAATGTGAACAACTGAGATATATGCAAAGTGTGATAAAAAGCTTAAGGTTTTTCAGTTTAATGTTGTGGTGGACTGCCTGGAAATAAAATTGCAAAATCACTAATGTGAGAATGTAAAACTGCTAATGTAAGAATGTAAACCTGCTAATGTAAGAATGCAGAAACTTCTAGTTTAACATCTTTACGAACTTCCAAGACGTAAAATGTGAAATTGCTAGTATAGAGAATGAAAATTTGTAAAAGAGTGCAAAACTGCTAATGTAAAAAAAAAGTGAAACTGCTAGTTTAATGTCATTGCAGACTACTAACACGTATAAGGGTTGAAATTGCTAGTTTAAGGTCTTTGTAGACCACTAACTAGATTAGACCTATGCATTAGGATTGCTAGTTTAAAGTCTTTTTGGACTACTAATTAGACTAAGACTATGCATTAGGGTTGCTAGTTTAAGGTCTTTTTAGACTGCCTAGGTAGATATTTTTTTGTGAAGGTAAATGACTAACTTGAAGCGTGTCAAGGCTCTTCACCCAAGCCTATCTATTTTAATGCGAACAGTGCTACCATGCTGTGGTGGGCATGCTACGCTACATGACATACTCTACATTAAATAGGGAGAGAGAATGGCAAGTTTCCCCTTTTTACAATTATGGCTATAAATAGGGATTAACCCTTGGTAAACTTGTCATTTTCACCATAATAGCGCAGAAGCCACATTCAGAGCATAGAGTGATTGTAGCGATAGAGAGCAAGGCAATTTTGGCATAGCAACGAGGAAAGAGTCGGCAAGCAAGACGATGGCTCCCATAAAAGAATGCAAAGATGAGGCACTCACTAAGGTCAAAGAAGTGAAGGAAACCCTAGGGCATGTGACACAGGTGTGCATCGCGGTGCGGGAGGAGACACTGTTGACCCAGTAGGCTGCTATGCTTTCCCTATTTTCTCATGCTTCTATCATTGTTTTTGTTTCTCTTGTTTTTTTTGTGATTTTGTTTAGCTTTTTGTGTTTTTTCTGTCATTGTGCTATCGTTGTTTTTGCCCTTACACCACTGCTATTGTTGTTTCGGCCGCGGCGGATGTCCAGGCACTACGCTAAGGTTGCATGCAAGGTCACCCCAAACCACCATCGCTGCGACTATCATTACCATAGAGGTTTGGACTATTTGAGCTACTTGGCATACAAATAGCATAGTGTAGGACCCTCAAGAGGGTTTGGCCATGTGTGATATGATAGTGTAACACGTGTTCTATAATGGTGTAATGTTAATCACTTCATTAGAGCTAATCGCTTTGTTGCTATGCTAAGCTAATTTTTGCTATGCTATTGCCTTTGTGTTTTTGCTTCGCTATGTGTATAGAGAGAATTGATGCTATGCTATTTTTGAAAATGCTAGTTTTGCTATGCTATGTATGTATTGCACTCAGACATGATGTTAACATTTGCTATTGTGTTCTGCAAAGTAGCACTAAGGCCAATTTTGATTATCCTAGAAATTGTAGGGGTCCTGTGCTACATGAGAGGACCATTGGCCAATGTTCCTCCCCCCATACACATGTGGGGGAGGAGGCAGTCTAGTTCCGAGATGGAGCATAGGAGTTTCTGCAATTCCTCCTCCAACACTTCAGTGTGATCGTTTGATCACACTTGGCAGAGGAGGTAGGGGGCCACCATAACAGAAACCCTATTGCCTGGGGCAAATAAGGGTATTCTAAGATTTTTGACAAATGGAAAAATTAGCAGTGGGCAGGGAGAAGGGTCCAGTCAATGTACAAAAAATTTGAGGCATTTGGCCTGGATCTAGGATATGCCTAAGTATAATTGCTACCATCCCTACAATACTCTGTTTATTGCACATCATATGGGAACGTGCTTCCAAAACCCACTAGGAACCATCTACAGTGCTGGCGGGTGAGTTTTGTAGCCATGTTCCGCTACGCTATGTAATATTTTCTATGCTAGCCAAATGTTAACGGTTTATTTTTGTTACTAGGTTTTATATCAACAAGGAGGGGCTTCACGATAATACGGATGTGTTGAACCTAGCATAGATGGCGCTGCAGGAGTTCTCTTCCACTGAAAATTTATGCACAGGTGTGATAGGCTAATGCAGGGGTGAATACCACACCTACCCAACCTGGTATCCCAAACTCTACAATAGATGCAAGGAGTCCAATTAGTTGGATGAGGGATGGGCACCCTTTAAACTAATCACTGTTGAACATGTCTTAGTTAGTCTTCTGCCATTCCTGTCTCCATATAAGCTTGGTAAACTAAATAGTAGTTACTACATGTTTTAGTGTCATTGCTATTTTTGTGTATTTTGTGTTTTTATGCTAATTGCTTCTATGAAAATTGCTATATGGGCGAAGAGGTCCTAGGAGGTGATGGTGATAACCACTGGGAGCCAGGAGACAAACATCTACTTCAAGTATGTGGAGGTAGATGAGAGCCAATGTTGGATATGCAGCGTAGCCTTGGAATCCCTGATCAAGCACCTTCAAGGTGTTGGGCTCATGGATTTGTTCCTGGCCTTGAATCCAAGCATCCCTGTTGCTGAGATGCTAGCCCTAGCCAACTCCTTTTCCAACAAGGCGAAACACTTCCATACACATGTACACAGTGTGCGGGTAATCCTTGAGATCAATGACCAGCTATTCACAGACCTTTTCGGTGTCCCTGCTGATGGTGTCCTCATAGGGTCAAAGACCAAGAAAGAGGTGAACTATCAGAAGGAGGACATTGAGAAGTGGCTAGGGTTTGCAAAGGAGTGAAAGGGGATCCCCATGGATAAGGTCAGGCTGAGACCTACCAAAGAGGTCTATCCTATCTTCTGTGCTAGTGCATTCCCCCAGCTACTTTCCCAAGGAAAGATCCTTGGGATTGAGCAAGATTGGGTGATGCAAGAGGTCATGGAAGAGGGGGCTTGCGACAACTAGGCTAGGTTTCTATGCAAAGGCCTATAGACTAAAATCATCAGGCTCTATAAGAAGTAGGAGTCCCATTTCAATGTGCACTATGCCTTTTACATAGCCTCCTTGCAGTGTTTTGTGGAGTTTTTGGTAGTCCATGAGAACGAAGCCTGGGTTATGCGAAATCGCAATAAGATTTCTAAACTGTGGATTTGTCAAATCCTCCAGTCCACTCAAGCCCAAGATTTCCTAGAAGCTATTGGGGAGTCATTCTCTATGACGACTAAGGATCAAGCGGCCCACAACTTTTGTTGCTAGGACAGTGTGGGAGAGGCGCCCCCTGTTGCTGCTAGTAGCGTATCATCGAGAAAGCTCCTCATTGCAGAAACGGTGGCTAGCAAGATGTGGTGAAAAGAGGCCTCAACCAGCTGAGGAGACCCTCCGTACAGAAGAAGAAGAGGGGCAGACACTACAGTACAAGCTATGTAGGATGCAACCCCCCATTGGTAAATGCTTTTGCCTATGTTTACTTCCTCACCTACTTTGCTAATGCTTGCTACGCTATGTAGCGTATCATAGAGTAGCACCTACTTTAAGCTAACTTTCTTTATGCTAATGCAAATATGTTTTTGCTACCAGCGGAAGAAGAAGAAGAAGAAGAAGAATAAGATGAGGAAGAGGTGTCAGCCCCCAAAATAGGGGCAGCAAATAAATACACGGAGGCCCTAGTCTCAGAGGAAAGAGCCCTGGTTAAGAAAGAAAGAGCTCCTGTCACTAAGGAAAGGGCTCTTATTGTAAAGGAAAATCCTCTTGCTAATGAGGAGGACATTTCTGGAGATGAAGAGGAGTCTCCTATGGATGAGGAGGATGCCAGTGTCTCAAAAGGAAAGGCACTGGTAAATAAAGAAGAAGCCTGCTTCAACCTGGAAGGGACTTCTACTAGAGGTCCCTTTTCCAAGCATAGTTCAGCATCGGAAGAACGGACGAACACCAAGGATGCTACCATGGTTCTAAGTCAAAAAGGAGAGGAATTACAATTATACATAGGTGAGTTTAACAATGTATTCGATAATGTGTCGATGGGCGATCCCCCCCATTATCACCCCCAAGGGTTTACTGGGTACGAGCCCCCATACTGTTGTTTGCTTTACTCATGGCCTTGTCACAGTTCACCTTGGTCATTACTGACACATTTGGTTGCATGATAGACACCACTGTTAATGTTGCAGGACCTCCTTTGATTCATGTGGAACCATGGGTCGAGACCCCTGACAAGCTTACATTCATATAAGGGATCATTGATGACATGATCGACCATCTCAGACAAGTTGATCCTGAAGTGCGTAAGTAAAGTAGTTATGCTAGGCTCTTTGTGTTGCTATGCTAGAGTTCTTGAGTTTGCTAACCTTGCTACGCTAATGTGACTGATGCGCTCTTTGTGTGGTTATAGCCTTTCAACTCAAATGGGACCCAACATGGGCATTGAAGGTTGGTTCCATGCCTACATTCTTGCTAAAAGTGGCTAAGGTGCCTCGTCACATATATGAAGAGGCTAGCAAATATGCTTTGCACTCGACATGCTCCTTGTGGGAGTGTAGGCACATCAATGAGAACTTATGGAAATGGGTCCACAAAGCTAAGAAGGAGAAGGCTGACCTGAGTGTCGAAGTGGGAGATCTCAAATCGAGGAATGAATTCCTCATAGCCCATGATACTAATGACGATAATTGGCGCACGGCTGTGCTAGATTATGCTAGATATTGGATAGTCGTGTGTCAAAATAATGAAGCCACCTGAGAAATAATAGAATAGTGAATGTAGATGGACTTGTTGGCCCAAAAGAATCATGATTGGAAGGATTACAGTGCCAGAGTTTATGAGTGGGGGCAGTCCCAGAAAAACCATAAACACATGTATAAGCTAGAACATGCCACCTACCACAAACTATACAGAGATCCTTCTGTGGAGGCATTTACTTACAAAGCATTTGTAGATTCCATTAGTGCTTTTGAGGCCTATAACAAGTTCAAGGAGTAGGTAAAGGTCACTGAATCTCCTGAACAGGAAGTGGATCTTCCCATAGGTGAGATCGCTACCACCTCCTTTTCTTCGGGACCGCCAAGATGGACGACCATCGAAAAGGAGAAAGCTACTACAGACACTAAACCAGGTAATAGGCATTGAGCTAATATCATGGAAAAGGAGGTCTAGCACCACCTCAAGCTCAATTTGGATCACATTCCCTTTAAAACGGATGTAGGGCCATCTCGAGTTAGTCATGTTTTGCTATAGAAAAGGCTTATGCTAACTTTCATGTGTTGCTCTAGCTAACTACTTCACTCTTATGCTGCAGGTTCCAGATGAAGATGCAGGGCCTGTAGAGGGTGAGAATGAAGAGGCAAGGGAGGGAAATGTGGAAGAAGGCGATGTAGAATGGGATGATGTAGGAGTAAACCATGCAGGCGAAGATGATGTGGATGAAGATAACCCATGACAGCATGGGATTTTGTTTTTTTTTTTAAATTTTGATTTTTTTTTCTAAAACTTTTGCAAACATGGGAAGGAATTTAATGAAATTTGGTTTTATAATATGTTATGTGTTTGCTTTTTGATGTTTTAGTTTTAGGCCATTTCGGGCCATGGCTACTTTTAGGCCATTTCAGGCCATGGCTACTTTTAGACCATTTTAGGCCATGGCGTAGTAGCGTAGTTTTAGGCCATGGCAGAGTAAGGAAGTGATACGCTAATGATTTAGAAAATGGTTAATTAATACCTAGCATAGAAAGATGGATGCAAAAAAAATGTGGTTAATGTACAAAGGATGCTAATTGGGCAAGAAGCAGTGGGGTTGCTACGCTAGGCGTAACTGCTTCTTGACCCATCATGGGGTGGGCGAGGCATAAGGTCGAGACACTTTGCTTCGAACTTCATCTACATCATTGTCTTTTTCTTAGAAGGGAAACTTAGTCCATATGCTTTCATTTCCTAAACTGGCATGCTGAGTCATTTCTCTTGTCAAACGATTAGTGTTTATAGAGATAGGCACTTCACTCTCAAAGGTCATGACCTCTGAGCCCTGCTCCATATCCACATTGTTGATAGCTTGTGTTGCCACCTTGTCTCCATGGATAACCACCTCCTTGCCTACATAGGGCAGATGGATCTCCTGATGGATGGGCGAAGAGACAGCCCTAAGTTGTGCTAACCATGACCTTCCCAAGATCAAGTTAAACTTGGGCATCTATTCAACCACGATGAATGTTGTGTTTATGGGGAACTTGTCCCCTACCACAAAATCAATATGAACTATGCCTTTTACCATGACCCGTGCCCCATTGAACGACTTTAAGCATGACCTTGTTGTGGGTTTGATCTGGTCGATCAAACCTGAATTGTCCACAATAGGGAAAGGGATAATGTTAGTAGAAGCCCCATCATCGACGTGTACCCTTCAGATCTTATGTTGACCAAGCCAAATTGTGATGAACAAGGGTGCTATTGTCACCTAACCCTTTTTAAGGTCTTCCTTAATGGAATCATCGCAAAAAGTTAGTTGAGACAGCTTTGGTTCTGTAGGTGCAGAAGAAAGCATGACTGAATGGATCATCTTCTCTTCTACTGGCATGTTCTCATCGATAGGGATTACCATTAACATGTGGACCAAAGCCTCACAGTGTTTGGTAGATGTCATGATTAGGTCATACAAGCTTAGCGTAGTGTTTTTCTATTTTTGAGCCTGCTTGACCTAGGAAAGGGCACCCAAAAGGTCTTGGCCACCTTCTGATTTAATGCCTTTCTCCTCTTCTATTCATCCCAGAAGATGAATTTCTTGAGGAGGGAAAGTTTTGGGTTTGGTTTCAGGCCCTCTTGGATGAGGTGGCAAAGACTGTGCATGGGTAGCAACGTTATTTTTCAGCAACAAGGGCATAGATGTAGGGGGTGAGAGCATAAGCTTGGAGGTACTTGGGGTGGTATCTTCCCTTGATGTCTCACCAGTGAAGGGCACTTATTTTTTCTTAGGACAAGAAGGCTATAAGGCTGTCTTATGTGGGGCGGGTGCTGTTGAATGGTTTGGCTTCCTGATAACGAATGGAGCTAACAGTGTTAATGTGTGAGGTAGTTCTACAGTTCTACTAATAGGTGGTGTAGGGGAAGATGCTTGGGGAAAATATGGTGCAAGGGGAGATGTCCGGGGGGGACTCTCAAGACAAAAGGTTTCTGCGAACCTTGATTAGTCGCTAGTGGTGTTGGTGTGCTACGTTGAGGCACACAAACCAAAAACGGTTGCTGGGGTAGCCTAGGATTACTGTCAATGCCAATGGTGTTGATGATATAACTGGCGTTGTTGGCGTTGAGGGGGTCAGTGTAGATGTGCAGGGATTGATTCTCAGGACGTACTGGATTGCTTTCGTTTAGCACCAATTTTCCCTAATCGATCATCCTCTAGATGTTATCCTTCAACACCATGATATAATCCGTGTCATGACTACACAGTTGGTGGTAGTCACAGAACCGTTCTAGCTTGAAACCCTTAGGAACCAGGGGCTCATTTGGCAAAGCCAACGAGGGGTTCCTAAGGAGTTCACAATACCATTGATGCTTCCTAGCTCCATCCTCTAACATCCTCTTATATTGGATGTACCCTACCGTCAGTAGTTACTTCAGAAGATCTAAAGGTTTGACTAGCAGCAAGGTGTACTTTGAGTGATCTTTTCGCTCAAAGTTCAGTTTAGGTGGTGTGAATGTCTTAGGTGTAGGTATGGGAGGTTGCGGTGCATTGCCATATTTGGGAATGGGGTTACCTACGGGTGTGGCTAGTTTCTTTTTTTCTTATTACTATTGTTATTAGGTTTGGGTTTGGCCTCATTTGCCATAGTGGCCACTGTGGCTGTAGCAACCTTACCCTTGTCCCTCTTCGCGAAGGTGTTCTTGCATGTGACATAGGCTAGGTCTTTGCTTGCCTCAGCTGCATCTTGTATGCTCTTAGTGTGGGCAAAGGCCTGACTGAGAGTGTGTGGAGTGAGATAATATAGCTTAGACTTAATAAAGTCATTCACTGAACCCTTGAAGATGGCCAGCAAATGGGCCTCTGCGATGGGCTCATGGATTTTGTTAAGGGTTACGCTCCAACGTTGGATGAACTTTTGGACTGGTTCCAGTTGGTCTTGTTTCACGCTCATCAACTGATCTAACGTGACCTCTAGTCTCAAGTTGTCCTTGAAGCACATCATGAATTGGATTAGAAGCTCCTCTAGGGTTGATATGGAGAAGCATGGAAGGGTGTGGTACTAGTCTAGGGATTTTCCGATCAGAGACATGGCAAAGACACGAATGATCGTATGCAGCCATTGTTGCAGAAGAAGAGACTCAGACCTAAATGTAACGAGATGTGCATTGGGATCTTTCTCCCTATTGTATTTTGTGAAATGGGGGAGTGACATCCCTAGGGGTAACGTTAGTGTAGGGATTGCCAGGCTGATGGGATCATCCTGGTAGAAGTCCATGACTTGTACCGTATCATACCCAACAGCCTTGAGATGTTTTATCTCCTCAGTAAGGGTCTAGATAAGTTGGAATGCTTGATCAAGACCTGGGGATGATGTAGACAGTTGGGGGGCTGTAGGGGTAGCTCCCATCTGTGGAGTGGTAGGGGTAGCAGCGTGACCTATCTGCAGTGCCATTGGGATGACCCCTGCAAACTATGTTGCCTGTGGTGTCCACCAATCGACGGTGCTATGGGGTAGACTGTTTGCATGGCTGGTGGAATAGACCATATTCTCATGTTGGGTGGTATTGTTTGCAAACATGAGATATTTGTGAGGATAAGGTAGCAGGAGGAGAACTTAATGGGATCCACCATGTGGATGGGCCTGGGCCCACCGTCGACGATGGCACAAGTGTAAATGCAGGAATAGATATGGAAGCTGCATGCGACTGCGAAGTAGGTATGGTATGAATGTGTGGTAGGGTAGTTGTGATTGGTACATGATGGGATGTAGGAATAGACTGATGAACAGTTTGTGGAGGAATAGTGGCTGAGAATGAAATAGGGGAATAGGGGCATTGATACACCGAGGGCATTACATGGCTACACATTGCCGAAGTAATCACGGGTTGTGATGGCGTAGGCATGATCACAAAGGGAGTAGCAATAGACAATGGGTTCGTCCAAAAGGACGGGGTAGGAGGGATGGTGGCAGGGTTGGTTTGACCCCCCCCCCCCCTCTCAGATTGAGAATCCAGCTCCTCCTTTCCATCTTGGAAAGCTTCATCATGATGAGACGCTATGTCTTACGACTCCGCAAGCTTAATCACCTAGATCAATTGATCCAAAATCCATTGGTTCATTTGCATTAAGGGGATAGAAATGCCAAGAGTGGGAATAAATTCCTTCCCATTGTAATAGATGAACTCGAAGCTATGCTTCTCCTCGAACTCTTGTGCATATAAGGGAAGGTTTGCCTGCACCTTAGCGTAGAGGAAGTTATAGAATTTGTATTGTTGGGCCAAGTCCTCACATCCTCGATTTTGGATCCTAAGGGATCAATGTGGCCCCAGCCTTGGGCTGAGTGGTTGTTCGGCACTTGTGATGCCTTGAACTATAAGGGGAACCTCAACGTTCGAGGTGTTAACAAGAGTTCTTGGTGCAGTCATTTTCACAAAGCTAAACAGGTTTGCAAATGAGGAAAACAAGGAGATCAGAAGGCAATCAAAGGCTTTATGTTTTGCCGGATTCCAAAGGAATTTTCAAAGCGATCGATCTAAACCACATGATGCATAAAAAACCAGTAAAGGATGTCAAATTTAAGCTAGTGCATGATAGGGTACAAAATGCATGCAAAACTATCATAAAACAAAAAAGGTCAAACAACAATCAGAGGCTTTATATCCTATAGAGTTCCAAAGGAACCGTCGAAGTGATCGATCTACACCATACAATGCATAAAAAACCACTAAAAGGTGTGAAATTTACACTAGTTCATGTTGTGGTGCAAAATGCTTATAGGACTACCGTAATACATGGAAAAAAGGCACTGAAGGCCCTCCTTCTAGCACTAGAAAACTATAGCGACCGAAAACATTGGTAGCTGGAAAACACCGAGAGCTCGTCGGATGTGACAGTCTTAACCCTGTATTTGCATGAGGGATGTACTAGAGTAAATGGAAATAGGATGCCCTGAACGATCTGGTTGATCAGACAGGGAGTTAATCGGTGTCACTAAACCTTTTGCAAATGTGTAATGTGAAAATAACATTTATAGCATAAAATATCGATTATTATCTGTGAGGAATAAAAATGATGTAAAATGAAATTAATAATAGAAGAATAAAGTAAAATGGGGTTAATAAATGCACCACTTTCAAGGCTACAACTTTACTTTATCAGAGTGGATACAATTGGTTGCACAACACTAGGAAGCATAGAGATCCTGAAAGTAACCAAATACATTCAAAGTAAGCCAACTATATGCTTGAACATGGATTCACAAGCTAACAATGCGAAATGCTATCAAGGCAATGGAAAAGAGCCAACAGGATGCAAAATGGACATGTGAACTATTTTGCTAACAAGTTTTTGAATTGCCAAAAAAAAATGCCAACAATGCTCGGAATTGCCAACTGTGCGCAAAGCTGCTCAAAATTGCCAACCAAGCTAATTTTCTGCTAACCAATGCCAGAATTTTCCAACCCTTTGAGTGTTTCTCGTTGGGGTATTTATAGGGCTAGAAGCATGTGAAAAATGCAATTTGGACGCTATGTGTCCTAGACTTGACAGGTGTTGACATGTCCGTGCTGCATGGACATGCAAAGCTGATTGATGAGCCTACCACGCTGCAATTAAGTTTTCAAAACTAGAGACGTTGGGATTAGGTGTGCCATCAATGCAAATAAGGAGTGAGGTGCACTGATGTAGCATAGCCACCCGCTACACTGTGCTACACTGTGGAGCGTAGCCATGTTAGCATAGCATAGCTACTTGCTACGCTATGCTACACCTAATCACCTGTTGTGCTACGCTGTGGAGTGTATCCATGTTAGCATAGCGTAGCTGCTTGCCACACTGTGCTACATTATGTAGCATAGCTGCTTGCTACGCTATGTAGCGTAGTGTACCATAGCCATTAGTTCATGAAAGAAATCTACATTGAGCTAATTGCAAGTGCTGGAAGTCTTTGAAGTGTGGAGCGTAGCCATGTTAGCGTAGTGTAGCTACTTGCTATGCTATGCTATGCCCAATCACCTGCTACACTATGCTATGTTGTGGAGTGTAGCCATGTTAGCGTAGCATAACTACTTGCCACGCTATGCTACGTTGTGTAGCATAGCATGTTTAGCGTAGCATAGCTACTTGCTACGCTATGTAGCATAGCGTAGTGTAGCCATTAGTTCGTGGAAGAAATCTGCATTAAGCTAATTGCAAGTGCTAGAAGTCTTTGAAGTGTTCTAGCTGGCTCTACATGTTTACTACGCTATGCTACGCTACGTAGTGTAGTAGCTAGCCTTAGCTATGATCTGCATTGCGAATGCCTGTTTGAAAATCATGCTGACAATTTGCAGCCTTTGCCCTTTACGATGTGAAGCTTGTGAACTTTCTGATCTTGCATCCTAAGATATCCTTTTGTTGTTCTTGCATCATTACTACACTGTGCTATGCTACGTAGCATAGCATAGCGTAGTAGGCAACATAGCCTGTTGTTTGCTTAATCTGCTACTTTTCTAGTAAGAGGCACTTTGCCAAAGGACTTGAAGTTAAGCGAAGCAACTAGTTTTGAAGACTAGAAGTGCTTACTCAGTGTAATTGACATCACTAAGTAAGTTGGGCCTTTCTGCCTTGCTTTTGCTATGCTATGCTATACTGTGTAGTGTAGCACTTTGTCCTGCAACTATTTTTTGAGGCCTACTACGCTACATAGTGTAGCAAACTTCTTGACTAGAAAACATGTTGAACTATTTTGCATAGCCTGAGCACCACTGACAACCCCACGCATCACTCCTGAGTAGACTGTCAGCTAGATGAACTATCCAGGTGGGCAGGCTAGAGAGTTCATTAGGTTTGTCAACACTGAGAGTAGAAAATTTGCTGAACTAGACAGTCTAAACTCAGAGCATCCATTTTCTACCAAACTGCCATGATGTTGCCTAAATTCCAAGGACCCAGTGAAGAAAGAATGCCTTGAAAATTTAGGGTGTTTCAGTATCCTCAAGGAGGGAATTAGCCTCTTTTGGACCTTTAGGTGGGTTTTCCAGACAAGGCTGGCTCTTGTCCTCCATGAGTGGCATGTCATCAGGGAACTCTACCTCTAACCCTTGGTTTATGTCAATGTTGTTGATGATGGAAGGGATTGAGTTATCACCATGTATGATCACTTCTCCACCTTAGTATGAAAGATGGATCTCTTGGTGAATGGGTGAGGAGATGACCTGTAATTTGGCTAGCCAAGGCCTTTCCAAAATTAGGTTGAACCTAGGAATTTTCTTGATGAAAATGAATTTGACCATAGTGGGGAATTTCTCCCCTACCATGAAGGCTATTGTGACCATTCCCTTCACAACAATGCATGACTTGTTAAAGGACTTGAGGCATGTCATCTTTGTGGCTTGGATTTGGTTAGCTAGACTGAGTTTGTTAATGATTGGGAATGGGATAACATTAGTCACCACCCCATCATCAACATGCACCATGTGAATCTTACATTGCCCTACGTGGATGGTTATAAACATTGGTGTAGTGGTGACTTGCTTCTTTTTAGGGTCGCCCTTGCTAGCCTCATCATGAAATGCTAGAGCCATTGGACCAAATTCTTGAGGTGAAGGAGGAAACATCATAGCATGGATGGCTTGTTCATCCACTAGGATGTCCTCTTTGATAGGAATGAAGGCCAACATGTGAAATAGTACTTTGTGATGAGTAGAGGAGGTCATCACTAGGTTGTACAGGCTCAAGGTTGCATTTTTTTGTTTAAGAGTCTACTTGACTTGTGCTAATGCATCTAGAAATTCCCTACCACTATCAGGTGCCTTGTTAGCCTTCATCTCCTCCATACAATCCAAAAGGTGGATCTCTTAGGGAGGAGATTTGGGCTTCTTTTGTTTTGCCTACCTATGATCCTCAGTGCTTGATTGTTGGTCACTTGCCGTAGCAGCTTCGACTAATGTGTCCATAGGAGTAATAGTGAAAGGGACAAGCTTAGGCAGACCTAAAGCCATGCGTTCCATCATCATTTGGTCAATGAGGTGTTCATTTGGCCTCCTAGGCTGCCACCTCGACAACTTGGTATTGTATGCGGGATGAGGCCTCAGGTGAGCAAAATTGGTCAAATCAAGAACCAGTTGGCCTTGGTTAATCATGTGTTTATGTCATCCAATAAGGCCATTCATAAGTCCATGTCATGGCCAAGAAATTGATGATAATGGTAGAATTGGTTCAATCTAAAGTGTTTGTGGACTAGAGGCTCATCTGGTGTAGCTACTAATGGGTTTCTAAGTAGTTTGTAGTAGTAGTCATGATGCTTGCAAGCATCTTCAGACATTTGCTTATATTATATGCACCCAACATTGAGCAATTGATGTAATAGTTCTAATGTCTTGACAGGAAATAGTGTATACTGTGAGTGGTCCTTGCACTCAAAGTTTGGCCTTGGGGTAGCTCATCTTGTGGCCACTAATGATGTGGGTTGGTTGGTTGTCACAATGCCTAAGCTAGTTGCCTTGTTGTTGGTTAGGGCTTTGGTTGCCTTGGTTGTTGTTTTGGCATTGTTTAGCTTGGCCTCATTGGCCACTTCTGCAACAGTTGTCATTACCTTGCCCTTATCTTTTTCTTTCTTCACATGTGCATTCTTGTAGGCCATGTAGGATAGATCCTTACTGGCTTCCACCACATCCTAAATGCTCTTTGTTTAAGTGAATGCTTGGATCAAGGAGTGCAGGGAAAGATAGTATATTTTTGACGTAATGAAGTTGTTCATTGCACCTTTGAAAATGGCCAATAGGTGATTTTCTATGATAGGCTCAAGGATCTCATTAAGTGCAGTGCTCCATCATTGGATGAACTTTTGAATGGGCTCCAAGTGACCCTACTTGATCTACATAAGTTGGTCCAAGGTCACCTTAGGCTTCAATTTGTACTTGAAGCAAGTGACAAGTTAGCTAAGAAAATTCTCCAATGAAGATATGGAGGCCCAAGGGAGTGCATGGTACCAATCTAGCATCTTACTAGTTAGGGACATGGAAAACACATGAATGATCGCATGTAGCCATGCCTACAACAAAAGGCATTTGGACTAGAAAGTCACTAGATGGGCATGGGGGTTCCCTTCACCATTCTATTTGGTGAACTAGGGAAGTTGGATGCTAGGAGGAAAGGTTAATGATGGGACAACATAACTATTGGGGTTATCCTAATAAAAGTCCATCACTTGGACCGTATTAGAAGAGGTGGCCTTAAGCCATTTGACCTTTTCAGTGAGTGCCTAAATGAGCTAGAAAGCTTGATCTAGGCTTGGTGTGGGTGCAATGGGCTACATTGATTGTGCAACCTACTATGTTGTTGGTGTGGTCCACAGCCTCATCATAGGCTATGTGACCATGTAAGATGCCTATTGAGTGTACTGCTATAGACATTGTTATGCATGTTGCTGTTGCATGTGTGTTGCCTAGGGCACGGAGGCAGGGCCCCATCACATGGTTGTGGCTTGGATTGTCATAGGGGGCACCATAGAGATAGGTGAGACATATGATGCCCAACTTGTATGTGGTTGAGATGTTGGCACTATGTCCACATAAGGCTAGGTTGGCATTATGGATGTTAGCATAGAGGATTGCATAGACTATGTTGATATGACAAAGGATGGGGTGACAGATGGTCCTACACCCTAATGCATATGTGCTTGATGGCTTGCTACAATAGGCATCAACCTAGGTGGTGATAGGGGAGATGTTGCTACCTCAAAGAAGGTAGGTGGCTGAGACTGCAAAGGAGCAACACTAGAGGTAGATGGTAGGAAAGAGACATAAAAGGGATTCTCATTCTCAAAATGAGCCTTGAATTCCTCTTGTCCATCCTATAGGGACTCCTTGTAGTTAGCTACTGCATCATGCTCAATCAAATGAGTTGGTCGAGCATCCACCCAAAGGTCTTGGTGAGGCAGATGAAATAATTAGGGGTAGGGAGGTGCTCCATCCCATTCCTATGTACAAGCTGATAACCTTTCTTTGCATCTAGCTCTTGGTGGTCTAAGGGGATGCCCTCTTGGAGATTTACATTAAGGAAGTTCTATTTGTCTTTATCGAACACCATGTGCTTAGGAGATTGGTTACGAAGCCTAAGGAATTGCCTTCCCACAAAGATCGGGTTCCCAGCTTCGAGAATGTCAATTGTAAATTCCCATTAAATAGGTTGAATAATGACTATGCTTGAGGTGGAGGTTGAAGGCTACTTAGTGTTCATGCTATTGTGAGAAAATGCCAAAGGTGTGATGCTAGAAAAGAAATGGATAAGTATAATGATCGTTGAAAATGGATAAGTATAAAAATGCTGAAACAATAGCTATGTCTGAGAGTGCTAGTAAAAAAATGTCAAACTTTGGTGCTATGCTTGCTATGCTCTCACACTGAGGGAAAACTACGCTCTTCTTGGCACACAGAGTTTAGGGTCCAAGTGCAAGAGATACACTTTGGCTTTTGTCCTATGGTGTTCTAGGGGAACTAACAACTGAGACCAAACTACACCAACTAGATCGTAGAAAACCATAGGGGTGTCATGTCTATGCTAGTTTGAAGCTAGTAATGTAGGTCCAGAGAGCATGTGGGACTACCACTAAATGTAGAAGGAAATGATGATGCCCTCCTTCTAAAGCTAGAAAATTGTAGCAACTAAAAATGTCAGTGGTTGGAATGCTGAGGGGTTCATGGTTGCATAGCCTCAACCCCACCTCTGCATGAGCGCCTTTGCTAGGAAAATGAAGGTGGAGCATCCTAAACAATCTTATTAATCAAATAGGGACTTTTTCAGCTGTAACTGGGATATCAGATGCAACTGAAGGGTGGCGTGATTAGCAAAAAATGCAAGTGTTGATGGTGTTCTTGGTAGTATCAAGGTTAGCTAAGCTTGAGTATAGCGGCTTTTCCTGGTATGAGAATGGTGGTGCAAGCATGCAAGAAAATTTGTAGAATAGCAAAAAATGCAAATGTGATACTGAAGGTCAAAGAAAATGCTTAAAATGCAATAGAGGAAATGCTTATAATGCAATGGAGTTTAAGAGAAAGAAAGAATGGTACCACCCTAGATCGGGAGCGTAGCAATTACAAACAACCTTTGTGGAGGTACGAGGTATACAAATAAGCATAGTAGTAGTGTATCCATAGTCTTTGGGATGTTTTGAGGTGAAGATTGATGTCTACTGCAAGGTTTGTGCCTACTACATTGGCTATCATAGTGTCTTACAAGTTTGTGGTGCACTACAATGTTGATTGAAACACAAAGGTGTTGCCAAGGTGCTAGTATGCTCTAGTGTACAGGGTGCTCAAGGTGCTTTAGATGTCAAATGGTGCTTTGAGATGCTAACTACTACTTGGATTTTGCTAGCCAAATGTTTTAGATACCATCTACTAGAACGAATTTCCAACCCTTAGAGTATGGAATGTGGGGGCATTTATACACTTAGGGTTAGTGTGAAGTTCAGATCGAGTGCCATGTGGCAAAGGGGTAGGTGGGGCTATGTTGACCTCTGCCATGCTCTCACTAGAGCAATTGTTTCTATGCTCTAGCATGCTCCATTGGATTACAAGAGACTACCAAACCATGGCTACACTACCAAGACTACATGTTCCAAGACCATAATGTACCTACAAATAGTGCAAAACCATGCAATTTGAAGGCTACACTCTAGGACTACATTCTCCCCTCTTTCAACTGGAATCAAACATAGGTACAATTTTGGGACATGGAATCTTTCTTGTTGGAGGAGTGCTGGAGCTAGAATGAAGGCTTGTGTAGAGCTTTGGAAGCTTTTGAAGAAAATTCCTTATTGCTATGCTAGCTATGCTCTAGAGTGTAGCATAGTAATTAGGCAGTTATTGAGGTTCATTTCTACTACACCTGCTATGCTCGTGAGTGTAGTAGGATGGGATAGAGCATATCATGAGCACTTAGAAAAATCTAGAAAACATTGTAGTCCTTATTCTTGCTATGCTAGCTACACTCAAGAGTGTCATAGGAGGGGTAGCTTCAAGAGTTAAATCTACCAAATGCCTCTTCCATGCTGAGCTAGCTTAACAACTTCTAGCTTAACATTAGTGCAAACTAGCCACTGGAGTACTACTACATGGGAGAGCATAGCAAAGCACTTAGACAAAGTTTCTGTAGCTACTGTTTGACACTTAGGAAATTTTGTAAATCTAGTTGTGTTGCATGCTGCATTGGCTATGCTCTAGAGTGTAGCCCCAGTTTTGGGATCTTAGGCCAAACACTTAGAAAAATCTGCCTTGTGTTCACACTGAGAACAATTTTCCATTGTAGTGCTGTTGCCTAAATTTGGTGGCATTTCACCTACCATAGAGGTATCCCATACTTGATCTTCAAACTAGCCCTACCAATGCTAATTAAAAGTACCAACCATACCTCAAGCATCTTAATGAATGTAGATGAAATGATGTAGTTGATTTATTTTTCGATCTCATAGTTTCAACATTAGGAAAAGTTAGAAATATCTTCTTGGTGATGGTTCTTAGCCTATAATGCACATTAAAAGTGAGGGATAGGCTATCATAATCCACGTTGAAGGTTCACAAGATCTTGGTAGTAACTTCCTACAAATGATGGAAGCGATTATAGATGGTGAAGTAATAAGGAAGGATGTTTTTCAGTTCCTTCCCCCTTGTTTAATGATTCATCCATGGCTCATGTTGATGTCCCTATTTAGTCTCACATTCATGTGCCTTCATTAAGTATTTCCTCATCACATCAATCAATATGCCTCATGCATAACATCCAACATGTAGCTAAAGTTCTCTAGGTACACATTAATCTATGTAAGACTAGCTGTTACATGGAGGAAGAGTAGAGAGGTGATCTTAACATTGAGTGGCTATTGAGAAACATCAATAGTATAATGGAGATTGAACTTGTTAAGATATAGTCCAAGTTGGAAACCACCAATGTTGATAAAACATTCTATTTGTAGGAGTTGTAGAGAAGCCAAGCCAAGGCATGTTGATTATACAAACAACTAGAAAATTTCATATTATTGGTACCTACACCTTCCACAATAACTCCAGAGATGCAGATTAAGTGACTATAGACTAAACTATTCTAAGTGTGACACGTTCATAAAGAAGCTATGTTTATAAAAGATGACTTAGAGTGGCAAATTAGAATATTAAAGCATCAATCCAAAGTATGGAAGAGAATGAGCCAATAAAAGAAGAAGTAGGTACTATTTCTTTCTTAGTAAGTGTGATGGTTAGAAGATAAAAGTCAAATCATAGTTCAATTTTTTGTAAGTACATTTGCAAAAAAAAAAAAAGAGAAGAAGCATTGGAACCTATAGTATGATCTAAAAAATAAGGCTACCAATGAAATTGATGAGTTTAGAAAGATCTATCTTATTGAGCAGGTAACCTAGAATGCTAAGGTGCATCAACTACATAAACTTGTAGTCCTATTAAATGAATGAGTAATTGGGAAAAGGCATGAGATGAAGAAGAAATTTGACACCTTACATAATATACTTCAACAAATGGTGACAAGTGAACCTACAATATGAGATAAAATGGACCTTTTGAAAAATATGTACATTCTCTACCATGAAGTAGTTGTCATTGTCCTTAAGAGAAGACATAAGAAATTTAAAGAAGACATGTAGGAAGAATGTAGGAGCTATCTCTATATGGTCCAAGCTTCTACAATTTTATTGCACATAAAGCTAGATGAAAAATTTCATTGAGCAGTGATCGAATTAGATGTAGCCTAGCATGAGCTCTTGTAGGTAAAAAAGGAGTCACAAGAAATTCTAGGATTATGCCAAAAAATGATGATAAGTACTCTTGTGAGAGTAGGGATGAATTCATGAACAAAACTAACAACTATGAGCAAGGATGATAAACTTGGAAGTAGAACTTTAGAGATTTCATATGTTTGCACCTAGCTCCTCTAGCTTCTTTCCATACCAAGTAGACATGTTAGGGTGATTCTTCTCTTAGTAACCAACCCTTGGCACTTCTTGATGAGGTATCTTGTACTCTATTGTAATATAGTTATGGTTTGTACATTTTTCTAGATGTATTCCTCTACATTGATCTTATGATGTGTCTATTTCTAGTATTATATTTTGAACTTTAAAGTCATGGGACTAGCTTTCCTTAGTTATGGGGGTGTGATGGATCATCTAGTAACATTTTGTAAGTTAGTTGTAAGCCTTGAATTTGGCATGTGTGTCATGTACCCTCTATTTATGGTTTTCATGTGCATGATTGAGGTTTCTATCTTCTAGGTTTACATCCTAGTCTTTCATTTCATACTTTTAGGTTGGTGCATGTTTTGAGCTTCTTGGGAAGTTTTTGGCTTTGTTTGGAGATACTTAAAAGGTTCCAACATGTTCCTTAGCATCCCAAATTTCATCTAGAAACATGTAGACCTAGTGTTACGAGTAGAGATGCATTAATTTCCTTCTGCTAGTGTGCTTCCTACATCAACACAGGGGTGCTAATGCACCCCTCTTGGTACCTTGGTTTGGCCATCTTTATCTTCTAGCCTTTTTTGAAGTATCCTAGGAAGTCTCAACTATGTTGATGGGCCTCCACTAATGCTTGGGCACTATAGAACCCCTACTATTATGTTGCAAAAACTATAAATACCTAGGATGAGCTCCATACAAAATGTACTTGATTCCAAGCATTTTCCTTTAGATTTTACATCTAGTTTTATGCGAAGAGCTCTTCCTCCCTTGGGTAAGTGATCCCTTTTCTATTTTGGGTGTATTTTGAGTCATCACTTTCACAAGTATGGCTACACTTTGTAAGAGTGCTACCATGCATATGTAGTCAAAAACTATTTGGTAGATGTGGAGTCTAGTGTTTATGTGGTTAATAAAACATATGATTTTTTCTCATTTTTTCATCATTGATTTCTAAACAATAAAATACCAAGAACATTATAAGAAATTTAAAAATCATAAAAATATTTATTCACAGCTATATTACATGAATTTTGGTCATCAAATTTATAAGTAAGAGACATTTTATTTTCATTTTTGTATTTTTGGATGGTGTTGCATCTGTTCCCCCCTAAGAAATTGCAACAAGAACATTAACCCTATCCCTAGGTGGGATTGTAATTCAGGTATGTTTATTACTTATTTTTCTATAAAGATAAAATCCATAGAAATTATAAAATATAAAATCATAAATATTTTCTTTATCCATTACTATGGCAATATAGGTTTTTATTTGTATCATATATATTATAATCTCTTTTATATTTATTGGATGTAACAATATAGATGAGTGTTTTTGGAAATCCATTTAACATTGTCCTCAAAGCTTACAACTAGATTGCATTCTAATTTGTCTTATGCATGATGTGCTAAAGGACTTGATTAGTAAATATTGTATTATCTTTTTTTATGATATTTTGATGTACAACTCTAATGAGAAGGAGAACTTGGATCACTTGAGGAGAGTATGCTTGAAATTGGAGGAGGCATAATTAGTAATCAATGTGGATAAATGTCATTTCTTCAAGAGGAAAATCACATGCTTGGGACATGTGGTTTCTAAAAACCAAGTTTATAGTAGCTACCAAGGTGAGGGCTATTTGAAATTAGCCAACTCCCAAGAATGTTGGGGAGATAAGATCATTTCTTCATTTAGTAGGTTTTTATTGAAGGCTCATAAAAGCTTTCAATGGTATTTCTTACACTATTTTTGCTTTGTTGAAGAAAATAAAGATTTTAGGTGGAATAATGAAACCTAAATGAGCTTATCTTGTTAAAAGAAAAAATAACCAATGAACTAGTGCTTACAATTCTAGATTTTTGAAAGCATTTTTAGGTGGAGTTGAATGCAAGTGAACTTGCCATTGGTGGAGTACTTTCACAAGAAGGTAGGCCTATTTCTTTTCTTTTAGAAAAATTTGAATGATTTAAGGAAAAAATATAATATATATGAGAAGGATTTGTATGCTATTCTTCAAGCAATCAAGCATTAGATGCATTACTTGTTGTCCAATGAGTTCATCTTTGTGATGAACTATAAAGCACTACAATTTCTAAACTTTCAAAACAAGTTGAGTTGAAAGCACATGAAGTGGGTTGCATAGATATAGGAGTTTAATTTTGTGTTGAAACCAAAACTTGGGAAAGCAAATGTGGTGACTAATGCATTGTCTAGGATACATGCGGTTAATTTTAGCTTGCCTTCTATGAAAGATATAGGTGATTTTTCTAATTTGTATAAGAATGATTGTGATTTTAGATAGATGTAGAAAAGCATCAAGAAACCATTGATGAGTAGGGTAGAATAGTGGAGGGACTATCATATTTAAGATAAAATTTTGCTTAGAAATAGGAACGTATGTGTTCCTAATTATGTTTTTAGGAAAAAAAACTTTGTTTAAAAAGCATTGTAGTGGGATAATAGGTAACATGGGCAGGGATAAAACATTGGAACTTGTGCCTAGGTACTATTCTTAACTAGGGATGGCAATTGAAATTTTAAAATTTATGGAGTATTTGACATGTCAAAAATTCAAAGGAGGTAAAGGAGTGGATGAATATTACATAACTTTGCTAATTCCCAAGGATCTATGGAAAAGCGAGTTAGTGGATTTTATGAGTGGTATTTTGAAAATCAAAAGTGATAATGATGCGATTTTTATTTTGGTGGATAGGTTCTCCAAGATGGCAAACTTCCTTTCATAAAAAAAAAGGTAAGTTATGCTTCTAATGTAGCAAATTTATTTTTCTAGCATGTTTTGAAGTTGCATGAAATTCCTTTGAATATTGTTAATGATGAGGATAGAGAACTTAGAAGGGAGGTTGAATAAGTTCCCTAATTAAAATTTTTGTAGCCATCAAAATCAAACAAAATTTTTATAGGGTTTCCTAGCTTATGTACATCCACAGTTGGAAGGTAGAATCCATGCATACCTCTAGATGTTGTTGCTTCAAAATTTGGTTTGAAGGGCACCATAACCTTTATAAGATTTGAGCTCTACTCTAGAGTGTTTCATCACTATGAAAAAACTCAACCTACAAGGTCCCAATAGGCTCAAAATGTGGTTTAAAGGATCCCATAACCTGTACAAACATGAGCTCTACACTAGAGTATTTTGTTGCTACAAAACTAGTCAACCTCATAAGGTCTTGACAATCTCAATGCCTTCCCACAAGAAGCACATCAACCCTACAAAGCTACAAGGAAAGAAAGAAAGAGATCAAGGAGAAAGTGTAACTTGATTTAAAAAGTCATTATGATGAGGCTACATACAACCAATACATACAATAGATAATAGAATTAAGAACAAAGACAAATTCTTTTAAATCACCAAGAATAGATATTTTAAGCAATAGTTCTTGCACAATTTTCAAGAATTCCACTTCATCTTATACCCTTTGAGTTTCCAAAAACTCCTAGAAATTCATGCAATGGTTATTAAACAACTAGTTTAGACATCTACTTTAAGGATGAGATGTCTAGCTGCAACTAGCCATAATGTAGAAAACACATCTACCTAAAAGTTGAAATGTCTATAGTGAGACATCTACCATGAGATTTCTACTCTCCAAGATAGAGATATGCTATTTTCATGAGATGTCTACTCTACTTGCACACCTTGAGATCTAGAGCATTCCTTTGCCATTTTGACATCTTGGTAGTCTTCAAAACATCTTCATTTAACTCATAGACTCTATTTTCATCCATGCTCTTATCTTATCCACTTAGTCTTCAATTCAACATATCACTGTGAATCTCATTTTGATTTATCTCTTGTTCTCAAGTCTTCTATATTCATTTGAAATCCTTGCTTATTATGGTCTTGCAAGACTATAATCACACACACACACATTCTACATTCTCCATTTTCTATAATATTTTGACATACCAAAAGGTTAACAATCTCCCCCTTTTTGGTGATGTCCAAAACTTAAGAGAATGGGTTAGTGCATCCCATGATATATAAATTATGAAGAAATTAAAGGCATACATATTTGTAAATATTTATGTAGCTAAGGATGATATAGAGCTAAATAGATATTAAAAATATGCATCCTTTAGCATTGGTTTCAAAGGGCTAAAATGTAACCTATAAAGTAAAACACATAACCATTAAACACAAAGAGACATAATTAAAGCCTTGTGAATCTACAATATAGCCATTTAGGATCAATGAAGATCAATTATGTTGTCTCTATAATAATAAGTCATGAAGCACATTACATGATCTCATGAATATCACATTGAATATTAGTTATCTCTTCTCTAATATATATGCACAAATTCTCTATCCACTATATAGAAAGCATCAATATAACCATATAGCCATAATTTTTCAATAAATCCATCATTCATAAGTACCATAAATGCTTAGGGATATACATATACATAAACAACATATTCCCATGTCCAAACCATCACATCACAAAATTCTCCCCCTTTTTGAACATCATTAAAAAGTGACCTAGGCCTTTACATGTAAGCATGCTAAGGATCTTATCACAACAAATAGTCTCCATTATATGTGATCTTTATACAAAAATTTAAGAGACCCTTGTCAACATATCTCCCTTTTTGGAACATCAGAAAGATAAGGCAAAGTAATGTCATGGTAAAGAAAGTAGAGATAAACAACATTTAGACACTTAAGGCCCAAATATATCTATGCACAAGAATGATCATGTTGGATATTATAAAATATTAAAAAGTAATACAGATCATATCACAAGGATATCCATAAAATAATTTAATATGACCATGTTCAAATCAAATACCAGCATAAATATATTTCAAGGTAACTTGTTCAATAATATTTTGACCCTAATTTCCATGATATCCTTGAATATTGAATATCTTCTCTTTCTACATATGTCATTGAACGTGCATGAGTTTCCTTTGGTGAGAATTTCATTATCAAGGAGAAGAAAAGAACATAATTTTCATTATCCAATATGAAAAATTTAAAATGGAAAAATCTTTAAAAACCAAAAATTAGGCACAATCAATCATATCCTTAATAATATTCTCATGAAGCAAAAATATATAGTCATGCTAATTTCAAAAAGTCTCACAAAGAAATTCATCTTAAGGTAAAAGATCCAAAAATTAACTNACGCTCGTTTCGTATGGTTGAGTGTAGGGGTACCTCACCACTCATCAATAACTATAAAGTAATCCATAGTCATAATAGTAATAAAGATTGAGTAAACATAAAATGCAAATAAGACATAATATATCAATGGGATACAGAATAATTACTATGGCCAGAGTATTGAACTAAAATAAAGTAACAAAAACTACTAGTGTAGGGGGAGTCTTTGGAGACTCTCATTAAAAGAAACTCAAGTGATAAGTCCTCCAACTCTAGCATCCATAGTAGAAAATGAGTACGAAAGAAGTATATTGAACTTGGTAAAGCATCTAAGGTAACAATATGCACCTACTTTTTCAAGTTAATTTTTGGATCTTTTACCTTAAGATGAATTTCTTTGTGAGACTTTTTGAAATTAGCATGACTATATATTTTTGCTTCATGAGAATATTATTAAGGATATGATTGATTGTGCCTAATTTTTGGTTTTTAAAGATTTTTCCATTTTAAATTTTTCATATTGGATAATGAAAATTATGTTCTTTTCTTCTCCTTGATAATGAAATTCTNAGGGTTGAGAGACTAATCGCGATAAGTAACCGATTCCTTAACTAGCCGTACACACCCGTAGATGCTCGTAGTCAAGTCGTACTTACACCGCGCTATGAAAGCAATAAATAACATTAAATAAATAACAATAAATAAACTAAGTGAATGCTGCAATGATGAAGTAATCTCGATCTTTATTGCCGGTCATGTGCGTGTCCAAGTACGGCACACTTGAATAAAGACACCGTACAATCACATTCACCACACTGTGGGCAGACACGGGAAAATTCTAACTCTGGAGGGATCAAACTACCAGAGCTTCGCTACACTAAAACTGGGATATCCTAAATAAGGGAGAGCCGCCTCTTATTTATAGAAATGACGACTGACTGCGATATCGCGTACGCGATATCGCAGGGAAGGACGCGATATCGCGTACGCGATATCGCGGCCGATGCAAACCGCGTCTCATCATACCCCCACGACTGAATAAAAACTCATCCTTGGTTACAAGGAGAACAAGCTTCAGTGATTACATAGTGGATAGGTATGGGATTATTAACGAGAAAAAGAAATGGGATGATGCCGCAGTGTGGGAAGACGCAACACAGAGAAAAACTGCTACAATTACAAAAATGGGGAACTCATGTAGTTCCAGGTGGAGATGGCTCCTCCATGGGTGCTTTCCCTTTGTCATGTGCTCCAAGTTTTGAAGATTGATAACGCTGAAGAATAGCCTGGAGCTTCTCCTCTTGTAAGGCCTTGAGTGCCTCGGCATGCATGTAAGTTTTCACTTGTGCCATAGAGGCAACCCAGAAAGCCTTCTCTTTTTCTTCTGCCACCCTTTTATTCTCTGTCAATAGTTTATTAAGTTACTCAGTTCTGAAAGTCTCCAGCTGGTTCTGAGCAACCTTTGGCCCTGTATTCGAAAGGTTTAATACTTCCAGAATGGCTTGAACAGAGAAATCAATAGTCACACCACAAATGTTGACCATGGTGCCTTCTTCTTTGTTGTGCCAAAATTGGTACATTTCCCCTAAGTACCAGGCACTGCTTTCAGAGAGGGTATCTC
>MNCI01011825.1:30935-66656 GCA_015680685.1 Gnetum montanum | reverse complement strand
ACTTTGCTTACGATTTCCTTCTTTGTACTAGAATCCATAGTATTTCTTACATGCTTCATTACTAATACCTCTAATCATTATTTCTTTTCCAACCTTAGTGTACCTTCAACCTATAAATTTTGTAAAATATTTGGTATATTTTTCCTTTGATTGATAGGTGATTATTAAGTCTTTATTTAACACCTCATTTTATGCCAAAGAAGCATTAAAAACTATTTTATTACTTAGGATTTCATTGTAGTTTTTAGCTCTGAAATAATATCCCATCATGGTGTCATTCATAATTATTAAATCATGTAACAAATCATTGTGTATTGTGATGAAATTAATTTTAGAGAATCTACTAAGGTCTTTATTAACCTTGCCTCTAATAACTAACGGAAAGTCATTTGCATTTATATTTTTCAAAGTGTTTCTTCCATGGGGTCTTTTCCATTGATGCCTTAAAGAAGTTTATGGTTGTTTATTAATGAATAATCTTACTTTAAAATCTATGGTGTTGTATTGACACATGCAGCATGAATAGAATCAAGTAATCACACTTAATTTTTCTCCACCATTTTGCCTAAACATTAAGGGTTTGTTTTACTTTTGGATGCTTTGTGATAGTTTTCTCTTACTTTGAGAAGTCTTCAAGAAGTAATCATGAAACCAATTCTTTATTCTTACTTTTCACAACTGTGGTGTCATCCATAATATTGGCATTATTATAAACTTTAATAAATGTTGGTAATAGGTAGCCATAGAAAAAATGAGGGGCAAATGTTGTGTAGTATGAAAATAATTATCCCTTTATTTGCATTTTTAAGATAGACCACCAATCCACATGCCTTCTCTCCTTTACCATAGTGTAATGAAAACATAATAGAGGTGAGGAGATTGCATTTTTCCTTTTCTTCATAGTTACTTGACAACAATAATATTACCCGAGCTAGAATATGGCATGTTGACCTATGAAATCAAAATTCTTATGGTGGTGGTGATCTAGACCTTTATCCATTCATCCTCATTCACAAAGTATTCTAGTAGTTGATGCCTGGGGAATATTACTTCCTTCAATGTTAAATCTATTTTTATCATTTGAAGATATAATCATAGGAATATCTTCTAAACCTTGGAGAATCTATAGGTCTTTCTAGTTTGATAAATAAACCAGTTGTTATTGTAGGTCCTCATAAAATTTTCAACCATTGCATTGCCTTTTGACACCACAAATTCCAAGAATAGTGTAAGACCTAACCTTTCCATTTCAGCATTGTAAGCCAACTTTACCAATTTTGTGGCCAATGTTAGATCATAGTACTAGTATTGAATATTGATTTTAGAGGCCAAGTATCTAATATATTCTTCCCTTAATAATAAGAAATTAAAGCCTCTTGGTTTATTGGCCACAACTTCATAATGGGTGATCATTCCCAATGTAACTTTATCTTCTTGATTCTAGCCTTTGATGTTGAAGTAGAGGCTTCACCATGAGTATTTTCATGGTTACTTCTTAGTCATTGTGCTAGAAATAGTGAAGCTAATGGTATGTAACTTTGTCTACATTTAGAAAAAGTCAGTGATGATCATTGTGCTTCCTACAAAAAGTTAGTTTGCAACTTGTAAAAAAGTAAGTTTTTCTAAAATTAAATTTTAAGTACAAAAAATAACTTATGTTATGAATTGAAGTGAATGTGCAATGATTTCTTCCATCTAGAAACTCATTTGTAATATAAATTTCAAATTTGCACAATCAACAATCCTAAAATAGAAAAGTAACTTATTTTTTAAAATTTATAAGAAAAACTACAACATTTTCATTATGGAAGGAATTTTAAAAACTTACCAAATGACAATTGAAGAAAGAATATTAGTTTAGAACTCGAGAAGCATGAGAAATCAAGATTTTTCTTACTACTCTAAGCTATTTGTGGTTTTTGTGATTTTGCAAATATGAAAATAAGATTTTACAGTTTGTATTGATACTTACCCTAGAATTAAACTTACCTAACTACAAAATCATCATATGTTTGATGATTTTGATTAACTAAGTCATCAAACCTATCTTTGATTCTATGTTAAGGTTTATGATACTTAGACCACTAAGTCTGAGAAACTAGAAATACATTGATGATCATCATAAAATAAATAAAGGAACATAAAGGTTGGAACATACCATGAATATTTTAGTGTTCACATTATTATTTACATATATTACATTTGCACCATAAACAAAAAATAAACAAAGAAAGATAACATTAAACAATGTGTCTCTATTATTATTTTTTACACATTTCTACTCTAGAAGAACTAGAATCAACACACATAAATAGGTTAAGAGAAGTAGTCATGTCAATATAGCAAATAGACATAATGAGTAGTTACACTAGTTAAGAAGTACAAGAAATAGAATCATTTGTAACAAAATCTAAACAAAAAGTAGTATAAAGGATCAACACTATAGATGATGTTGTACACTACAATGGTTGTTGTGGTAAGAATCATCATAATATGAGATTCAACACAACCCTATATGGAAATGAGCTAAGTAATTTTGTTGCCAGCAAATATTCTAAAGAATAAATTTTCTAAATTAAAAAAAATACTTACAAATCATTAGAAAATCCAACAATTTAAGATAAAGTTTTTGCCAAACACTAGCAAATAACAAGTGCAAAAGTATGTGTGGAATAGCTAATAAAAACAAAAAAAGTATGATAAAAGGAAATGTATGTGCGAGTGTAATGAAAAAAGAACACATTATGTAGGATTAGATATACAAAAAGTAGATCATACATGGCTACAAAAAGATAAATGTAGAACAAAGAAAAGTCAAAATCATAAGATTATGTTCTTAAACAAAAAATATAGAAAATAAAATTTCTAAGGAAAAAAACCTTGAAAGATGCAATAGCAATCTTGGAGGACAAAATTAGGGATCAAGGATGATTGAAAAGAAGCTTTGTTTTCCCATTTTCTTCTTTCTCTAACACGTACTTAATGAAGATTCAACAGAACTACTACAAATTAGTAATTGGTTAAGAGTGCTAGAAAAGTAAACAAAATTAGAATTGTGTGTTGATTGAGATCCAAGGGGTTCTCTATGTACCAGGAAGACAACATGAAGAGGATATAGTGTATTAGTAGGAAGAGAGATAGAATTAGAAGGGACTCTAAGGCATTGAGAATCACATAGAGTTTTTTGATGATTATTAGAAAAGTATTTGTTTTATAAGAATGTTGAGACTTTCGAAAGTTATTCAAATTTTAATGCTTTGATGTTCTGATCACTAATGTTCCAATTGCTAACCATCAATGACCAATCAATCCATTTTTGTTTAGGGGTATCCTCCTATTTATAGGCCATAAATGCCTTGTAGACTAAAAGGAAAGGATGCATTAGGGTCCATAGAATCTTCTAGAATATTCTAAATAGGAGAAAAGATGTACATAGATGAAACAAATGTTGAAAATATAGTTGACAAAAAAGGTGATGTTGAATGTTAAAAGAAAATTGACAATGAACATCAAAGAGAAAACTAACATTGAACGTCAAGCAAAAATGTGGACAAGGCTAAGGCCAGAATTGATGTAGAAGACTGCATTAGATATCAAAACTAAGAAACATAATAGAATAAAACCATGAATTGACACCTCCAATTGAAATGAATATGGAAAATTTATTTTTTGAATAATATATTTAAGTATAAGAACATATGCATATGCATTGCTCTCTTTGAAGATTAATCTATCTCACTGTTTCAATTAATAGATAGTAAGATCCAACACAAGCATGTATGATTGCATAGTTACTTTTTTTGAACATAGTAGTAGATAAATAAGTAGGTATTTTTGTTTAGGATCCTCCTTGAATATGCTGTAAATAAAATTTCTTTTTTCCATATGAGTGTTTCTACATGTGCTTTAATGCCTTTTGTCTAATCCTTGTTTTTAGATCCTTAATCATCAATATTCCTTTTTCAGAGCTATTTTTTTCTCATCATCGAATCATCTTTTTTCCTAAGTAAGCTTATAAGCTTTTGTGGATAGGTGAATAGTAGGCCTAGCAAGCATTTTTTCATAAAACTATAGAAATTTTTGAAAAGCTACAAGTTCTATAGGCAACATCTCTAGTTTTGCTAATAAAATATCATATGGAATTTGAGCCTTTACTTGAATTTCCTTCAACAAAAATTATTTTTGAACACATTCCAAATGGTTCCATTCTGTTGTAGGTAAATTGGGTCCCTAAGTTTCACAACCATATAATAGAATGGGCTAAACAAGTTTATTATACATTTGCTTGTGAACATCCTATGCCCAAATCTATTCTTATGCATATTTACTACAAATTGAATATAAAGTATATCTACTATTTGAAGCCCTCTAAGTAATACAATCTTGTGAAGAATATTTATTTCAAACTGAGCTGTCCAAATACTTATATGAGGGGATAATTTCAATTTTATATAGCCTAATGTATAAATCAGCTACAAAATACTTTGGACCATACATCATCATTTTGGTTTTTCTAACATTGACTTTTATCCCTAAAACATTTAAAAAATAATCTAAAATTTTAAGTATAAACTTCATTTAAACTTCAATTTTTACTATGAGAACTACAACATCAACAAACATTAAAATATTCCTAAATTTGTTTTAACTTTAAAACAGTCAAGTGAAATAGAGGATATTCTTTATTTTAATTCATCAATGAAGATGCCAAATAAAATGGGTGAAAGTGGACATCTTACTTCAGTCTAATATTTGTATTAAGAATAAATGTTTCCTATATGTTATTATTTAAGAACATAATGTGTACTAAACTATACCAATTCTAAATAGCAAATGGAAGCTATCTAGGAATATTAATATCTTTAATCACCCCCACAATTTATGCTAAATAACAAAGTCATAAACTTTGGAAAAATCCATAAAGTAGAAATAAATCTTATTAGATAGTCATTTAGCTTTGACCATACAATACCTTAATGTAATCAAGTGATCCACTATGGAATGATGTTGCTTGAAACCTACTTGTCAACTTGTCCAAATATTGTTTAATTTTGTCCAACTATTAAGAATTATCTAAAGGATATGGCCTAATAATTTTTGCAAGGAGGTGGCTGATCATAATGAGTGTATAATTGTTAACGTTATTTCTATCACCTTTTTTGAACAACATTATTGCTCTACTAATACAAAAATCTTCTCAAAGGCCATTTTAGGGAGTTTTATTAAAAAGCTTATAGACATTTCAACAAACCAGTATTCCTCCCCATTTAAGTAACCTTGCATACAAGCCTAAATTATTTGTTGCTTTGCAAGAAGCTAGTCAAGTTAACCCTTCTTATATCTCACTTTGAGTGATGCGTAGAGATGCTTGAGAGGTGGGGTGGATATGGATTATGTGTTCATGTTTAAAGAGAGCTTCAAAGAAATAAGGAATCATTGAAAAATCAAAATTACAAGTTTTTTTTATCTTTTTGATGAAAAAATTTCTAAAATGCCTTATGATTCTTCTTAATCATATTGAGGATTTGTGCTTGATGCTCCCTGATAAATTTCCTTTTCTTCCATTGAATAAGATTCTTGTATGTTTGAATGATCTCTACATCATGATTAGTTCTTTTAACTTGCAATCATGCTTGTATACACTTAGTATCTGATGAGACATGATTTGCATGAGCCGCGATATCGCATCCCATGCGATATCGCATACGCGATATCGTGTCGTCCCCTATGATGTCACGTATGCGATATCGCGGTCCATCGTCAAATCTATAAATAAGAGGTGACACTCCCCTTATTTTCCATCCTAGGCTTAAAGTAGGAAAAATCTAGCAGTTTGATCACTCTAGAGATAGAATATTTTCCATGTGCCCGCAGTAGGAGTCCCCATGTGAATGGATCTTTATTTGAGCAGCTTTGTAACTATATGCAAGTTGTGTATGGCAATAAAGATGAGCTTTGTGGATAAACCTTGCAGTGCATGGAATAGGATTTTATTACTTGTTATTTATTACATGTTATTTATTACCTGCATTAGCATGGCATGAGTACAACTTGATTATGAGCATTGACGAATGTGTACGGCTAATCAAGGAATCAGCTGCTCATCATGATTAGTCTCTCTCATCCTCAACTCCTAGAACACAGGATGAGTATGACTTGATTATGAGCATCTACGGATGTGTACGGCTAGTCAAGGACTTGGCTGCTCATTACATTTAGGCTAGTTAAGTGCCTCAGTATGACCACTTCGAACACGTGCATTACGTGTGGTGATCCCAATAACGATTAGCGTTTGGTAGCCATAGTTTCATAGTTCAGGGTGTGTATGGTAAGTGGGAATGGATGTTGACGCTAGTTAATTTAGACTTAGTCCTTAGTTAGAGTTAGTTAGCATTCTCAACCCTTCACCTTAATAGCATAGGAGAAAAACTAGAAAAGACTATAAAAATCATATACCTCGGACTTACTTAACCATACACCGTGACAACTACAAGTAAGTTTAGGAAGACAACGAATGATTAACCCCAAGTGTTCCATGGGGCATGTAGGCATTTAGTCTACGAATTTTGACCAAATCACGCGTGCTACGTTCATTTCGTATGGTTGAGTGTAGGGGTACCTCGCCACTCATCATTGGCGCCGTTGTCGGGGACTAAGTGTTTGTGCACCATATAGAACATAAGGGATATCACTCACATCGTTGTGAGCTTTATCAAACCTTCAGGTTAATCAAGATAAAAAATTTATATAACGGTGAATTAGCACACCAATAAAAATATCTTCTTCTCATAAGAGCAACTCACCACCTAAGGACCATACACGAGATAGTTGGCAACATAAAAAACATAACCAAAATCAGCCAAGTCCTAAACAATACAAGATAGTTTATACTCATCCCAATGAGTATATTCTAGATTTTACTTTTATTCTCCATCAAGACGAATAGCTGTGGTGGAGAGATTTGCAAGGTAACATCGTGTTACCCCCAAATCGATCAATCTCTTGTATGCTTTTCTATGTTTTTGGCACAGACTGGCATGCAAGAATTATTTGCTGAATATGTTGTGGAAGATTTTGACATGAGGGATTATTATCCCACAGATGCCCAATGTACGAGAGACTTCAGGTAGGAGAGTCAACATGCACTATTGAAGGGCAAGGTCCCGCACGTCCTTAGCGAAATAGGAGATGAGGAACCCCTTATCACGGGTTCCTTAGCAAATTGATGTTTCCCCTCCTAACGATGGTGAGGAGGTTGGGTATCAGAATCTATGATCAACGATAAATATCCCTGGTTCTGATGTGCGTGAACACCAACTGTTCATAGAGGGAACAACCACTTATGCTAAGGATGGGCACTTAGATCATGACCACGATCGGGGCCGTAGCAGCCGAAGAGAAGGCAAGAAACATTGTCATGACGATAGTTCCCTTTTTTCTTCTCTTTCATCCCATAACTCATCCTCACCTTCCACATTTGGGCATAGACACCATGAACATAAAGGTGAGGATAAAAGTAAAAAGGACGAAAGAGCTTGATAGAAAAGTCGAGAGAGAGGACAAGGGCAAGGATGTAGGGAGAGTAGTAAACAATGTAGACATCACAGGCATCATGAAAGAGACAATCATGACGAGCCCCTACTCACAACCCGAAGTATCTTAACATAACGGAGGCAGTTAGGATTCCCACAAGGCATTTAAAAGATAGTCGGATCAAACGATTAGACATAAACAATATCCCATGATTTGAAGGGGGATACAATGCTGATCCGCAAAATCATTTACAAGCATTCCACAATGTCTGTGCCTTGCAGAATATAGAAAATGAGTGGCAAAAACTTAAGTTATTCCCAAGGACACTCACCAAAGAAGCAGAGAGTTGGTACCGATCCTTAGAACCGGAAACCATCATGAGGTGGAGTATGATGCTAGAACTATTCAATGAAAAGTATCAGACATACTCCAGAGTGTCCAATTTGCTTAAGCAGATCCAAGGCTAGAAGGAAGGTACATATGAACCCTTGGATGTTGTCATGGCCCACTACTACACATTGTTACATCGTTTCCCAGGCCATGGATATACTCAGTGGGATCAACTTCACCACATCATGGATGGGCTAAGGCATGAGACTAGAAGAACCCTTGGAACTAACGCCCAAGGGAGACTCTCATAGCTTAGAGCCCATGAAGTACATAGCTAGTTGAAACAAGTAGCAAAAGAAGAGGGTGAGCTACGCAAAAGGGAAAGTGTGGAAGAATACAATGGCGATCCCTCCCTTTAGAAGAAGGGAGTGAAATTTTGTGATGAAGAGGATGAGTCACCAATCGAAGAGTTGGTGAACAGGAAGACCTTGCCGTTTCAAAAGCTCATAACAGAAATAGCGGCTAAGGTAGATGACGTATAGAGTTCCTTAGACTCTAAAATTAAAACTTTCTTAAAAATTATAGAAGAGTCTAAGGTAGAACAAAGTAGTAACAAAGGTAAGAAAAAGTCGAGAGATTTAAGCCCTGTGCATAACAAGGGTAAGGGAAAAATCACTAACTCTGATGTGGTTGTGGATTCAGATTCAGACGATGATGGTGAATGTGAGATCTACCACTATGACCATCCTAAGGGATGTTGCCTAATTATCTCACATCTACAAGAGTCTGGGATGTATGCGCTAAATCCAAAACTTAACCAATGGCAAACACCGTGTAGGTTACCTTATCCACAAGGTAACCCAAGGTAGTTCCACCAACCACTAACGTATTATCCAAGTGGAACTCCACCACAGCCCATCGGACAACATCAAAAGTGGAAATACCCACAATCATGGGGGATGCCATCGTTGAAACATCAGTACCCTTACCGGTAGCGTGATCCTTATGGATATTATGTGTAGCAGCCGATCTCTCCAAGTGACTCTATGAGTCACACAACCCCCAAACGTTACTACCAAGTTCGGGAGTACTTTAGAAGGACTCCTTCTCCTCCGAGAGACACTCCATACCCACACCATCCTCCAAATCTATCTACACCTCTTCCACCACAAGTAGTTCCCATAACACCTCCTGCTCCAACAATGTAAGGGGAACTTGCTCCTCAACTGCAAGAACGTCACGCTGCGAGAGCTATAAATATCCAACCTGCTGCTGGTTTTGACAACTATAAAAAGAGAAGATCCTTCTTTAGAACCAAAAGCCTAGACAAACTCTCACAATAACAAGCAGTTGGGACCATGTACACTCCTCCACCATCTAACACTTCAGAGCACCCTTCTGTCCAAAATCAGAGCTTAATGCATACGGTTATGTTAACGCATACCGTAACCGACTAGATTAAGGTAGGTCACCTTCCCAGGAAACTAAATAACCTTGGGAGTCCCTTAATCTATTTACAAATCACCAAAAATGAACCACATAAGGCTCTTCTTGACTCAGGTTCTGGAGTCAACTTAATTTCATGAGAGATGGATCACGCCTGGAGCCTGCCCCAACTTAAGAAGAGTAACATTCAACTAGAGCTGGCAGACCAATCCATCATCATTCCCTTGGGATTGGTGAAGGACATCATTACCACTATGTGTGGTTGGTCTTACCTAGCTGATTTTTTGGTGATTGAAGTGAACAAAAATGAAGGGGACTTCCCAATTATAATGGGAAGGAGATGGCTAAGTACAGTAGATGGATGCCTTAGGATTTGCGATCTTTCCTTGGAAATCTCCAAGATAAACATTTGTGGAAAGATCAAGAAGAGGAAAGTTTCATGCATCACATACAGTGATTCATCGGGTGATGACATGGAGGAAATGCCTCCATGTAACAGGTATGTCCATGAAACTTTGAACCAAAGATGCCTGTATGTAGCAACCACACAAGAAGTAGTAGACACCCCGTGGTTGACAACTACTAGAAGGAGTAGCAAAATATGCATGGAACGAACTGAGGAAATCCATGCCAAAAACGAAGGCATAGATACATTGGAATATGAGCGTCGCCAACTTCTATCCCTCAATCTAAGATCATCAATTGGGAGAAGTTGGGCACTTTTATGAAATTCAAATAGACGTTCATTATTTCGGATCTCTCCCTAACAACTCAGTCATGGGGGAGATGGCCATCTATGCTAATCATATGGGGCCCTTAGTTATTTTTCAATTTTTATTTTACACATTTTTTTACAAATTTTTTGTCCTATACATTTTTGTTTTAAAAATTTCTTTAACTTTTCTAGTTTTTGTTTTACAACATCATTATACTTTTTCCATTTTGTGTGTGTGTGTGTGTTCCACCATGTAAGTTTGTCATCCAATAAGTGTTCGGACTAATGGTATGAATTGTTTTCATATTGATTGCTAATGTTTCAATGTTACCTTTAAGTCACAATGTTGATACTAAGGTATGTTTCTTTTGATATGGCAGGCAATGAGACCACTTCATCCATCCATCCACTAGTTTCTATGGTCTCTCTCGGCTTGGAAATGTACAGTCTCCTTCTAATAAGAACTTAACAAATCGATGACTGGGCATTTCTCAAACTAAGGAAAGACTTAAGGATTGAAAAGGGTGTGACTTCAAGGGAACTTGATGCTTTTGTGTTGGCCATTCTCTTGGGTGCTTGGATGTTTTTCTTCTTGAGTTTTCTTACCATTCCAATGTTACCCAATTATCAGAAGTTGAGTTAATAAAAATAAAAAGTCTTTGCATGGTGTGGTTCTCACGCATAAAAACACAAAAAAAAACTAACTAAGTGAGAATTCAAAGCACACCCCTTAGATGAATAAACTTGGGCTACAAGAACTAGTTATGGAACCAACAGTGTTCCCTCTAACTAAGGCCCTTCTCCCTTCCCATGCTCTCATTTGTTTCGTCAAAATGGTGGTGGCTCTTTGGAGATGCATCCTTGTCATCCAAGTGGATGGTTTGGTCGAATGCATTTTTGCGAAGTCATTGGATGTGGTTGGTTTGAGGTCGGAGTTGGAATAAGACTTGCTAAGTCACATTAATCATAAAACACACAAGGGGCTATACACCACCTTGTTCTTGGAATTCCATTCCATTCTCTTCTCTCCACCCTTTTCTCCATTGTTCACCTCATTTCTGGTTGTATCATTAGTGTATATTTTGGTAGATGCATTGTTTTCTTTTTGGTAAATTCTTACGGTTAAGACTTTAACTCTTGTTCCAAATGACAACGGACTCTTTGAATGTGGGTTTGTTAGGGCATTGAGGGCATGAGCCTGCTTTGGGGAGGACCCAAAGACATTCCTATTTGGAGCATTAGTTAAATTCTTTCCCTTAACATTTTGCAATTAATTTTATTTTGTTTATTACCATCTTGACATCCATTTCACTGATGTTTTCGGTTGTCCCTTTTTATCTATCTTTCTTACTCCTTTTCTTTCTCCATTCTAATGCTACCAAAGGTTCGCGATTAGTCATGGGGATATGGGGCCTAATTTTTTCAATTTTCTCCTAGCCCCAAAATTTTTGATTTTCTTCCTAACCCCTACACCTTTGGTAGTCATCATTAATGAATCTCCTGATCCGTATTAGCTATACCACAACCTAGCCAATGGACCTACATCGAAGTAAGGTATCAATTATAGGATGATTGATTTACCCTTGCTAATATAAGATTCTGTTATGTGTGCAGATGGCAATCATACAAACAACGAATTGGATCTAGAGCAAACACTTGGAATGGAGCAGCACTGAAGCAGCTATGCAAGGAGCAAGATCGATGGTGCACTTATGGATGGACAACGAAGGCACAATCTTGGCATTGGTAGCAGCAACACTTCTTTCTCTCTCTCTCTTTCTTAGCTGCCAACAAAGGCCTGATGTCATTGTAATAAGGTGTTCACCCTTGTTGTCATGAACACCAATTTTGTCAAGTCTTGTAATGATGATTCGTTCACATGTCATCCCATTAGTTCCATTGCCCTCAATAATTCCATACCTTCCTGATATTATTGTAAGGAACTCGAGGATGAGTTTTTATTTAGTCATGGGGGTATGATGAGACACGATTTGCATGAGCCGTGATATTGCGTCATCCCCTATGATGTTGCGTACGCGATATCGTGCCCTATGATGTCGCATATACGATATCGCGGTCCGCTGTCAAATTTATAAATAAGAGGTGGCACTCCCCTTATTTTCCATCCTAGGCTTAAAGTAGGGAAAATCTAGCAATTTGATCACTCTAGAGATAGAATATTTTCCATGTGCCCATAGTAGGAGTCCCCAAGTAAACAGATCTTTATTCAAGCAGCTTTGTGCTTGAACGCAAGTTGTGTACGGCAATAAAGACGAGCTTTGTGGATAAACCTTGCAGTGCATTGAATAGGATTTTATTACTTGTTATTTATTACATGTTATTTATTACCTGCATTAGCGCGACATGAGTACGACTTGATTATGAGCATTGAAGAATGTGTACGGCTAATCAAGGAATCAGATGCTCATCACGATTAGTCTCTCTTATCCTCAACTCCTAGAATGCGGGATGAGTATGACTTGATTACGAGCATCTACGGATGTGTACGACTAGTCAAGGAATCGACTGCTCCTTACGTTTAGGCTAGTTAAGTGCCTCAGTACAACCACTTCGAGCACGTGCGTTACGTGTGGTGATCCCAGTAACGATTAGCGTTTGGTAGCCACAGTTGCATAGTTCAGGGTGTGTATGGTAAGTGGGAATGAATGCTGATGCTAGTTAATTTAGACTTAGTCCTTAGTTAGAGTTAGTTAGCTTTTTCAACCCTTCACCTTGATAGCATAGGAGAAAAACCAGAAAAGACTATAAAAATCATATACCTCGGACTTACTTAACCATACCCCGTGACAACTACAAGTAAGTCTAGGAAGACAATGAATGATTAACCCCAAGTGTTCCATGGGACGTGTAGGCATTCAGTCTGTGGAGTTTGACCGGATCACGTGTGCTACACTCATTTCGTATGGTTGAGTGTAGGGGTACCTCGCCACTCATTAGTATCAAACCATAAGTTCTTTCTTCTAAACTTTGGCAATGATGTGATATTGGAGGCAACCATTAATAAAATTTTTGTAATGTTCTTATCTACTTCATTGTGAAACCAAATTCTATTGAATTCTTCTCTATATTATTATTGTTGATTATTTGTTAATTTTACATTATACATCCTTTTACTTTAGCTAACAACCTTGCATATTGCTTTGATATTGAAAATGATATAACATTGCGATGATTCAAGTAGCCTATCATAAACAACCAAATTAGAAATTATGTCTAAACTGTCATGAGTGCAAACAAGTAGGTTAATGATTGATTTTTATTGAAAACCTTCAAAAGTATGTAGCATACAATTTGGGTATTTGGTACTACCATTGATAACTAAAGATCAAAACATTTTTTCCAAGAGATTAATTCTTAGCCAAATCTATTTGTACAAATATCAAGACAAACACATGTGTATTCCTCATATACCAAATAATTGAAATCTATTCTACACTAATCCAAAATTGGAACTTGTTTAGAAGCAATGCAACCATTAAAATCTCCACAAATAATTACTTTTCTAGTATGAGCAAGTTTAGTAATATCATTTCCTAAATATTGAAATAGGTGTTCTTTGAATAGTTTAAAGCTATCAGAAATGGAAGAATTTTCTAAAGCAAAGTAACAGAAAGCAAGAAATATTATGTCTACTAATGTTTTAATTTTTACCATACATATTACTTATGCTCATAAATTTTATAGAAATATATGCAATACATAAATGCATCTCTCACCAAATATTGAATGCTTAGAGAGACTCTTTATCACTTGACTATCTTCTTATTTATAATTGAATATTTTTAAAACTTTGGAATAGCAAACTATGGAAAATCTTCTATCTCCTAAGTTTTAGCTAATCCAAAAGTGTTAAAAGTAGGAAAATAATTTTAGCCCACATAGAGCTACTACTTTACTGGCACTTGATCCTTCAATATTTAAATAACCACAACATAAAGCTTCTATTTTTTTTTTGAAAATTTCTTAATATACCTTGTATTGATAATAACAACAACAATTTCTACATTTAAATATGCTACCATTTTTGCCTCTTAAGCTACTTTAACTTTCTACTATTCTTCAACATGCTTTGCCAATTCATGTTTGGTTAAGTATTTGTTTACCAAAATTTTATAATCATGAAGATGTTGATGATGCTCATAAATTAGCTCTTTAGCTTCTAAAGTACCAAATATTAACTAAATAGTATGATCTTTATCATCCTTGTTGCCTACTCATAAGGCCTTTTTGATTGGCTATTCAAGGATGAACATCTTTTTTGTTAGTAATTTTTTAGTTATTTCTATGACATTTTCAATTTTACTCCCATCTACTCCAAAAAATCTAAGGTTTAAGAGCCTAAATTGCTTTTCTTCTTATTCTTTTAGTGCCTCAAAAATAATTTTTCCATGTGGGTATACTCTTGATTACTTTGTGCATTTTGATCTACAATTCCCTCTTTAGCATGCTTACCTTCAATGGCTTTTAGTCAATATGAGATCTACTCATCTTGGCTAATAACTTTAGCCATCTCTATATTTTGTGCTTCTAACTTTTTATGTTGATCTTCCAAGCACACAATATGGGCAATCATTTCCTCAACTAATGCAAATCTGGATAATAACATTTTCCAAGTGAACTTTAGGTATTCTCTATTATTGGTTTGCTTGAGCTACACTTATGTTGAGATGCTATAATGTAATCCTAATAGCATATAGAAAGCTAGATATCACGACGACTTGTAACCATCATTCCCCTCTAATGCTCTTAGTGACTCTCTAGTTTCCTTAGAAATTGGAATTAGAAATGAGTATTAACTAAAGATGCCTAATCTTCTAAGTTAATAAAAGATTTTTCTCCTCCAAGTGTGCTACAAAGATGCTTGAAGTCAAAAATCTTTCAATATATCTATAAAGAGAATGGAAGATGAACTTCAAGGAGTTAATGCTCTTAATCCTAGATAATGCAACAACTAGAACATGAAACCAAAATGATAGATTTCTCCCAAATTTGAACTTTTTTTTATCCAAATGTCTACAAATTTTTGTTTACATACCCCACAACTATCCTTTGTTACAAGTTCCATCTAAATTTGAATTTTTATGTCTAAATGCTCACAAATTAATGTTTACATTCTCCCACTACAATCCTTCCAAATGGATTGGTCTCTTAATCAAAATAAATGTAAATTCCATGCTTGAGAAAAATATTCCATATATTGAACCTAAGAAAATAATTCTTGGGTAACATTAAAATAATATGAAATATCATAGTATAGCCTAACACATAACCCATAGAGAGGAATCCAAGCCTTATACCTATTCTCTTGCATTGTTTTTTGATCATTAAAAGTAAATAACTAAAAAATGCAAATGATTGAACTAATAATCTTTTATTCCTACCATATAGCTTTCATTCCTAATCCTAAAACTAACCAATGAAATTTAATTTATTTTATTGATATTTCTAAATTTTAATCTATAATTTTGAAAATATTTCCATCCTATAAATTCGAAGTAAATACATTTTGTTTTAAAATAAAAAATGAATATAGATTAAATATAATTAATGATACTTAAATTGATGATAATTATTAATGTATAGTAACATTGAAAATTAAAAATAAAAATAACATAAAATAAATAAAATTAATGACAACCATGTTGATGATGAATACTCATATGGCAAAATTCAAAAGTAAAAGTTCCCACATCTCATAAAAATAATTAATGATAAGCAATGGATAATGAAAAATGTATTATAGCATTGATAATTAAGAATGGCACATATAATTAATAACACTCATGTATGGTTTCATTCAAATTTAAAAATTGCATATCCAATAAATATAGTTAATATAACTACTTTGCTGGGTATCAAACCTTGAAAAAATATTGATAACGAAAGAAAAATTCATAATACATCATAAGCTTGACATTGAGTAGACATCGTTATATATATATATATATATATTCAAATTTTTAAAGTGTCTACTCACATGGACAACCTTGCAATTGATACTTATAAAAAATCAATGAAAAAAATTAATTATTAGTAAAAAAAAATCCCACTTCTTTAATGATAATATACTTACAATAATGATAACTAAAACCAAAAATTTATTATAGCATTCACAAGTAAAAATGGTGCTTAATTCATGACTACTTGATGAAGCATCAAAGAGTTGTGTTGACAGGCCCCCATCGATGGGGCTATGTCCATGTAGCATTTGCTATGTTTATGAGGCCCCATCAATGCAGCTCCACAATAAAGTCTATAATACATGCTCACTCATGTTTATGGCATGTCTTATCATAGTTGTAGTGGAGCTCTTGCAATTTTATTATTTGAAAGCTATAATATTTTCCTAAGTGCTCATAGCAAGAGTTAGAAAGTGTATGGATATTTATTCGAGCATTGATGTCCTTGAGCACAATAGTGTGGACTGCAATAAAGACAAGGCTTTTGATAGACCTTGCAGCACTTGGAAATAGATTAATTATTTATTTATGCATTCAATGTTTTATGTGATTTCCTTTAATGCTTTAAGTAATTAAATAATTAATTGGGCTAAACTAAGCTAGATTAAGAAGTGATTAATTAAGCACATAAGTACGATGACTTTGAGCATACGCTTGGTTCTTGGTAATCCTAGTAATGCTTAACATTTGGTAACTCAATAGCACTAAATGTGTTTAGGATGTGTATAGCAAGTGGGACAGGATGCTTATGTTAGGATTAGTTAGACATTGATTAGTTACATTAAATTACTTCATTTCTTTCATCCTTTATCTTAAGCACCCAACACATAAAACATAAAAAAAATAATACTCCTCAATTACACTTAACCATACCTCTGCATATCACAAGTGTATTTGGGAAGACAACAAATGAATATTAGGGTAAGTTCACTTCCTAGATGCTAGTGTACTAGAAGACATAGAGTCCACAAAATTTTATTAGATCGCGCATGAATGCTTAGTGATTTGTATGGTTGAGCATAGGGGTACTCATCGCTCATCATTGACATTGTTGCTGGGAACTCCTTTTGTTTGAAATGTGTGCTATCTAGGCATAGTGAAAATCATTAACATCGTTGGATGAACCCTAAGGTCAAAATCATTTTAAAAATAAATATAATAATTTAAGCACACTAACATTTTATTCTAATTATAGAATGTCTTCTTCTGACAATCATGATGATACTAAACTATCAGTGCCTCAAGAATGCAAGGTGGTATATACTCATCTAGATAAGTATGTGCCTGACTTCACCTTCATTCTACACTAAGATGAATAATTATAGTGGCAAGATATGGAAGGTAACATTGTAATGCCTCCTGATCTATCTATGCCTCGGATGCTACTCCAAACTCTTAAGAGGTTGGGCATCTAGGATCTTCAAAAAGAGTACATTATGCATGATTATGACTACTATTCCATTGAAACACAATGTAGGAGAGAGTGACATGAGGAGAAGCAACATGAGGCTCTGAAGGAAAAATGGTTCACCAATCCCTTGTACCTACTCAGCCAAAACAACAATGTAGATCCTTCCTTTGGGGATTCTCAACATGAATATTCTCTACCCCTTGATATTGGTGATGGAGGCTTGAACCTAAAGCTCTAGTCCACTATCAACAATCTGGGTTCAAGCAAAAGTGGGAGTCCAAGAAAGGGCTCAAGTACGCATCAAAATGATAAGAAAGCTGATGTCCATGACTAGCATAAAGGAGGTAGTAGATACCATGGTTGTGGCAGTCCTCCTTCTTCTTCATCCTATTCGTCTGCATCGTTTTCTTTCTCTTTTGATTCTAATAGATGCTGTTGAAAGGAAAATCATGATGAAGGTGAACAATGGGACAATAATGATCGCTAGGTTCACCATGAATGAAGGGGTACCAAATGACATCATTACGGTCATCAAAATAGTGATGATGATGAGCATTTGCTAGAAACTCAAAGCATGCTAAATATTGCAAAGGTAGTAAAAGTTCTAACCAAGCATGTGAAAGATAGTCAGAATAAGTGACTTGACATGAACAATATCTCTAGATTTGAGGGGGGATATAAGTTTGATTTGCAAACACATCTTCAAGCCTTTCATGATGCCTATGTCATACAAAATTTTCAAAATGATTGGCAAAAATTAAAGCTATTTTCTAGGACACTCATCAAGGAAGCCAAAAGCTAGTATCAATCTTTGGAGTTGAAATATATCCACAAGTGGAGTACAATGCTAGAGCTATTCAATGATAAATACTAGATGTACTCTCGAGTGTCTAATCTAAGAAGGCAAATCCAAGGATGGAAATAAGGAACACATGAACCCTTAGATGCCACCATAGATAGATACTATTATCTCATACACCGATGCCCTAACCATGGTTATTCTTAGCAAGAACAACTTTACCACATCATAAATGGGCTTAGATAATAAATGAGAAGAACTCTTGTGATTTATGCCTAAGGGAGACTATCAAAACTTAGAGCCCATTAGATCTAAAGATGAATAGAGTAGGTAGCAAAAGAAGAAGAAGAGATAAGAAAATGGGAAAGTGCTAAGGAATATAATAGGGATCCTTCCATCAGAAAAATGGAGATCCAATTTTGCAATAACAAGGAAGATTCACCACTTGATGAGGTGATGAATAGAGATACCTTGCCAATCCAAAAGGCTATGTTTGATAGTTTGGACAAGGTAGATAAAATTTGGGATTTGTTAGATGAAAAATTTCAAATTTCTCTAAATATCATAGAAGAATCAATAGAGCAAAGTAATGATCATAACCACAAGAGGCAGAAAGAAGCTAAATGTACCTACCAAAGGGGTAAGGGAAAAGTTGCTACAGTAGAAGAAGTTGTGGAGATAGAATCAGATGAGGATGGTGGGTGTGACATCTGCCAATATGAACATCCTAAAAGATGTTGCCCTATCATGTCACATTTGTAGGAGTCTAGAGTGTACACACTAAATCCTAGACTAGTAAGAAGGAAAGCACCCATAAGATTGCCTTATCCTTAAGACAATCAAAGGCATTTCCATCAACAATAACAAGCTTATTATCTAACTAGAGCTCCACCACAACTGTATGACTAATACTAGTAGTGGAAAAATCCACAGTCATGGGGCATGCCACCACCAAGGCAGCAATACCCTTACAGGTAGCCAGATCTATATGGGTACTATGTTCAACAACTAATGTCTCCATATGACTCTTCTAGTCATGTTTCTTTTCAGCATCACTACTACCTTCTACAGTATTACAGAACTCATTCTCCATCTACTAGAAGGGAAACACCATATCCCTATCATCCTTTTCATCCTTTGGCACATGCTCCTCCACCCTCAACACAATTACCTCCTACCCTATCTATGCAGGGAGCAATTCCATTATAGCCACAACAATGTAATGCTACTAAGGCTATTAACCTATAACTAGCTTCTCAACTGAGTGGTTTAGAATCAAGATCCTAAAAATGACCATTCTTTTGATCCAAAAATCCTCCAAATTCCTTAGAAAAAAATGTAGTTGGCTTCCTTATCTCTCCATCATACTAATCATCAAATCCTTTCAAGATCCCTTCAAACCAAATTCCTCCTAAGATTTTCACTGTCATGTTAACTCACACTATATCTAATTGGATCAAGGTTGGCAAACTTCTTAGGAAAAGATCTAACCTTGGAAGTCCTTTTATCTATTTGCAAATCATTGGACATGAGCCATGCAAGGCACTTCTTCATTTAGGTTCTGGTGTCAATCTAATTTCCCATGACATGTACAAAGCATGGAACTTGCCACCTCTCAAGAAGAGTAATATTTGTCTAGAATTGGCAAAGTAGTAAATCATAGTTCCTTTGGGACTTATAGATGATATTTTGATCATTGTTTGTGGGTGATTCTATCTTGCCAATTTTCTAGTGATCAAGGTTGACAATTACAAGGGAGACTTCCCAATTATTATGGGAAGGACATGGTTGAGCATTGTTGATGTACAAATGGGCATTAGAGATTTCTCCTTGAAAATTTTCAAAGAGAATGAATTTGGAAAGATTGAGTAGAAGAGAGTTTCATGCATCATGTATAGTAATACTAAGTGCAACTATGTGTAGAACCTGTGGTTTGTCAAGAGCACATCCATCAAAGTTTGCAGATAGTATGAAGATGAATCTAAAGTTCAAAGGTGCTTGTATGCAGTAGCCATAAAATAGAAAGGTACCCAATGGCTAACAACTTATCTTGGAAGCAACACACTTTGCATGGAACCTGTTGAGAGTTTAACATGTGCCTATATTGAAAGCATGGGTAAAATAGAGCAAGTTCATCACCAACTCTCTGATAATAAGAATGATGATAACTATTGGAAAAAGTTAAAAATTCCTAAACATCTTAAATAAGAGCTACTAGAGTTAAAAAATCTACCTGCTAACTTGGAATATGCATTTTTGAAAAATGGCAAGCCAATCATACTTAATGCCAAACTTGCTCCCAAGAAAAAAGAAAAACTATTGAAAGTGATCAATAGATGGTCAATAGCCTTTGCTTGGTTCTATTGTAAACTTACTAGAATTGATCCATGAATATGCTAACACTACATTGATACTAATCCATCCATGAATCCAAGGAGGTAGTTGCAATGATGGTTGAATCCTAAATTGAAGCAAATCATGAAAGAGGAGATTGAGCAACTCCTTAAGGTAGGGTTCATCTATGCCATTGTGGATAGTGAGTGGGTTAGCCCACTCACGATAGTTCCAAAGAGAGGTGACAAATGGTGGATTTGTATCAACTTTAGGCTATTAAACATGGCAACATTCAAAGATCATTTTCCATTGTCATTCATTGATTAGGTGTTGGACATCATATCTGGGCATTGCTATTACAGTTTTTTGGATGGTTATAGTTGTTATAAACAAATTTAGATTACACCAAAAGACCAAGCCAAAAAAACATTCATGAATTCATGGGAAACCTTTGCATATTGCAAGATGCCTTTTGGTCTATGCAATGCTCCTACCACTTTCCAATGCCTGGTCTTAAGCATCTTTCAGTAGCAAATTAGTAGTGGAATGAAAGTATTTATGGATGAATTCTCCACTTATGGTGCTACATTTGAGCAAGCCTTGGTATGCCTTGAGCAAGTACTCAAAATATGTGTGGAAAAAAATGTATGGATCAATTGGCTAAAGAGCCATCTTATGATCCAAGAAGGCATTGTATTGGGACATAAAATTTCACAAGAAGGGATCAAGATAGACCCTAAAAAGATAAGGATAATCCAAGGAATCACTTGTTAACTAGAAAGTATAAAAGGTGTTCGGTCATTTCTTGGATACACTAGTTACTACCAATGATTTAAAGAGAATTTATCTAAGATCACAAAACCATTGGTCAAATTGACAAAGAAGGATGCTCCATTTGTTTGGACCAACAAGTGTGAATATGCATTTCAATAGCTGAAGGAAAAACTAATAAAAACTCCAATTCTATGAGCACCAAATTGGTCCAAAACATTTCATATCATAATAGATGTATCTAATTATGCCTTTAGAGTTATTATTATGTAGTTGGATGACCAAAAAAATCCATATTATATCCACTATGTAAGTAAAATCATTTTGGGTGCACAACTCAATTACACCACCACAAAAAAAGAACTAATGATGGTGATGTATGCTCTAGAAAAGTTTAGGCACTATGTGATTGGATATAATGTGTTTGTGCACATTAACTAGAGTGCCATTTTCTTCCTAATAAACAAGCCAACAGTAAATCCCTATGTCATATGTTGGCTTATGATCTTGTAAGAATTCGATCTCATGATGGTAGATGAAAAGGAGATTGATAATGTGTTCATTGACCATCTCTATTAATTATGATGGGATGAAAAAGAGGAGGAGAGCCTACTCTCTGATCCAGTCTTAGATGAACTCCTCTTTGTTGGTGTAATTAATGAATAGATGCCCATAGAATCCAATTGGTATGATGAAATTCTCACATACCTTCTTACTCAGGAAATTCCATAAGATTTGGACTATAGAATGAAACAACACTTTCTTCAATGGGCCAAGTACTTCATGGAAATCAATGAACACCTTTATAAGGTATGCACCAATGGAATAATCTATTGGTATGTCCTTGATGCAAATCAATTTCATGTTCTCCAAGATGCTCATGAAGGCCCTTGCAAAGGCCACTATGTAGGGAGACACACAACTATAAAAATCCTGATGGCACGATTCTATTGGCCCACAATCTTCAAGGATGCCCACTAGTTTTTTTGATCCTATGAATGTTATCAATGAGATGGTAGGATGATTGCACAAATGGAGGAACCTCAACAATGGATTCAATCACTAGAACCCTTCAACATATGGGGCATTAAATTCATGGATCCCATCACATCCATGTCAAATGGAAAAGCATATATAATCATCGTCCTTTATTACTACACAAAATGGGTAGAAGTAGTAGTCATCACTAACTGTACATCATTCATTGTTATGTAGTTTGTGCAATAAAATGTTGTAAATAGGTTTTGGGATGCCACGTGCACTGATTTCTAACAACGAAACCCATTTTATAGGTGCTACCTTTCATAAGCTTTTGTAATGCTTAGGGGTTGAACATAGATTAATAACATCCTACCATCCTTAATCCAATGGTCACGCAGAAGTTACCAATAGGAAGATCATGAAGATCCTAACAAAACCTATTAGCAAATATAGGAGCAATTGGAGCACAAAATTAAACAATGCCCTCTAGGCATACTACTCAACATGGAAACTTCCTATAGGCTACTCTCCCTATGAGTTGGTGTATGAAAAATTACCAACTCTACGTATCCAATCTAAGCTCCATTCACTTTCAACAGCCTATGGCTTGGCCTTTGACCTTAGAGTAGCACAAAAAAAAAAGATTAATCAGCCTAAATGTGCTAGAGTCCTATCCTTGAATGAAGTGTACAAAGCATTTAATAAAAAATGACATGACCTAAGAATTAGAAGGATCAAACTTCAACTTGGAAAATAGAATCCTCTACTGGAACCCCACACATTTTCCTCTAAAAACCAAATTTCAAACATTGTGGGTGGGGCCTTATATAATTAATGAAAAATTTCTTCTTGGAACCATGATTATATATAACTCACAAACAAGAAGTAGTTGGTCAACATCCAATAGGTAAAGCCTTTTCACAAGCCCAAGAAAGCCAATGCAACAAATACCTCAACGAATGGACAACCATACTTAATTTTTTAGATCTCCTCCTTCCAACTTGTTCATGGGGGAGATGGCCATCCATGCTAACCATATACATGGTTCCTCAATTTTTCTATTTTTTATACACATTTTTATTTTGCAAATTGTTTATCTTATACCTTTTTTATTTTAAAACTTTTTTCTATTTTATACCATTTTTGTTTTACATCATTGTTAGTACATTTAAATCTTTCTTGAATATTTTACACTTTCTTATATATTTTACTTTATTTTAGTATGATTTTATAATTTCTATTAATAAACATGCTTTGTGCCAATAGGACACAATGGTGATCTAGTTGTTGCTAATGGTGGTTTCTGCTTAATGTTTTTATTTGCTAATGTCTAGCTAATATTTTTGAATTTTTTTACTGATGAATGAGGCATGGTTTCTTTTTCATGGAATAGGCAATGAGTCCATGACATCCACCCATCCACAAAAATCTATGGTTTTCCTTGTTTTGGGGATGTGAGGTCCCTTTTATTAAATAAGCCTTTAATAAATGTATGACCTTGGTGCTTTCTAGAATTAGGAAGCATTTAAAGGTTTACATAGGATGTGACTTCAAGGGGATTTAATACTCTTTATACTCTCCTACTTACTTGGGTGCATGAGTGTTTTTATGGACTTCTTATCATTCTATGTCGACTATAAATAGGAAGTTAAATAAGTCTTTGCATAGTGTGGTTTCCATATGAAAAAAAAACAAAGGGAAGAGAAAGGAAAAGAAACAAAGGATAAAAAAATGTAAAATGATGGGAATTCAAAGCACACCCCTTAGAAAAATAAATGGTCTACAAGCACTTGTTATGGGACTAGAAAGACATATTAACCATGCCTGAAGGTTGCCTCTAACTAAGGCCCTCTCTCACTTCCTACTTCTCTTTTCTTTTTCTTAAGGAATGGTGGTTGTTCTATGGGAGCACTCTTGTGTCTCAAGGGGGTGGATCAATCTTGGAATGGCAATGCAAATTCACTTAAAGTGGGTGATTTTGGTCTAGACTAAAGATGGATCTTCTCATGTCATTTAAACATAAATCCATAAGCAACTTCTTATGACCTCAATTTGGAACTCCATTCCACATTCTCCATCATCCATTCATGTTTTCAATAACTTACCTCACTATTGGTGTCCATGTTCTTGTTCAGTATCTTTGTTTGATGTACTTGAATTCTTTGATAGAATCTTCTAGGTTTTGGTCATTAAATTTCATCAACCATTAATCACCATGGGACATACAAACTCCTTGGGTTGAGATTATGTAAGTGTAAACAAGGCATGTACCTGCTATGGGGAGGATCCACTTGCATATCTCCTGGTTGGATTTGTTAAGCACCTTATGCTTGGGCACTTTTGCAATCAGAGTCTTTTGTGCACCCATCTTCTAGATCCAACCATGTGCTCCTTTAAGTACTTTCTTTAATTCACACATCCATCAAATTTTTGAATTTTTGAGCTTTTAAAGATCCTCTTTAATGATTTCATTAGATTTATAGCTTCTTTGGGACTCCATAAATCCCAAATTCATTGAAAACTTAATTATATTTTTTGAAATATTTAAATTCAAAAATTTTGTTTATAGACCCTATAAACAAGGTCTCGTCGATGAAGCCCATGCATATACAAGGCCCATATATGAAACCTTGTTGATGTAGTGAAAAAATACTATATATATGTTTGACCCCTTTGAGATTTTCACATTTTCTCTTAAATGCCCAAGGAGTTTTTGTAGTTTTTAGAGCCTAGAACCTTCTAGAGCCCATAACTTCCTAACCATTTTTCTGAATCACTCTGTTCTTCAACCCTATAGCTCTCAAATGTAAGCTCTTAGTCGTGGGGGCCACAACTATGCCGTTTTTGATAGAAAAGTTTTCGACATTTTTCTAACTCCCACAAAGGTTTAGCTAAGGAATCAACATTAAAATACCAAATTACAAGATTTAAACCTTTCTAATGAGTTCTAGTGATACAATAAAAAATTAATTAATTAATAAAATAATAATAAAATAATCTATCTACCATGGTCCAACTATAGCTAAGTGTAACTAATTAATAAGATAAGGTATCCAAATATTCTAAGTTACATATTATATCTATTAATAGATGAATGTGTTGTGACCATAAATGGCACCAAAGGGTAAACACACACAGGAAGGAGGACCATCTCAACCAAGGCAAAAATGGCCAAGAATGGAAAGGGGTCAAAAATGGGCTTAGAAAGAATGAATTGCAACCCATGCCATGAGACCTCTTAGGGAGGAGGCTGAAGTGAACTCTATTCATTAGATTCCAAAGTAGGTGGTAGCAATAGAACATTTCCACTGGGATGATGTACTAACACAAAAAGAGAGCCTTAAGGTGAGCTTAATGGAAGCTTGCCTAAACTAAATCAAATCAAGGGAGGTTTAGAAAATAGTGCTTCAAGAGTTAAACTTCAACTCTTTCTTAGAGAAATCACCTAAAAAAGTATAGGACCAACTGAAGACCTCTCCCATGTGGCCAATTATCACTTTTAGTGGGAAGTGGTACATGAGAGAGACAGTTCTATTTTGGAGCAATAGGCAAGCTAGTTCAACTATCAAGATCAAGGACATTTCAGTGTCCTACTTGATGCAAGCCTTTGCAAAGGCGCTTGGATTATCTAAAACTAAGGAAAATCTTGCCAAGATTCTAATGTAGGTGAATCCCAGCAACAAAAAGGAATGGGTTCAGCACTACTATAGTGTCGACAACAAGGAGGACAATGCACTCACACAAATAGAAAGAATCTATTGTGACCTTTCACAAAAATCCCATGATGAGGCCTAGCAAGATCACTACTTTTTCTGCCCATGTATGTGTTGCTTTGAGTGGAAGATTCTTGGTCAACCTTCCATAGCTAATCTATCTAGAAATAGAGAAGTGATTCAAGGAAAATGAATGTGGGAGGAAGGCACTCCCCTTCCCATGCCTTATCAGAAAAATATGTCAAAAAAAAAAAGAAATAGTCCACTATACTAATGATGTTGTCCAACATGCTCTGACCACTAATTGGGCAAAGATAAAAGATAATTAAGGAAAAAACTCCTACAGCAACAATCCAAGAAGAGGAGTAGTAGCCGCCACCTCCACCTACCACTTAGAAAATAGTGACAGATGTCACTATAACATCTTAATGGATGCACAAGTTTTGAGAATGGCTCTTAAGAAAGCAAGTGTAAGTGGTGGATACCTATCTATGTACTAGCCTACAATGAGTTACTTGAATGAAGAAGCCTGAATAGTCAGGTTTATGGAAGAAGGTGGATCCATTTCTTCTACCCAACGAATGTAGTTATCTACAAGGTCTAATCCTAGCACCAAAGAGATAACTATATCTCTCTTAGAATAGTAGTAACTCCTAGAGATTTTTGGGAATGTTATGATCTTTCCGATGTGCTTGGAGGAGGCTGAGGAGGCAATAGTACTGGTGATGCAACACCAATGATAAGAAATAGTAGTAGAGGTGGTTATTGATAGAATCGCCAAGACACTCAATGTATCTGCGACATTTGTACCAAATGTCACTACACTGAAAGATGTGCAGACATTCATAGGGACCATAAGTGGTAGACTAAGCATAACATAGCATGAACAACTACTAGATCGACTAGTAGGAATCAGGCAACCACTTCAAATATCTTTGAATTTCCAAGTAATATAATTGCAACATAGTTAGAGCTGCTATAGGCAAGGGGCAAGAATATTATTTTGGAATGAAAACTCAAAATAGCCAAGAAGCTGGATGAATGATTGGTTGCAGAAGTTGTTGAACTTAGAGCCTAGATTGTTGACCTTGCATTTCTCAATCTAGCATTAACAAGAGATGAAGCTCTTGAATAGCTTCACACTAGGTTGAAAGGGGTTGAGGGTGCGATGGAGATGGTAGTGTTCTAACGATTCTTGGTAGAGGCCACCTAGCATAATATTCAAAAGGCCTTGGATCTAACCCACCAGAAGAATGTTTAGTTAACTATAGAAAACCATCGCCTATAAAACATTGATGCACATAAACAAAAATTAATTAATTTTATGCATCAATAGAAAGAGAAACTAGCCAAAGTAAATGTAGAGTTAACGAGATTGGCAATCGAGAATAGAAACCTCTCCATGGAGAAGGTCCATGCCCTTCACCAAATGACTGCAATAGAGGTAGTCACTTAGAAATTAGAGGCTCTCAAATTTGAGAGAGTTAAAGATCAATACAAAGACCAGGTTAGCCTATAGAAGAAAATAAATAAGAAACACATTCAAGTAGTAAACGCAAAGGCGAAAAAGACCCTCCAACAACTCCAACAAGGATGTGAACCATGGCAGCCCATTGTTGATGGGATTAATTAATACAATAAAGTAGAAATTCACCTAAAGGAGTTGTAGATAAAGAAGATGATCAAATACATAAAGCTTCACAATCTTTGATATGAAAAATTGACTATGTTGACTACCAGATAGTTGCAATTAGAACTAAAAAAGTAGGTGGCCATCTTGTACTTGTTGTACAAGGCTAACTTCAAGCATCACAAGGACACCAAGCAAAAGCTAGCAAAGGTAAATGTTGAACTTGAAGTTCTCAAGGGGAAATGTACTGATTAGAGATCCACTGCTGAGATCCTAGCCAAAGAAATGATTGACTAATAGGAACTAAAAAATGTAGTTAGGGCATTCAATGTTGAATGCAAATAATTCATTGCATGGTTCTTCAATGTCAAGGAGATGTTCCTAGTAATGCCCTGTCCATGGGATACCCCATTTTAGCTGACATTGGTGATGTCATGTGGACTATGAATGATCCCCAGAGTAAAGAGGAGGAGAAGATGAAGGCATTATTATATGTCTTTTACCTTCCACTAGAGGTAGTAATTGCAACAGGATAGTCATAACCTCCTAAGCCACCGCACATGCCCAAAGCTAGTAAAGATCCTTTGGAACCTTAGGAACCTTCACTGCATAGGACTATTTGATCTTCTCAACCATCTTCATGCCATCAGAGGACATGTTGTCCAATTTGAAGTAGTCATATCATGGTGTTCAATTTTTTGTCATGAACACCTCAAATTTGTAACGATCTTAATCTATACAGTTAGGCACTCAAATTTTTTTGTGTCATTTTGTTGTGTCAAGTGTCAATCAATAATCCCATACCTTTCAAATTTTATAAGGGAACTCAAGGATGAGTTTTCATTCAATTGTGGTGGTATGATGAAGCATCAAAGTGTCGCATCAACAGGTCCCTATTGACATGGCCTTGTTGACGTGGTGTTGTCCTATTGATGGGGCCACATTGATGTAGCATTTTCTATGTTTATGAGGCCCCATCAACCTAGCTTCATACTAAAGTCTATAAATACACACTCACCCACTGTGTTTATGGCATGTCTTATCATAGTTGTAGCAGAGATCTTGCAGTTTCGCCATTTGAAAGTTAAAATATTTTTCTAAGTGCCCATAGCATGAGTTAGAAAGTGTCCAAATCTTTATTTGAGCACTAATATACCTGAGCACAGTAGGGTGGATGATAATAAAGATGAGCCTTTTAATAAACCTTGCAGCACTTAGAAATAGATTAACTATTTATTTATGAATTTATTGTTTTATGAAATTTATTTTAATGATTTAAGTAATTAAATAATTAATTAGGCTAAACTAAGCTAAACTAAGCTTGATTAAGTAGCTATTAAATAAGCACATAAGTACAACCACTTCAAGCATACACTTGGCACTTGGTAATCCTAGTAATGCTTACCATTTGGTAACCCAATAGCACTAAACATGTTCAAGATGTGTATGACAAGTGGGAATGGATGCTTATGTTAGGTTTAGTTAGACATTGATTAGTTCGTTAAATTAAATTAGCAATTAAATTACTTCATTCCTTTCATCCTTTATCTTAAGTACCCAACACACAAAACATAATAAAATAATAAAAAAAATAATATGCCTTGATTACACTTAATCATACCTCTACATATCACAAGTGTAATTGGGAAGAAAATGAATGATTATTAAGGTAAGTTCACTTCCTAAAGGCTAGTGTACTAGAAGACATAGAGTCCACAGAATTCAACCAGATCACATGTGAATGCTTAGTGATTCATATGGTTAAGCATAGTGGTACTCATCGCTCATCACTACTAATGTATGATAGCATTCAAAGATAAAAAGTGTACATCCAATAAATATAATTAATGATAGCTATAAATGTAAGATAGCACTCACAATTAAAGATGCACATGAGGTGAATATAATTAATGAAAACAACATTGATGATAATCTTATGACATATCCATGGAACAATGAAGCCTGATGTGTGTGGTCCTTACACAAAAAAACTTAGTTAAGTAATATCATAAGGCTTTGAAAACATTTAGAGGGCATTCAAAAAAAATACAAGGGTAAAGACAACCTATCATTGTGGGGTCGTTGCTTTTTGTTATGACATCTTCTACTATCATGAAGTTTGAAAGGACTATGCACATTAGTTAATCAAACTAAAAGTAAATTTTTAATTAATTTCACTAACACTTTTAGTGTATGGAGTCGCATTTCAAATTTCAATTTTAGAACTCTTTCTATAGATTTTTATTGTCCATAACTTAGCCTCGTCAACCATAATCAAACATGTGACGTGTGACCACACCTCATGGTGTTAACATTTGAGAATGAATACTTATTTCTTCTTTTTCTTATGCTAGATAGGAATATTTTCATGTTTTATATAATTTTATATTAAACTACACTCTCCATCATTTTGTATGGAATCAAGCTATTTCTTATGGAAATGAAAAAACATCTTACTAAAAATTTCTTCTATTCCTATTATGTATGTTTTTAAAAAAATATGTAAGGTCGGCCTCTTATAAAATGTAAAGGAAAAATAATGTTAAAAAAATAACAAATGTGATAGGAAATAGAAATCAAAATAATAACACAAAATTTATGTGAAAACCCCCAAATCGAGAAAAAACCATAGGCAGAAATGGAGAGAAATTCACTGGATCAAAGATGAGTACAAAGGGAAGTGTTTAGGATACCTACCAAAATGTTACATCAAGCCCTAACTAAAAATAACATGTGTGTGTGTGTGGACACACACACACATGCATATACAATAAGCCCAAGGCCCAAGATGAAAAATAGAAATGGGTTGAATAGAAGAAGTCCATACTGTGGCTGATTGGGGTTGGACCAAAAATAGAATTCAAGTCACCTAACCATACTCTAATAATCTCTACCTTGACACAAATTCCCTTGGTCTCAACCTCTTCCACAAAAGCTCCTAAGGGTAAATATCAACTAGAAACACCAAACAAGTCCAAGTAATGCTCAACCTTGGCAACAGGAAGTGACTTGGCCATCATAGTAGAAGAGTTGTCATGGGTACTAACTCTTCTCACAACATCATCATGAGTAATGATATCACACACAAAATGATAGCGCACATCAATGTGCTTTGAACTTTCATGAAACATATGATCTTTTGTGAGTAAAATAGCACTTTGACTATCACATTAAACTATGGTAATCTTCAAATCTTCACTAAGTTCACCAAATAGTCCCTTCAACCAAATGGCTTCTTTAATATCCTTAGTAATAGCCATATACTCAGCCTCAATAGTAGACAATGGAACTGTAGTCTGCAAGATAGCTTTCCAACTAATAGCACAACCACCAATGGTGAAAACATATCCTCTAAGTGATCTTCTCTTATCAAGATCTTCTAGAGTCAACATAGCCAATGACTCCAGCTATAGTCCTCCAAAAATGCAATCAAACATAAGTAGAGCCACATAAGTATCTAAAAATCCATTGAATTGCTTTACAATGCTCTTTACCCAGATTAGCCATGTATCTAATAACTACATGTGATAAATTTGGATGAGAGAAAACCATATCATACATTAAGGAACCCACTACACTAGACAATGGAACTCGTGACATATAATCAACCTCATCATATGATTATGACGATAAAGCATATGAAATTTTAAAATGTGCAACTAATGGAGTACTAACAGGTTTGGCATTTTGCATATTGAATCCGTAAAGAACTTTCTTAATGTACCCTTTTTAACTTAGGTACAATTTATCTAAATTTCTATCTCTTAGAGTCTCCATGCCAAGTATCTTCTTTGCTGTCTCCAAGTCTTTCATCTCAAATTCCTTACTAAGTTGGACTTTAACATTTCTTATCTTTCCTTTTTCCTCGGCTACTATCAACATGTCATCAATGTATAAGAGTATGTATACAAATGATCCATCATTAATTTTCTTGAAATAAACACAACTATCATAACTACTTCTTTTGAAATCATGAGTGATCATAAATGAGTCAAACCTCTTATACCATTGTCTAGGTGACTTTTCAGGCCATAAAGATACTTTTTTAGTAAGCATGCATAGTCTTCTTTTCCTAAAACTATAAATCCATCTAGTTGTTGCATGTAGATATTCTCATTGAGTTCTCCATGTAAGAAAGTTGTCTTAACATCCAATTGTTCAAGCTCAAAATCATGCACACCCACAATACGAAGCAAAGCTTGAATTGAACTATGCTTTACAATTGAAGAAAAAAAATCTATGAAGTCATCACCTAGAACTTGACTATAACCTTTTGCAACTAGCCTCACCTTATACCTTGCTTCTTCAACTCCTAGTGCACCTTCTTTTCTTTTGAACATCCATTTTCAATGAACAACTTTCTTACCCTTAGGTAATTTTACCAAGTCTCATGTGTCATTCTTATGAAGCAACTCTATCTTCTCCTGCATGGCAATGATCCATCTCCTAAATTTATCATAACTAAATACCTTTGAATAGGTGGAAGGTTCCCACACTAGAAACAATACCTTCAATAATATTCAAAGCATAAGCTACCAAGTTAGCTTTAGCACATCTCTATGGAGGTCTACCATCTCTTCTGGGTCTATATTTAGCAACAAAATATTGTGGTGGTGGTGGTGATAATGATGAAATAGTACCACCTTGCATCCCTAAGCTAGGGAGAGATGTAGAATCTAGTGTAGATTTTTATCCAATCTCAAGCTCCACTTGTGTGTTTGACTTTTGGTGATTTAAATCACAAGAATCTCTAGAAGGCAAGTCATGAAGCATAGCAGTTTCATCAAAAATAACATTTCTACTAATTAGGACTTTGTTGATTTATGGACACCATAGCTGAAACACCACAAAAATCTGTGAGTTTAGCATCTGTCTGACAAGAAGCAGATCCCCATGACCCACAGGTAGCTTCAGCTACATTTGAAGTCACACAGGGCAATCTTGGAAATCGAAACATCTGGTTAAGTATTTTGCCGGCGTATACGCCCAGCTTTAAACCGTGGTGTGCCAGCGTCTACGCCCAGCGTCCTCATCCAGCGTCTACGCCTGGCGTCTACGCCTGGCGTCTACGCTCAGCGTCTACGCCCAGCGTCCTCATCCAGCGTCTACGCCTGGCATCTACGCGCAGCGTCTACGCCCAGCGTCCTCATCCAGCATCTACGCCTGGCGTCTACGCCCAACGTCTACGCCCAGCGTTTGTGCCCGGCGTCTACGCCCAGCGTGTACGCCCAGCTCTCCAGCGTATACGCCTAGGTACGGCAGAGGCACACGCTCGATGAAAAGATCTCCAATGGCAACATGAAGATTACACCGAAGAGCAAGGATTGAAGCAAGTGGACATCCTTCGACGTATACGCCCGACGTATACGCCCAACATTCACCAGCGTATACGCCAGCATCTATCCGTCTACGCCCAGCGTATACGCCAGCCTGTTGTAACGTATACGCCTGACGTATACCATGTTTCTAAATTGTAACGCCCGGTCTATACGCCATGTGTCTCCCCGTCCGCTTTTCCTGGTAACCCTACCCCTATAAATAGCCCAATTTTCCACATTTACCGAGTCCGGAGAAATTTACCAGAGCCGACCTAGAGCAATTACGCTGCTGAAACCCTCTTACGCTTACGCTTACGCTGGAAGCCCTGCACGCTGAGCACAGTCCTCGCTTCACCTACCGTGTCAGCCGGCTGCATCCCTTCGTCCACCAGGGCTTTACGTCCGCCTTGTGTCCCTACACAACTACGTTAGACCGGTGCACAACATTTTAACTCTATAATCCATTGTTTACGCTTGTTGTAAGTTCTTTTATAGTTTTACGTTAATTTGGCCCGCGCCTCGTTTACGGCTGTTTACGTTCGTGCTCCGTGCTCCGTTTGCGTCTGTGGACGCCCACTGTTTACGCTTGTTGCAATTTTTACAGTTCTACGTCAATTGGGCCCACGCTTCGCCCACGTCTACTTATGTCACCACTCCGTCTTCGCCCGTTTACACCCACTGTTCACAGTCTACGTTTGTTTACGCTCTACATCTATACACGATGTTTACGCTGTCCACATCCCTATACACTTACGTTGTGCCCATTTTTGTTTACGCTGTTTATGCCCTACTCTGTTTACGTCCCTTACGCTCATGCTTTGTTTACGCCTGTTTCCCTGTTTACGCCCTGTTTACGTATAACCCCACGTATAATGCTTCGGCGGCGCTCGGGGAAGTCCTTGTTTGATCCGCGTGTGGACCATTCAAGCCACTCTGCCTTCGTCTGTTCCAGCTTGCCCTCAAGCGGAGGCAGAGTCGACTGCGCTTGTCCTTGGATCTTTCGGTGCTCATTTCATTCCAGCCTTGCACCGAAGATTTCGGTCGGCATAGTTTTTGGTGCTAGAAGGAGGGCCCTTCGCTAAACAGGCTTCACGTTCCTCAGCGTTTACACTGATCAGCGTCCTCGCTGCCGTTTTCAAACCTGACTTAGCGTCTACGCTGTCGATTCTTCAGCGTTTACGCTGCATGAACCCTAGCGTATACACTGCACGCTTACGCCAGCGTTTACGCTGCATACTTAGCGTATACGCTGCACGTTTACTCCAGCGTTTACGCTGCATACTTAGCGTATACGCTGCACGCTTACGCCAGCGTTTACGCTGCATACTCACCTAGTAGATTCGTCTATGCCAGTCGCACACTAAGTTATTCGCATCAATCCCGCACACTCGAACCATCTATCATCATGAATCCCATCAACATCACCGCTGCTACTACCCAGAACATTAACATCTCTGACATAACTGCTGCCCAACAATCTATCATGCAACATATGGGAGGGCAACCCACAATGGGGCCCCGTCGGTCGTTGAGGTTGCAAGGGAGAGACCCTGCCGCTAACATCATAAGCCAAGACGAGTATAACTTCATTTGCATTAGGATGCAAGCTGGCCTGGCAGTAGACCGGGTTGAGATGGAAGTAAAAAGGTAATTTGAGATCTTTTACAGAGGGGGGTATGAATTCATCCCTTCCCCGTACGACGTAATCCCCATTCCGGAGCAATTCTCGGAGCTCTTTACGCAACTCCTTCTGCACAGAAGCCAATCGTTAGACCAAGTTACGGTAGAACCACAACGGGATGAAGAGGAAGAATTCGCTGCGCAATCTGAGCATGAAGACTCTTATCATACTCTTAGTCCACATAACCACATGAACCCCATATTTAACCCGGACGCAGGGGAGACCATACCCCTCCAACANGGGCAACCCTTTGCCCAACGCCTTTCCTTTTACAGCTGCAGGTTCATCCTCACAAGCACCGCCCCCTCACAGTAACCTAGGGGTGACGTTCCAGGCCCAGTCCCAAGTGGTAAGAATGCCACACGTTTTACCTGTGTCCACACCTGCCCACTACATCCTGCATATCCAAACGCATGCGCCCCCTTTCACTGCCATAACCCAATAAGGGGCCTCCTCATACAACATGGCCGGACAATGGCCGATGATGGGCACGACGTCGCACCAGGTTTCCCACCACTACGCACCACCCCACACGTTGCCACCGACTCATGTGCCTCAGGCACAGCCATGACCACAGCAGCAATAGCCTCCTCTCTATAATGTAGTGCCCCTGATGCCATCTACCGTACACTTCCCACAAACGCAACCCCCAACAACACAACTTTCAGCCTTCCAGTCCACCATTCAACAGTCTAACCCATACAGCCTGTTCCAAGCCCAAACCACCTTGCTCCCAAATGCTCAGGATTGGGCAGATGCCAAAAGAATGATGCAGGAATTGATAGATGAGGTAAAGCGTCTCAAAATCGTCATCAATGGGGAGATGAAAGTGGTGGATTTCTACAATGATGACCCTATCAGCTCCTCTCTCCCACCTTTAACCTTGCCCAAAGGTGTTCCCCTACCAACATTAACCAAGTATAACGGTGAGACAGATCCTAACGCCCATCTCATAACATTCCGGTTAGAATGTGCCCTGCTCCAGGCTTGGCCCCACGCTGTCCTCCGGGTGTTCCCCATGTCCCTTACGGGAAGGGCACTCGATTGGTACCGCGCCTTGCCCAGGAACTCCATCTGC
>MNCI01011825.1:1212-17883 GCA_015680685.1 Gnetum montanum | reverse complement strand
GACAACGGGGCATTCAAACTAGCCGACATGGACGGAAAAGAGTTTGCAAATCCAACCAATCACCTGTTCCTAAAACCGTTCTATACATGAATTCGAAATCAGGTACACAACAGTCCTGGAATCACGACTATAAACTGATACCACAGAACAGTCCTGGAATCACGACTATAAACTGATACCACAGAATAGTCCTGGGTTATGACTTAAAACTGACACCACCATTGTCCTGGTATATGACAATAAACAGATACCCCACAGTGTCCGTAATGACGATAAACTAGCACCCCTCTAGCATGACAGTAAAATGGCACCGTCAGACTCCTCTGAGTCCGCTAAGACTATAAACTAGCTCGCCTCTGTATAGTCAGCTAAGACTCAAAACTGGCAACATACCATCTGCCACGACGCTAAACGGGCAATGTCCAACGGGTTACGACACAAAACTAATCCATGATAGTCCGCTAAGACTCTAAACTGGCACGTTCATTTTAGACTCCTCACTCCACAGCCACCTTCATTCGTCAGAATCATTACATCCTTCATCAGCATCGTCGACATTCACATTCAATACTCAGGATCGCCCCAATATTTTTGTTCACCTGCAGCTGTCTAAATCTAAGCTCATTAATTCACTCATGGTTTTCTTGTCTCTTTGGAGTTGTGTTTGCAGGATGACGCTCAGGAGTTCTCGTACGAGAGTGCGCTTCATCATAAGTAGCAAGATGAGGCAATGTCCATTTGTCCACCTGGCAAGACTAAATCGAACCGTTAACCCGCACATTCCCATTCCCCGAAAACCCACTATCTGTCTACCAAACTATTGCACACTGCGAAACGTTACAGCAGTCGCAACACACAGAACACAAGATTCGCGCATGAGTACAAGGACAAATTTCTGCAAAAAAAAAAAAAGAACCCTTGGCACTTCCCATATGCGCCCCAGGCAGGAAGCTATTGGTCTTAAAAATACGTACTCATGTCAAACGTAATCAAGAAACATCCTATCGCATGGCTTTGGCTCTTCGCTAACAATTTCCCCAAAGAAGGGAGCTGTTCCTCCAAAGAATGCAAAACATGACCCCGTGGCTTTGGTAGTGACAACTGGTTCTCCTAAAAAATCACCAAGAGCACCGTTCCGCCAAAGGACGCACATGACATGCTTGAATTCCGAGTCTGCCAAAAGATGGCTATCGACAAGGACCGGCATGCCACACACCTAAGCACCCTTTTTCTCAGCATGATCCCTCGGGCAGTCACCGATCCCCACGATCCCTTTCCCCCTGCCAATTACCAATTTCGCCCTTTCAATACCATCCACCACCGAGCACGGTACGATGATGTCTGGTCAGGTGACAAAGGATAGAGCTTTTGTCAAGTTGCTTGTGGTGTTTTGCACTTCTTTGTCGACAATTCTCGGGTCGATTCCTCTAAGCGTCAACAAAGAGGGGCCAATGAAACACCACAAAAATCTATGAGTTTTGCATCTGTCTGACAAGAAGTAGATCCCCATGACCCACAGGCAGCTTCAGCTACATTTGAAGTCACATAGGGCAATCTTGGAAATCGAAACATTTGGTTAAGTGTTGTGCCAGCGTATACGCCCAGCTTTAAACCGTGGTGTGCCAGCGTCTACGCTCGGCGTCTATGCCCAGCGTTTATGCCTGGCGTCTACGCCCAGCATCCTCATCCAGCTTCTACGCCCGGCGTCTACGCCCAGCGTCCTCATCCAGCGTCTACGCCCGGCGTCTACGCTAGGCGTCCTCATCCAGTGTCTACGCCCGGCGTCTACGCCCAGCGTGTATGCCCAACGTGTACGCCCAGCTCTCCGGCGTATACGCCCAGGTACGGTAGAGGCACACGCTCGACGACAAGATCTTCAATGATAACATGAAAATTACACTGAAGAGCAAGGATTGAAGCAAGTGGACATCCTTCGGTGTATACGCCCGGCGTATACGCCCAACATTCACCAGCGTATACGCCAGCATCTATCCGTCTACGCCCAGCATATACGCCGGCCTGTTGTAACGTATACGCCCGGCGTATACCATATTTCTAAATTGTAACGCCCGGTCTATACGCCACGTGTCTCCCCATCCGCTTTTCCCGGTAACCCTACCCCTATAAATAGCCCAATTTTCCACATTTACCGGGTCCGGAGAAATTTACCAGAGCCGACCCAGAGCAATTACGCTGCTGAAACCCTCTTACGCTTACGCTTACGCTGGAAGCCCTGCACGCTGAGCACAGTCCTCGCTTCGCCTACCGTGTCAGCCGGCTGCATCCCTCCGTCCACCGGGGCTTTACGTTTGCCTTGTGTCCCTACACAACTGCGTTAGACCGGTGCACAACATTTTAACTCTATAATCCATTGTTTACGCTTGTTGTAAGTTCTTTTATAGTTTTACGTTAATTTGGCCCGTGCCTCGTTTACCGCTGTTTACGTTCGCGCTCCGTGCTCCGTTTGCGTCTGTGGACGCCCACTGTTTACGCTTGTTGCAAGTTTTACAGTTCTACGTCAATTTGGCCCATGCTTCGCCCATGTCTACTTACGTCACCGCTTCGTCTTCGCCCGTTTACACCCACTGTTCACAGTCTACGTTTGTTTACGCTCTACATCTATACACACTGTTTATGCTGTCCACATCCCTATACGCTTACGCTGTGCCCATTTTTGTTTACGCTGTTTACGCTCTACTCCGTTTACGTCCCTTATGCTCACGCTCTGTTTGCGCCTGTTTCACTGTTTACGCCCTATTTACGTATAACCCCGCGTATAACGCTTCGGCGGTGCTCGGGGAAGTCCTTGTTTGATTCGCGTGCGGACCATTCAAGGCACTCTGCCTTCGTCCGTTCCAGCTTGCCCTCAAGCGGAGGTAGAGTCGACTGCGCTTGTCCGTGGATCTTTCGGTGCTTGTTTCATTCCAGCCTTGCACCGACGATTTCGGTTGGCACAATAGCTTATATCCCTTAACACCAGACTTATAATCAAGAAAGATATACTTTCTAGATCTAGATTCCAACTTTCCATTATCAACATGAGCATATTTAGGACATCCAAATATCTTCTAATCAAAATAATTAATAGAAGTACTAGACCATACCTCTTCTAGAGTCTTTTTGTCAATAGTAATTGAGGGAGAAAAGTTAACAAGAAAACAAGCTATAGTAGCAGCTTCAATGCAAAATGACTTAGGTAAACTAGAGTTTGAGAGCATATAATGTACTTTTTCCATAAAAGTCCTATTCATTCTCTCTACCACACCATTTTTCTACAAAGTACCAGGAACTATTAGATGCCTTAAAATTCCATCTATCTTGCAAAAAGCATTGAACTCAGTAGAACAAAACTCCAAGCCATTATTAGTATGGAAACACTTTATGTACCTCCCTGTCCACTTCTCAAGAATAGTCTTCCACTACTTGAATGTAGCAAACACATCACTCTTTTTCTTGAAGAAGAATACCCAAAAGTTTCTAGAGAAGTCATTAATGACAATTGACATATAGCTAGCACCACCTTTAGAAAGCACCCTAGATGGTCCATAGAGATTAGAATGTATATAATCAAATGTCCTCTTTGTGTTGTGAATGCCTTTACTGAAACTAACTCTCTTTTTCTTTCCAAAATGAAATGCTTATAGAACTCTAATTTAATCCATCAAGAAGTCCTCTTCTGCTCAGTTAATCCATTCCATTCTCACTTATATGTCCAAGATGCATATGTCATAGTCTAGTAACATCACCATCTAATAAGGAAGGAGTAGTGGTAGTTGCATCACCTACAATTTTAGAGCCTTGCAACACATATAGCTTGGTATACTTTTTCTACCCTTTCATCACAAAAAAATCACCTTTGCTAACCTTTAGGACTCCACCTTCACCAATGTACTTGTACCCATTTGAATCAAGGGTACTTAAAGAAATAAGGTTACTGTTTAGATCTAGGACAAGTCTCACATCACCAATTTTCCTAACAATGCCATCAAACATTTTAATTCTAACTATTCCAATACTAGCTATCTTACAAGAAGCATTATTTCCCATCATTGCAACACCCTTCAACATTGTTTCATATGTTGAGAACTAGTCTCGATTAGAACACATGAAACAAATAAGCTAAATCAAGAATCCAATCCTCATAAGATTTGAAGCTACTATCAGAAGTAACTAGGATTTTCTCATCACTATATGCATCTTCAAAAACATTGGCTTCATCAAAATATTTTGGTTATTTCCCTTCTAATTAGCACTAACTTTTTTATTCTTATTGTGTAACTTGTAGCATTCAAATTTGATGTGCCCCTTTTTCTTGTAGTAATTACAAGTTATGTATTTGTGTTTAGATTTCGATCTACCTTTCTTAGCACTACTAGAACTCCTTTTCTCTTTCCTCCCTCTAACAACAAGCCCCTCTACCTAAGTCTATAATCCAACCACAAGTTGTTTCATTTTCTCCTTAGAGAACAAAGCATCATAAACTTTGTCTAGAATGAGAGTATCATAACTATATAGTATAGTATCCTTGAAAGTCATATATGAGGAAGGCAATAAACACAATAGGATCAACCCTAAATCTTATTCATCATACTTAACCTCCATATTCTCTAGATCAGAGACAATTTATTTTAAAACAATTAAGTTATCTTCAATAAATGTACCTTCTATCATATGGTGAGAATATAATTGTTGCTTTAGGTGTAGCTTGCTAGTTAGGCTTTTCGTCATACACAACTACTCTACTTTTAACCACAATGCAATGGTGGTTTTCTCCTTCAGAACATCCTATAGAATTTGAGTTGATAAATGAAGATGAATTTGAGATAGGGCCTTTCCATCCCTACATTGTTTTTCCTCTGGTGTCCAAGATTAGGGCATCTTCTCAAATCCTAATAGTGCAGTGTCCAAATCCATCTAAACAAGCACATCTTGCATCCTAACCTACCATAGCGAAAATATGGTATTGCAATCCAAAAGAAGAATATTGAATTTCATAATTATCATTGTTGAGATCAAACCAATTAGCTCTGATACCAATTTGAAGGAAAAATAATACAAAAAACTTAACAAATGCAATAGGAAATAAAATCCAAAACAATAACATACAAAATTTATGTTGAAAACCCTAAATTGGGAACAAACCATAGGTAAAGACAAAGAGAAATTCACTAGATCAAAGATGAATACAAAGGAGAGTGTTTAGGGTGCCCACCAAAACATTACATTGAGCCCTAATTGAAAATAACATATATATATTTATGTGCATATACAATAAACCCTAGGCCCAAGAAAAATGGGTCAAATAGAACAAGTCCATACCATGGGGGCTTCAAGTTGGACCAAAAATAGAATTCGGCTCATCCAACTGTACTCAAAAAATGCTATGTTTTTGTTCTCTGAAAAACACCAAAAATGTTATTGTTAGGTTGTTAACAATTTTTTAAAAAAATCTAGATCCAAGTTTTTAAAAGAGCAGGATCACCATAGCCTAGTTGTTATTAGTGCTTCGTCGAGCACATTTGACAATAAAGGAGCTTGTCTTGAACCCTATAGGCCTTTACATCATTCCATACTTATCCAAAATCTGGTTAAAATCTTTAAAATTTTTGGACCCACCACTAAATGTAGATGCCAGCTCTGTAGTGTCCATTTAACCACCCTTGATAAAATACAGAGAGAATGTAAATTTAGAAAAATATTGCTAGAAAACACACCTATGCAAAATATAATGAGAAACCTCTACAATGAGAGAATTGCCAAGCTACATGCATCGATGCACTTTGCACTTTTTGAGGTTAATTTTTAACAACCCTTGCAATCGTAAATCCCTAAGATTGAAAATTCATATTCGCAAATGGGAAAATAGTTCCATAAATTTGATTGTAAAAATGGGAATAATCATGTGTAAAAATCTTATTAAGATCTACAATATTATTAGCAAAAAAGACAGGTTATATAGACACAGGTTTATTAAGGAATTTTCTAATTTTTCTTGTATTAAAGGTTAGTGAGAGTGAAAAATCATATATAGTATTTTTAGTTGTATACTTACATCATAATTAGCAATAAAAAATATATTAAACTTAAAAATTAATCAAAATATATTAATATATACCATTAAATATGCCATCCAATTTTAAATTAGCCTCAATGTTACCATAATTGCAGATTTCACAAACTATAATTCAGAACAGAGCTAGGTTATAAGCTAATAGTTTCTCTTCCTTTAAATCATGGTTGTGATCCACTTTCCTACTATCCCTATGCAAGTTGTATTAAATCTCCCTACTTTCAAGGAAAATAAGCTGGAAGAAAAAAATGGAATACTAAAAGAGCTTTAAAAAGAAGCTTAAAACCTTTTGAACAAGCAAGAAATTTGTAAGTTAAGATAAAAACCGACCGCAAAGGTTTAGACTTTAGGATATGATGCTAACAAACCACTGAATCAGAAAAATTTCATGCTTCATGTGGGAGGCTTCGTTAGTGCCTAAGGTTAATGAGGTTACGAAGCCCAGGAAGCATATTCAAGCATAATGAAGTATGCATGGAAGGAACTCATGGAACTAGTATCAACGTTCATGCATTGTTGAGTGGCCTTGTGAAAACAGGGCCTAGTCAACACAGTCAACTTAATGATTCATTATATACCCCCATGACTGAGTGAAAACTCATCCTTGAGTACAGAAGAAGAGGACAAGTTCCTTCAATTACAAAAACTAGATAGGTATGGGATTATTGAGTGAGCATGGACTATTTCATGCTGCAGTGTGGGATTAAGAAAATTTGGACATAGATACAAAATACAAAACTTGTGAAACTCATGTGGTTCCCAATGGTGGTGTCTCCTCCATGGTCTCTTGCCCATGTCTTGTGCTCTAGGCTTTGAGATTGGTACCGTTGAAGAAGTGCCTAATGTTTCTCCTCTTCTATCTAAGGGTTATGGGTCTTCCAAGCTGATGTTCCAATGATTGATGGAGTCGACACTTTTCATGGACACGGTAGCTACGGGAACACTTGATTGGCCTTGACATGTCACACCACAAAAAACCATCGTTCCTCTTCATAGGCTTAGGCCTGACCTCTCCACATTTTTCTTGGCTAGATTGTGCAATGATAAGAGGTCCTTGATGGATGCTGAATGATTGTGCCTCCTACTCTACATGTTCTGCATGAGGTCCTTTGTCTCTACCTCCTCCTAGATGTTCAGTTGCACCTTGAGAAGGTCCTCCTTGTCCTATTTTAGGGGCCATCTATAATCACACAAAGATCAATTATTAGTAAGGTTATTGAAAGAAGTTAAATTATTTCATACCTTACTCATTACCTTTGATACATGTTGAATTTGCTCAGTGTGATTTTAGAGTTAGAAATTTTTTTCAAGGAATTTGCCCTAAAAGTTTATTGTCTAACCTTATTTTTTTAGGTGACACATAAAAGGACATGTAATGGTTTTGAGGAACTTTTGATAAAATGATGACAAAGGAAAGAATAGATTTGGAAATGAAGTACTCAAAGGGTATAAAATGATGTGGTGGTGTGCAACAAGTACAAATTACAAAAGTCACATAAGTGGGTCCTCCCCAAAGCAGGTTCCAACCTATAATGCCCTTGCATAACCACACCTTAAAATGTCTATAGGCACTAGAAGGGTTAAATGCAATCTTCACTAATTCAACAAAACACACACATGTTGATACTACCGTGATGAGGTAGGAATTCTATGTGACACAAGACACAAGTCACAATTACATGAATAGCGAGATGGGACAAATTGTAGAAGGGATTGTAGAGATTGGGACATGAGGTAACTGACCCAGGGAACAATGAATCCTAATTGTAGGGCATGATTAATGTGTCATTAGCCCATATCTCCAAACTCAAGACCAAATCCATTCCTTCGATCAGTGACATCACATTACTTTATCTAATGATGAACAACCATAAGAGCACCATGACAATAAGGTATATGATCACTTGGCATTTTGTTCAAGGGAGGAATGCTTTAGAATTTCTTTGGCACACTCTTCATGCTCTCTTTTTTTTTTCTTTTTCTCATTTTTTTGAATGCTTAATCTAGAGAAGCTGCACACCTTTAGGCATGGGTGCATGTCTTTCCAGTGGGACCCCCTGGAATACCATTGGTTTTTTTTTGAGTGAGTTCCTTTATTACTCTTACTCCCATTTTTTGTTAGATCTATAAGGATCATAGTACACCTAGGCTACATGGTAACTCCTACAGATGTCACCAAAGAGAAGCCACAAGTCCCCTTGATGTCACACCCTAGTCATTCCCTCTTGTTCCATTCTTCTTTGATCTAGGCATAATGAGCACAAAATTACTTTTAAGTTTTCATGATGACAAGAATATCATCATACCTAGAGTAGAACCTCTTATTAATAGAATGGGTGGGTGTATGTTGTGGGCTCATTGTCCAAATAATTAGTCACCTAAGACTTGATAGCATAGAACAACACCTTAGCCAATGAGTCACATGAGTGTTTTTTTCATAGATGAGATTACTCATAAAAAGATAAAAACATAAAAAAATAAATAAAAAGATAAAACAACAAATTGAAAGATGAAAAATTGAAAAACAAAAAATTATAAAATTAAAGAAAAGAGAAAACATTTATTAATTCTGTTTATTAGAATGGGGGATATCCCCCATAACTAAACTTTTGGTCATGGCTAGAATTAATAAATGGAAGGTTTGGATCCAAGTATTTTGGAAATATTGGAACCCTATCATATCCAACCCACTAGGTGTATTTTGGTGTTGTGGTTGGAATGTACCATAATTGAGGTTCACACACTTGATTAAAGTTGACATAGTGGGAAGAGTTATAAGATGTGGTTAATTGATAAGGAGTTGACCCACTATGACACCCGTGACTGTAAGATGGTATGCAAGGATCAATATGTCTTCCTACGTGGCTATATTCATTGGGCTGCATGGTTGTTGAAGTGTTGATTGGTGGCCCAGAAAGAGTAACAGAAGATATTGAGTTCGAGGAGGTAGATGCATCCAAATATTTAACTTGTGCTAAGTTGAAGGATGTAGTGGTTTTGGAACTGTTATGTCCCTTTCTATGGTCCTGCCTAAAGAAAGGATGCTTTTGATGTTGTGGAGGGTTCCCATTGCTGTTGATAGTAGCAGCACAAGTAACGTTCATGGGTTGATGCTATGGTGCAAAACCTTCTGGCATAATTGGTGATGATATAGAAGGAGGTGAATGATGAGAATATTGAGGGCGAGGAGAAGTGTAAGAAACATGAGGTGGTAATCTTGTTGAAGAGGACATGGATTGATAGTACTTAGGAGAATGATAACGATGTGGTGAACTAAAGGATGTTGACCCAGTTGGAAAAATAGAATGCTGAACATAATAAGCACTTGGGTTTGGATGGTAGGAAGGATGTGACTAGTCTAACGGTGGCCTCCCCCATGAATGGAATTTTTTCCACTGCAGTTGAACCTAGTATTTCTATACAAAATTAGGATGTAACATTCCTTCCCAATGCTCATGTAAATGTGACAAGATTGGACATTAGCCTTTGGGGTGATCATACAAGCAAATATTACATTGATACATATGATTGGTAGTTGAGTTCCTATCCGTATTCTTTTCAACCCTTCTTTCCAATTGTCTAGTGGTGTTCTGTCCTATTTGTTGGTTCATCATGGTTCTTCCTCTAATAATGTTGGCATATTCTCCACATCTTTCATGTACCCAGTCCATCATCTTATTGATCTTTGCCTCAATTTCATCTAATGATTGTAGGATTGGCAAAGATGATTCCACCTCCTTGAAGTGAGTTGATTTCTTCTCTTCATGATCATGGACCCTTACTAAGTTGAGATTTTGGTCCTATTGAGAACTTTTAACATTCTCCCATTTAGCTATTTCTCTTTCTTCTTTTTCTACCCATTGCATAAGCTCTTGGAGTTAGTGGGTCCATAGCTCATATAGTTGACCTAGGGCATACATCCCTAGGGTCTCCCTTGTTTCATTATGGAGCCCATCCATGATGTGGTACATTAGCCTTTCCTTGGAGAATCCATGGCATAGGAATTTTTTTAATAATGAACAGTGTCTTTCTAAGGCCATGTTCAAGGGTTCATTTTTCCCTTGTTTCCATTCTTAGATTTGTCTCCTCAAGGTTGACACTCTTGCATAGGTTTGGTATCCTTCATTGAAGAGTTCTACCATTGTCGGCCAACATCGAATTGATTGTGGTCTTAAGGACCTATACCATACTTTTTCTTTGCCAAAGAGTGTTGTAGGAAAGAGCTTAAGTTTTTGCCACCCATTATCAATATTTTTCCATACACAAGCATCATAGAAGTCTTCTAAATGATGTTGCAGATCTAAATCATAGCCTTCTAAAAACTTGGGAAAGTTATTTAAATCAAGCCTGGGTAGAAGAATTTCCTTGTGATGCTTGCAGGATATTCAGAAAACCTATTTTATATGGATTAGGCTCTTAGTGGCCAATAGGGGCTCATCGTCACTAGGTAGGTTATGAATTTGTGAGTTGGGACAATGTTGTCTTCATTCATGTTGGCATTTCTGACTTTCCCAATGGGCTCAATTTTTATTTCTACGCTGACCCCTTGAAAGGTGGTCATCCATGTCATGACTTGACATTGAAGGAGTAGAGGAAGAGAAAGAACTAGAAGACTCATCATGATTTTTGTAAGTCTCTGAATCATTCCTGGATAAATTCATGTTAATTGTTGAGAAGGTAGGCCTTATGGTCCCCCTCATTCTATGGGATGTCCCATCCTCACTAGAGGTGCTAGAGTTGGATGACAAGAGTCCTTGAGTACCATTGGGGTGCTCATGATCATAGGAGACCCCTACATAGGATTGAGTACTTCTAACTTCATCTTCATCATCATATATTCTGTTGGTTCTCCAATGAATTTCCTCACTAGTTGTGGCGTGATCATAGTCTTGTGAGAGAGACATTGTTTTGAATCATGTATGACTTGGTTAAAATTAATTTTTTTTCTAAAATATATATCATGAATAATTTGTTACAATGATCTTGTATGATATAACTAATCTAGATAACTAGCATCGTTCCTAGCAACAACACCAATGATGAGTGGCGAGGTACCCCTACACTCAACCATACGTATATGAGCATTTCACGCATGATCCGGTCGAACTCCATAGATGGGCTAGTTGTGGTATCTAGATTGTTACATGTTGATTGTAGTTCACAATCTTCCCACCTAGACTAGTATTTTCTTTATCATGTATGGTTTAGTTTAGAGCGAGGTGTATGATGTGGGCCTAAACTAGTGCTACTCCTAGAGACAATGGAAAATAACTTTGTTTTAGCTAAGAGGGAGTGGGAGAAGAGAATCTAAGCTAGCCTAAGTGTGATGAGCATCCATCCTTAATTATCCATACACATCTTGGATCTCATGTACTACTTCTAGGCTTATCAAGCATATATCAGTTGAGTGCTCCTAGATATGCTACTGGGTTACCAAGTAGTCACACTTAAATGCTCGTGTTTAAGACGTACTCATTCTATGTTTAACAATAGGAATAGTAAATGATGGTAAAGAAATATTAAGTAAAAATAATAAATAATAATAATAATTAACAATAACAATTAAAACTAAGTGAATGCTACAATGATGGAGTAATCTTGATCTTTATTGTTGATCATGTGCGTTTCCAAGTACGTCACACTCGAATAAAGGTTTCATACAATTACAAGCATCACACTGTGAGCATGCACTTGGGAAAATAGCCTAACTCCTATGGAAAAAAACTACAAAAGTTTCACTACAACTACCAAAAATATGATTCCTAATGTGGCAGGTGCATGCATATTTATAGCAGAGAATGAACTCTATGTTGACGAGGCCATGTTAATGCATGGATAGATGCGTTGACGGGGTCATGTTGATGTGGCCACATTGACGAGGCTTTGTTGACACAGTTAATTTGATGCTTCATCAACTTCCCAACCTTTTTCTCCTCAAACCACCTTTGGATCTCTATGAAATATAGCTAGGGAAGGTTGGCTTTGTACTTGCCCATTACGATGACACTTACCTTGGTCAATAGGTGGATATTTGGTTGAGCCCTTTGGTGAGAAACAAATGATATGTCCCTATTTTGAAATAGGTTCTTTCCTTGAGAGTCAATTCATTATATGTCTTGTCATCCTTACCATATGCCCACCTTAGCCATAAATTTCTTATGTTAGGGTTAGGTCTTGTAGACAAATGGGCTAACTTAGCACCTTCGTTTGGTAGATTCAAAGCTTCAGCGATTTCTTTAACTAAGAAGTCAATGTTGACTCCACAAATGCTAATTGTGGTGCCTTCCTCTTTGTTATGCTAGAATTGGTATGTTTCTCCAAGGTACCACTTGCTACTATCTAAAAGAATAGGCCACAAAGGTGATGCCTGAAGTTGTGTTTGAACTACTTCTGGAGCAAACTCCATAAATGGACTGAAGTTCATTTCCACGATGACCATGGTCAACATAGAGTTTTTTTGAATGGCCTCAAGGCATTCTGGGGACAATGTGAGATGTTGTCCTTGTGTGGGGGCTTGCAATTCTATAGCCTCTTCTTGGACCGACTATCCTATGATAGGAGCCTCTTGATGAATATTGAATGATTGGGCTTCTTACTCCTTGTGCTTTGCATGTTCACCTTGTTGGCCTCAGCCACCTTGTGGGTGCTTTGCTACTCTCTACAAAGGTTCTCCTTGTGCTTCTCTTTTTGGGGGCCATCTACAATTAAGCAAAGATTGGATGTTACTAAGGTTGTGTTCTTTATCAGCAAGTAGTTTATACCTTAGTCATTACCTTAGTTCATTAAGTTCTTAGTTCATATGATTGCAGAGTTAGAACATTTTTTAGGAAAAATCCCTAAAAAGTGTTTATTTTCTTTTACAACCATTTACAATTGGTTCCTTTTTCCTTATGTGTGGCTTATTATAATGGTTATGGTCCCTTTGGTGGAAAACTTAAGGTTTCTAGCATTACCACAATTGATTTTTTAGTATAACACTTATGGTTTTTAACATTCTTATGCTTATAATATTTTTCAAGTGATAGAAAATTTTAGAAAAGTGGCATAAGTTTCTCATACAAGCACCCCCCACAACTAATGAAAACACTTCGGGTTTAGACAAGTTCAAACGATATAGAAAATGAAGTGGTAGAGAGCCAAATATTGCAAGTTGTAGTTGGTTACACAAAGCTTTGGGTCACAAGAGAAAATTTGAGAAACTTCCCTAGCTGAAAATGATGAGAATGAAGTTTGGGCACCATGGAGATCATATATATAGGTTTTATGCAACTTGAGATTGGGTATCCAACATTGTATCCCACCTGATATTGGGTACTCAATATCAGGGTCCATGAATAAGAATCTCATGGGGGTATTGAGCATAAGTAATGAATCTCTAGGGTTGGTTGGAAGGTTTCAGGTTAGGTTCATAGTTCTAAGGTAAGTAGGAAATCTTATGAAGACACTGGAAGTGTGAGAAGGTGGAGTTGTTGATGTGAAAAGCTTTGGAAGAAGCAAGAAAAAGGGCATTGAAATAAAAGTTGTGGATAGATCAAGTTACATGAGAAGGGAAACAACAAAATGTAACAATTAAGTACATGGAAGGTTAAGAATGATGTGGTTGTGTCAAACAAGTACAAGTTACAAAAGTTACACAAGTGGATCCTCCCCAAAGTAGGTTCTAGCCTATGATGTCCTTGTGTAACGACACCTAAAAATGTCCATAAGCACTAAAGGGGTTAAATGCAATGCATACCTATGAAACAAAAAACACATGTTAAAACCACCAATTTGAGATAATAACTCTATGTTACACAAAACCACAAGTTAGGATCAAACAGAGAGCGAGATGAGATGGACTGTAGAAAGAATTGCAGAAGTTGGGACATGAGGTGCCTTACCATAGGAACAATGAATCCTTGTATGTTAGTAATGGTCAAATAATTATGAGTACTTATTTCGAAGATTCAAAGTAAGTCCAAACCACATTTTAGTAACATTGCATTATTTCATCATGTCGACGAACAACCATAAGACTATCATTGTTGCAAGGAGTAACATCACTTGGCATTTTGTCCAATGGAGGAGCTTATTTATGGCACACCTCATTTTTCTTCTTTTTCTTTTTCTTTTTTTTCTCTATTTTTCTTTTTTGATGAAAGTTCTAAAAAACCATCAAGCTTCAGGCATGGGTACATGTCTTTCTAGTGGTACTCGTAGAATTTATTCAATGTCTTTTTATGGTACTATAACTTCCATTTTTTGTTAGATCTACAAGGATATAATTACAACCTCAACAACATGATATAACATATAGAAGTGGTCAAAGAGAATCCACAAATCCCCTTAATGTCACACCCTTTACATTCTGCCTTGGTTTTGCACTCTTCTGCTTGGACACAATGATTATGGATTTATTTTTTGGTTGGATGATGAAAAAGAATATCATTATGACCAAAGAAAAAACCTTTTATTAATGGAATAAGTGGATGGATGACATGATCTCACTGTCTAAATAATTAGTCCCTTATGACTTGACAACATAGAGAAAACCTCACCTTAATGGGCAACATGATTGTTTTATTCACAAGTGATATTACTAACAAGAAGATGAAAATGAAAAGTGGAAAAAGTTGAAAGGAATAGGAAAAATTTCATTAAGAAATGAGAAAATGATAAAAAATTGGAAAACAAAAAGATGGAAAACACTTATGAATCTTGAAGATTAGAATGAGAGGTGACCCCCACGACTAAACATTTTACCATGGCAAGGATTAATAAGTGGATAGATAGGACCCATGCATTTATAAAGTACTAGTAACCATTCATTCCCTATCCACTAGGTGTCTATTGGTGTTGTAATGGCTAGGTAGACAAATTGTTGGTCACACACTTGATTGTTAGATGTATGGTGGATTAGGGTATGAGAGGTGTTAATGTTATGGATTTCTAACCCATGATCACACCCTTGATCATGATATGGTATGAATGGATTTGCTAGTCTTCCCACACTTGTAAATTCATTACATGGGTTTGGAATTAGAGTAATGATGGATGGTGGCCCTTGTATAGGATCATTAAAGGACAATGGTGGTGAAAAGGAAGGCATTGCACCAGATTGGCATTGTGTTGGTTTGGATGATGTAGTAGATCCATGAGTCTTTTGCTTTGGCTTACAGCCTTTCCTAAAGAAGGAACATTTTCGACATGGCGGTCAAGATCTACTAGTGTTAGCATGTCTATGCACATTTGTAGCACAAGTGGCATTTGTTTGTTAATATTATGATGTGAAATCTTCTTGTGTCCTTGGTGGTGGCATGTGATGAGGTGCAGTATGAGAATATCCAGGGTAGGATGGATGGTAAGAGGCATGAGGTGGTGATCCCTTTGGGGATGTTATGGATTGATGGTAATTGAAGAGTGATAGTGGTGATTTAAAGTAGAGGATGTAAAACTAGTTGGAGAAATAGGGTGTTAAACATAATATCCATATAGTTTCAATAGATAGGAAGGATAGGGATGATTTGGTGGTGGCCTCCCCAACAATTGTGGTTGTTGCCACTGTGATTAATGATAGTGTTGAGGCTAGTAAGTGGTATGGTTGGTTGTGTGGCTGTCTATAATTACCTTGTGAAAGAGGAAATTACCCAAGCATGTGCTTTTGTACAAACTTCAAATTTAAGACACCTGCCCAATACTCATGTAGATGTAAAAATATTGGGAAATGACCCTTTTGATGGTCATATATACATATGTCACATCCATTATCTTCTTCTGTGGTTGAGTCTAGAGCCTCACTTTCGTCAGCCATTTTTCTTGTTCGCTGAAAAGTGTTCCTAGTTGTTTCTTGGTTTTGTATCCTTTGTTTATTATGATTTCCTAGGTTGTTTTGCATGATCATCTCCTCAACTATCTCAATGAGAGTTTTAATGTTTTCATATATCCATTTTGACATCCTATTAAACTTTGCTTCAAGTTCATCAATAGACTTTTGTATTGGCAAGGTTTGTTGTGAAATCACCTTATCAAGAGCAGTTTCTTTCTCCTTATCATAGATATGGACCTCATTCTATTGAAGATTTTGGTCCCAATGATATTTCTGAACATTCTCCCATTTGCATATCTCTCCTTCTTTTGCCACACATTTGATTAGTTCTCAGGTCTAATGGGCTTGTAGCTTATATAATTGTCTTGGGGCATACATCCCAAGGGTCTCCCTCATTTCATTACGAAGCCCATCTATGATGTGGAATAGATGCCTTTCCTTAAAGAAACCATGGCTTGGGAATCTATTCAATAGGGAATAATATCTATCTAAGACCATGTCCAAGGGTTCATATTATCCTTACTTCCGTTCTTGGATCTGTATCCTTAACTTGGAAACCCTTGCATAGTGATGAGTGGCGAGGTACCCCTACACTCCACCATACGAATACGAGCGTACACGCGCGATCCGGTCAAACTCCGCAGACTAAATGCCTTAACGCCACAAGAAACACTTGGGGTTAATCATTCGTTGTCTTCCCAGGCTTGCTTGTATGTGTCACGGTGTATGGTTAAGCAAGTCTGAGGTATGTGATTTTTTTGGTATTTTCGGCTTATCTTCTATGCTACCAGGAGAA
>MNCI01011820.1:0-10001 GCA_015680685.1 Gnetum montanum | reverse complement strand
GTATGGTTGAGTGTAGGGGTACCTCGCCACTCATCAACCATCAAAGCATTACCTAACTTAACAAGTAGAAGAAAACAAGAATAATATCTAGTATGAATGACTTGGATGTCATGTTTTTAAATCACATCATTTAACCATGAATCCCTAAAGTGAATCCTAATTAAGAGATAAATTTATAGGGGGATGTTGGAACTTGAAATAATTAAAACATAGTCATGAGTGATTGGGTATTTCAACACTCAACCATAAAAGTCATGAGTGTTCACGTGTGACCTAATCATAATCCATGGATGGACAATGTATATATACTAGTAGTTAATGTTTTGTTTGTGATCATTATCTTCTCACGTAGAGTTAGCGAAGTGCAAGTTGTATGGTTTAAGTCTTAGTGAGGTATATGATAAGATGATGTTGTTTGACTTAGATTAAAGTGAAGTGCTAACATGATGAAAATGATAATAATTTTTGAGTTTAAGTGTGACAAAAATGTATGTCTATTCTAGCTTATGACGATAAGTATCCATTCTTGGCTTACCTTACATGTCCTAGGCTAATGTAACTACCATTGGAATTACCAAGTGAATTTACTATTGAGTGAATCAAGTGAAGTCACTGTTCAGTTACTAATGTAACGAACAACTTGCTATAGTCACTGACATTGATAAGGTCCCATTCTCTCTAGCAAATTTCCTCATGTGAAGGTTGACTATAGCAAACTGCTTCTTCAGCTGATGAATACTTTCTTCTAGCACATTTTTCTACTTTTCAATATTGGTCAACTTCATATTTTGAACAACAATTCTTTTGTTTTCTTCTTTTAAGGTAGTTAAGGCTTTGACATGAACATAGATTTGTGCTTTTGCCACTTAGGTGTTCCATGTTGCCTTTTCTTTTTCCATCTCTATTTGGGCATATTTGACCATCAATTAGTTCTTCTATTTAGTTCTAAATTATTCTAGCTAGTTTGGTGTAATATATTATGTAGGGTGTTGCCTTTCTACTCACAATATAGCTAATTCTTCTTGTAGTCTCTACACCTCATTTTCTGCATGCTCTACTCTAGTTTCTGCCATTACGAGCTTAGCCTTGGTTGAAATTAGTTATAACTACAATGTAGTGATATCACTTGGAATATCAAAAAGATTTTACATTGCTTGTCCAATTTTCAGCAGTTGATCTAGGATGTCTTTATGCTCTTCTAGGGCCATGGATGTTTTAGCAATGGTTTCAATGTATTTTACTCTAGTCATATCAGATAGTGACATAATGAGAACATTAAAGAATTCCTTAATATAATTTGTTATTACTTCTATGGCTCCATTTGCATCTTGATATTACATGACCACTACTGTAAGTCCTTCTTCTCTTTTCAATGTAACCTAGAAGGATGCAGAGTTCTTGGATATTTGTTGTTCCCATTCTTCATTCTCTTCTACTTGTAGTGAGATTTGACCACTTTCAAGTGTTGATATTGTAGGCTTACTAGGATTGTTTCTCACTATACACATGTTAGAAACTTCTATGCTTCCCCAACTTATCATTTTAGCAATTTGCTACAAATGATTCATAGATGATCTATAGTCTTGTCATGCTAGTGGAGCACTTGGTGCTTGTCTATTAGTAGCTGGTGTTGATCCACTAAGTCTTGCCTACTCTTTTCCTATGGCTAGAACATTTTCTACTGCTGTAGACTTAGTTGCTCTTAGAGTGCCTACTTGTTTTTCCACTTGATACTTCTTTGGAGGCATTGGTTTTGAAATTTCACCATAGGAGGCATTCTGAGCTTTGTGAAGAATATCATTAGTGTATTCTAGAATTCTTTCTTGTTAGCATAGTTTTCTAATAAGGTAAAGAAATGATAAGATGAGTTTTCCTACCTTCTTTTCTTCAAATCTCCTCTGGATTTCCAAAAATAATAGATGAGTCATGTTAGCTTGGAATTTCCCTGTGAGGATGTCACTTCCTCTAAGAGCATAGGTGGAAATTCTATTTAATCTTCATTTTGGAAAGATATGGTAGGTCCCAATCTTAAAATAGATCTTCTCTACTATGGACAATCCATTATATTCTTTCTCATTTGTTCAATAGGCCCTTTACAATCATAACTTCTTTGCTTCTGTGTTGGACCTAGTAGAGATTTGAGCTATGTTGGCTTTGATCTTTGGAAGGTTAAGTGCCTTAGCTATTGGCTCAATTGAATATGATATTGATTTCTTCAATCTTGACTGTAGCATCATCTTGCTTATTTTTCTAGAATTGGTACACTTCTCCCAAGTACCATTCACCATTACATGAGAGTGTAGGCTATAGAGGAGAGGCTTGAAGTTGCTCTCAAACATCAACAAGGGAAAACTCCATGAATGGTCCAAAGTTTAGTTTCATAATGACTGTGTACATGGTAGACTTTTCTTGAATGACTTGGAGACATTCATTCAACAATGGGAGATGTTGTCCTTGCTCTTGAGTAGGTGGTACATTAGCTTCTACTTGCACAGATTGTCTTATCACAAGTGTTAACTCCTAGATGCAGTAGGATTGGGCCTCTTACTTAGTAGGTGGAGTATGTTTTTTAGCTTGACCTCTTCCTCTAGATCTCTTTTCCCTTTTTTGGGAGGGTTCTTTAGCTATGGGTCTTTTAGGAGACATCTGTAATTATAATAAATTCTCTAAGATTACCTAAGGATTTTATAAAAATCTCTAATTGTTCATAACCATTTCTGAAATTCTTGGGTTTGATCAAGATCAATCCTTATCATTACTTTTTAGTTCTTATGGAGATTATAGAGTTAGAAAAAATTTATAAAAACCATTAATTGAAGAATTTCTTAATGTTCTTAAACAATTTTTTTAGCTTCATGACCTATCACAATTACTAATTTCTTGTTAATCATGTGTGGGAATGATTAATTGGAAAGAATTGTTAGGTCTATTATCCTTTTTTAGCTTAATATGTGATTATTTCTTATTATTCTTACCCTTCTTTTATTCTTCCAAGTATTAGAAAAATTTGATTCAAATTTCTTAGCTATATGCAGTTCTCTCCCCCATGTCTAAGTTGGTCACTTTGTGAACAAAAGGGTTTAAGAGTCTCATAAATCAGAGTGTGATGAGGAAGATATGGCTCTTGGAAGTTCAAAGATTAGAGAAACAACATGAACTCCCTAGGTGTTTGAATGAGAAACTAAAAAAATGGCTAGCTTCTCACACACACATATAGTGGTTTATCTTGTATACATCGTAGATACGACATTGTTGATGTGATATCACAAGGGCTTATACATCATATCTATGATATTACCTTTAAAAACTTAATATTTTGAGCAATTTTTGATGGAATAGTTGAGCAAAATGGATATTCTGGAAGGTTTTAAAGATGGTCCAAAGGGTTCTTGATCATAGATGATTCTCAAAATATAAGAATTTGTCATCAAAAGTGTGTGAATGAAGAAATTTGGGCAAGGTAAGTTGATTAAGTTTATAGGAGATGGTAGGTAAAAATTACCAAATGTATGATCAAAGATGAGTAGATAAAAATGTAACAATCATTGCTTAAGTATTTTGAAGGTACAAGATGATGTGAAATTGGTCATTAGGTATGAATCACAAGAGTTATATAAGTGGATTGATGAGTTGCATCCAGTTGGCTGCATTGACGAGGCCTCGTCGACTAGGCCTCGTTGATGAGGCCCCATCGATTCATCTTACCATGTGTCGATGAGGCCCTGTTGATGTAGTGTCATTTTTTGGCTATAAATACATGCATATAGTTTCATTTATGATAATTAGAGATTGTATTTGTAGTGAAGCTCTTATAGTTTTTCCATTTGAAAGTCATAATTTTGCCTTGATTGTTCGTAGTAGGAGTCATTGAGTGTACAGATCTTTATTCGAGCATTGTTTTACCTAAGCACGATAGTGTGTGCGGCAATAAATATAAGCTTTCTGATAAACCATGCAACGCTTTGGAATAGATTTGCTATTTGAATTTTGCATTCAATGTTTTTAATTATTTATTAAATGTTTTCCATTAGTTATTAAGTATTTTTCAATTATTACATTAATGAAGAAATTAAGCCAAATAGATTATACACATAAGTACAATTGCTTTGAGTGTAACATGTATTTGCTTGGTAATCCCATCAACAATATTACTTGGTACGCCTAGTAGCATAGCGCTTGGTCACCCAACAGTGGATACATGGGTTCAGGATGTGTATGGAAAGTGGGATCAAATGCTTATGTTAGGAGTAGATAAATGCTAGTTAATTAATTAATTTAGTTTAGTTAATCCAATTTATTTTATCTACATTTTGAGCACCAAACTATAAAACATAAAATGATAAAAATCAAATGCCTCAGTTACACTTAACCATACAAATGAACGTCACAAGTGTAATTGGAAAGACAATGATTGACCTTAAGGCTAGATTCACTTCCTAAAGGATTAGTGCACTAAAAATGATAAAGTCCATGGAATTCGATTGGATCGTGCGGGAATGCTTTGTGATTCATATGGTTGGGCATAAGGGTACCTTGTCACTCATCATTGGCTTCGTTGCTAGGGACTTTTTTGTGGAACATGTGCTATTTAGGTTTAGGTGAATACAATTAATATTGTTGTATGAACCCCAAGGTCAATATCATTTTCATTATACATAGAATTATAAAAGCACATTGATAATTTTATTTTATTTTATTTTGCAAAATTTCTTCTTCTTCTTGCAAGCATGAAGATACCAAACCACTGGTCCCACAAGAGTGCAAGGTGAGCTTGTGCCAAACTTCACCTTCATCCTACATTAGGATGAATAGCTATGATGGCATGATATGAAGGATAACATCATCTTACCCTCCAATCAATCTATGCCCGAGATGCTATTTAAAACTTTTAAGAAGCTAGGCATAGTAGATCTTCATGAAGAATATGTTGTGGATGGATATGACACTCGAAACTACTGTCCCACTAAAACACAATGCAGATGAGATGAACGTCAGGAGAAACTTCATGAAGCTATAAAGGGAAGATATTACATTAATTCCTTATTCCTACTAAATCAAGATGACACTGAGGATCCTCTTACTAAAGGTTCTCAACATGAAGATTCTCCATCCCTTGTTACAAATGGTGAGGGTGTGAACTTGAACCTATGATTCACTATCCATAAAATAGGTTTAGGAAGAAGTGACAGCCAAGGTAGGGACTTGGGCAAGCATCATAGTAGCAAGGGATGCAAGGAAGGTGATTGTAATAAGTGAAGAGTGATGGCAACTACTATGGTGGTGGTGGCAGTCCACCTTGCTCTTCATTTGATTTCGAACATTCCTCTTCATCTGATGGTTCTCATGGAAGCCACCATCAAAATAATCATGATGAATGTGATCAGTGAGATGACAATGATCATGAAGACCACCAAAATTAAAGGGGTGGTTGAAACCATCATCGATGTCATTGACGCAGCAATGATGATGAACCTCTATTGGCGACTTGAAGTATGCTCAACATTGTGGAGGCAATGAAAATACCAACCAAGCATATGAAGGATGGTCAGATCAAGTTCATAAAAAATGAGTGGCAAAAACTCAAGCTTTTCCCAAGGACACTCATCAAGGAAGCTGAAAGTTGGTACTAATCTCTGGAGCTAGAATCCATCCGCAAATGGAGTACCATGTTAGAGCTATTTAATGATAAATACCAGATGTACTCTAGAGTGTCTAATCTAAGAAGGCAAATCCAAGGCTAGAAACAAGTAGCACATGAACCCTTGGATGCCACCATGGGCCAATACTATTCACTCTTACATTGATGCCTTGGCCATGGTTATTCTTAGAGGGAACAACTTTGCCACATCATAGATGGGCTCAAAGTAGAAACAAGGAAAACCCTTGGGATGTATGCCCAAGGATGATTGTCTAAACTGAGAGCTCATCAGATCTAGAGGCTAATTAAGTAGGTAGCAAAAGAAGAAGGTGAGTTACAAAAAAAGGAAAAGTGCTGAAGAGTATAATAGGGATCCTTCTATTAGAAAATGAGAGGTTTGATTTTGTGACAAGGAGGAGTCACCACTTGATGAAGTGGTGAACAAGAAGACCTTACCCATCCAAAAATATGTTTCTAATATTTCAACCAAGGTTGACAAGTTATGGGACTTCTTGGATGAAAAATTTCAAACTACTTTGAAGATTGCTGAAGAATCCAAAGAGCAAAATAGTGATCATAACCGCAAGAGATGAAAAGAAGCTGAATATGCTTACCAAAGAGGTAAGGACAAAGTTGCTGCAGTAGAGGAAGTTGTGGGGTCTAACTTTGATGATGAAACTAAATGTGACATCTGTCAATACAAACATCCAAAGGGATGTTGCCCTATATTGTCACGCTTCAAAAATCTAGAGTGTATGCATTGAATCCTTGCCTAGCATGTAGGCAAGTTCCAAGACGATTACCTTACCCTCAAGGCAGTCCAAGGTAGTTCCACCAATAGTAACAAGGTTACTATCCAAGTGCAACTCCTCCACAACCTTATGAATAATACCAATAGTGGTACCAATCACAATCATGGGGAATGCCACCACCAAGGCAGTAGTACCCTTATAGGCAACCATATCCATATGGTTACTATGTTGAACAACCCATTTCTCCTAGAAGTTTTGCAAGTCATGCATCATTCCAACATCACTATTACCCTCTAGAGTACCACGAAATACATTCATCATCTACTTGAGGGGAAAACCCATATCCATATCCATATCATCCTCTACATCCCTTTACACATACACCTCCACCTTTAACCTAGTTACCTCCTTCCCCATCTATGCAAGGTGAGATTCCTCCACAGCCATAATAATGAAATGCTGCAAGGGTTGTACACTGACAACTAGTTTTTTAGCCAAGTGGTCTAGATAATTAATCTAGGAAAAGACCTTTCTTCTAGCCCAGTAGTCCTCTTCAGCCCTCACAATCTAGTCTAGTTGATTATCCTACATCTATGCATCAAATACTTTTGAGTGTCCTTCAAATCAAGTGTTGCCTCAGATTTGCACTATAAAGCTAACTCATGCTATTTTTGACTGGATCAAGGCTGAAAATCTTCCTACAAAAATATTTGACCTAGGAAGTCCACTCATTTATCTATAGATCACTAGATAGGAGCCATGCAAGGCTCTTCTTGACTTTGATTCTAGAGTTAATCTCATCTCTCATAACATGTACAAGGCCTGGGACCTACCACCTCTTAAGAAGAGCAACATTCATTTAAAATTAGTAGGTCAGTTGATTACTGTCCCTTTAGGATTAATAGAGGACATTGTCACCACAATTTGTGGGTGGTCTTATCTTGTTGATTTTCTAGTAATTAGGGTGGAAAACTACAAAAGTGACTTCCCCATCATTATGGGAAGGGATTGGTTAAGCACAGTCAAAGCAAGAATGGGTATAAGGGGCCTATCTTTAGAAATATCCAAGGAAAATGAACTAGGCAAGATTGAGAAGAAGCATATCCCATGCATTGCGTATAGCAACAATGGGTGCAATTGCATGCAAAAGCTTTGGTCCATCAAGAGCACATACAATAAGGCATGTAATTAGTGTGCACAAGAAATTAACATTTAAAGGTGTTTGTACAAAACAACCACAAAACAAGAGCGCCCAGTGGCTAATAGCTAATTTGGATAGCAACACAATATGCATGGAACCAATTGAGAGCCTAACTTGTGCATATGTCGAAGGCATGGATAAAATTGAACAAGTTCATTTCCAACTCTCTGATAAAGATAATGATACCTGTTGTGGAGAGTTGGAAATCCCTGATCACTTCAAGCTGGAGCCCTTAGAGCTAAAAATTTTACTAGCCAATATGGAGTATGCATTGTTAAAGAATGGTAAACTGATCATAATTAATGCAAAAGTTGCTACTAAACCTAAAGAAAAGTTGTTGAAGGTGGTGAACAAATGGTCAACAGCCTTTACTTGGTCATATCTAGAGCTAATAGGAATTGATCCAAGGATATGCTAGCATCGCATCTACACTGAGCCAACCATGAAGCCTAGAAGGTAGCTGCAGAGGTAGTTGAACCCCAAATTAAAGCAAATCATCAGGGAGGAAATAGAGTAACTCCTCAAGGTGGGGTTCATCTATCCCATTGCAAATAGTGAGTGGGTTAGCCCACTCGTAATTGTATTGAAGAAGGGTGGAAAATGGTGGGTTTGCATCGACTTCAGGCTATTGAATATGGCAACATTTAAAGATCACTTTACTTTGCCATTTGTAGATTAAGTATTAGACACCATATCTAGGCATTGTTATTATAGCTTCTTGGATGGTTATAGTGGCTATAACCAAATCCAAATTATGCCAGAAGATTAGGCCAAGACAACATTCATGAGTTCCTGGGGGACTTTTACATATTGTAAGATGCCATTCGGTTTGTGCAATTACCTTGCAACATTTCAACACTTGGTCCTTAGTATCTTCCAACAATAGATTGGTAATGGTGTTGAAGTCTTCATGGATGACTTTTCCACCTATGGAGCTACATTTGAGCAAGCCTTGGATTGCCTAGAGCAAGTATTAAAGAGATGTTTAAAGACAAACCTATGGCTCAACTGTCAAAAGAGCCATCTCATGGTTTAAGAAGGCATTGTGCTTGGGCACTAAATTTCGTAGAAAGGAATTGAGGTAGACCTTGAAAAGATAAGGGTCACCCAAGGAATAACATGTCAACCAAAGACTATTAAAGATGTCAAGTCATTCCTTGGACACACTGGCTACTATTGACGATTCATAGAGAATTTCTTTAAGATTGCAAAGTCATTGGTAGAGCATATAAAGAAAGATGCACCTTTCATCTGGACCAAAAAATGTGAACATGCATTCCAATAATTAAAGGAGAAACTCATAGAAACACAAATCCTACAAGCACCAGACTAGTCTAGATGCTTCCATATCATGATAGATGTATCTAACTACACCTTGGGAGCAGTGCTCATGTAGATGGATGATGAGAAACATCCATACTATATCCATTGCATGAGTCGAAGCATTGTGGGAGCATAGTTAAATTACACCACCATAGAGAAAGAATTAATGGCAGTGGTGTGTGCTTTGGAAAAGTTTAGGCACTATGTGCTTGGTTACAAGGTATTTGTGCATACAGACTGAAACACCACAAAAATTTCAGCAACACTTCTAGACAACTTCAGAACCTCTGAAACGGCTTCAAGCAGCCCACCATGGAGCAAGCAAGGTCCCCTTGGGGCCCATAGATCACGACAGCAAGTGTCGGTGTCAAGAATCATCAGTTTCAAGGTCAAAAAGTGCAATTTTGGCTAAGTACATTGTGCAAACATTGCACAGCGTAAGGATCAGCGTCACCAACTTTTGGAGCCCCAAAATTGAGCCAAAATGACTTGATTTTAAGGGTGTAAGTCGTCCTCAAGGTCCACTATTGATAACTATGGGTCCCAGCCTTTAAAAATTCCATATTTCAGCCCAAAATTGCAAGTTTTGGAGGTCACACTGCAGGTCACACTGCAAGTCGCGCTGGATGCTAGACAAGCGAGGCGGTGTTAATCCTTCTTGATTTTCTTTTTCAAGAAATCTATAAAATGGAAAAGGGATATAAAAGCCCATGGAAAATTAGCCAAATATTCAGCAAAAGAAAAAAAAAAGAAATATAATTTTTCCAAGTGGGCCAGAGTTGGAGCTAATCTTTTTAAAATTTTAAAATCTTTTTTTTTTATCGCTTGAGGGCTTGTATTTCTTAATTTATTTGTATTTTATGGGCTGGAATGACCCATAAGTTGTAAAATACATTGAACCTGGTCAAGAAAAGCAAATTGCCAACACATACCCAACTCATGTACAACTTTCAAGCATAGATACATTGAACCTGGTCAAAGCAAACCCTAGCCAAAACCCTAGTCCAAACCTATAAATACCCTACCAATTCACACAAATTGGAAAAAAAAAACAAGGAGAGAGGAACAAGAACAACAACAAGCAAGA
>MNCI01011813.1:72148-137098 GCA_015680685.1 Gnetum montanum | reverse complement strand
TTAGACTTAGGACATTAGTTAGAGTTAGCTTAGTTTCTCAACCCTTTCCCCTGATAGCATAGAAGATAAGCCAAAAATACCAAAAAAATCACATACCTCAGACTTGCTTAACCATACACCGTGACACTTACAAGTAAGCCTGGGAAGACAATGAACGATTAACCCCAAGTGTTTCTTGTGGTGTTAAGGCATTTAGTCTATGGAGTTCGACCGTATCGCGCGTGTACGCTCGTATTCATATGGTTGAGTGTAGGGGTACCTCGCCACTCATCAATTATCATGGTTGGCCATCTCCGCCATGACTAAGTTGAAAGGAGGAGATCCAAAATATGGAGTATGGTTTTCCATTAGATGAGGTGTTTGTTGTGTTAGCTAGCTTATGCTCATGGAAAGATTTGATTTGTTGGATGTTGACTAGTTGTTTTTTGTTTGGTCTCTCAAGCTTGTAGATCATCATGGTCGGAGAAGGAAAAGTCTCATAGATGATGTAAGGTCCTTTTGATAACATTTGAAACTTAGTTCATTGAGTTACATGTGTGGGGTTCTAGTAGAGAACTTTATCCCCTTATTGAAATTTGACTTTTCTAATTTTTAGGTTATGATGCGTTTTGTTGTAGGCCTTGTGCAACTTGTTGGATGATAGGGCTACCAATTTGTTTTCTTCTAGTAGGTTGAGATTCATTAGTCTTTCTTTTTTTGTTGGACTTAAGCCAAGGTTGAGGTTACAAGCTATTGAAACTATGTAAAGCTTAGATTAGATAGGAAGTGTTGGTAATTTTTTGTACACAAGCTCATAGGGAGAGTAGCTTATAGGAAGTTTTCATGTTGAGTGGTAGGCCCAAAGGGCATCATTGAGTTTTGTGCTCCAATCCTTCCTATACTTGCTAACAATTCTTGTTAGTATCCTTATTATTTCTCTATTGGTAACCTCAGCTTGACCATTAGCTTGGGGGCAATAGGGTGTTGTGAGTTTATCTTCAACCCCCAAGCATTGCATGAGCTTTTGAAAAGTAGAGCCTATAAAGTGAGTTTCATTATCAGAAATTAATGCATGTGGCATACCAAACCTATTTACAAAATTTTTTGTACAAACTGAGTAGTAGTAGAATATGTATAGTTAATGATGACTATTTCTTCTGATCATTTTTTATAATAGTCAATACCGATTATGATGTATGTATTTCCATTTGACATGGGTGTGATGGGACCCATGAAGTCATGCCCCAAATGTCAAAGGGTTCTAGTGGTTGAATCCATTGTTGAGGTTCCTCCATTCGAGCAGTCATTCCACCATCTTGTTGGCATCATTCACAGGAGTGGACATAATGATGAGCATCCTTGAAGATTGTTGGCCAATAGTACCCTGCCATCAAGGTTTTAATGGCCATGCATCTCTTAGCATAGTGTCCTCCACAAGGACCTTCATGAGCATCTTAGAGAATGCACAATTGATTAGTATCTAGGGCCATCAATTATACATTCTCCTGGTGGGTTTGATCCAGAGCCTTCTAAATTTTGTGTTGTGTGGCCTCTACCAAGGATCGATAGAATACCACTATCTCCATTGCACCCTTAACCCCTTTAAGTTCAATTTGAATCTATTGCATAGCTTCATCTCTTGTAAGTGCCAGTTTGAGGAATGCAAGGTCAACAATCTAGGCTCTTAGTTTAGCAACTTTCATAGCCAAGTGTTTGTTCCACTCCCTAGCTACTTCAAGTTGTTTTTCCAATATGATAATTTTTCCCCTTGCCTCTAGTAGCTTTGACTGGGTCGTAGTGATGTTGTTTGGAAGGTCAAAGACATCCAGAAGTGGTTGCCTAGTTTCCACAAATAAATCTAGTAGTTCTTCATGCTATGCTACATTTATTCTACTACTTGTAGTCCCTATGAATGTATGCACATCTTTGAGTGTAGTGACATCTAGTGAAAATTCCATAGGTATGTTGTGTGTTTTAAAAATCCTATCAAAGATCACTTCTACTATTATTTCCTCCCCTTGGTGCTACATCACCAAAATAGTTGCTCCTTCACCCTCCTCTAAGCATACCAAGAAGGTCATAGAATTCCTAGAGATTTTTGGGAGTGTCTATTATTCTATGAAAGATACTGTTACCTCTCTGGCACTTAGACTTGACCTTGTTGGTAGTTGCATTGTTTGGGTTGAGAAAATGGATCCATGCTCATCCATCAAGTTGATTATTCAAGCCATCTCATTAAGGTGACTCATAGCTAGTTTGTAAATGGATGGGTCCCCACCACTTGTGCTTGATTTTTTCTCTTGTTCACTCAAGAGCCATTCTCTATATTCTCACAACTACTAGGTGGTTGCAATGATGTTTGACACTATTGTCTAAGTAGCAGGTGGAGGTGGTGGTCACTGCTCCTCTTCTTGGATAGTTGTGGCAGGCATCTTATCCTTCATCATTTCCACCTAGTTGGTAGCTAGAATAGTTCTAGTAGTCTCATTGATGTAACGGACTATCCCTCCCCTTTGATAGAGTCTCTTGATGAGGCATGAGAAGGGGAGTGCCTTTCTTCCACATGCATTTTCTTTAAATCATTTCTCCATCTCTAGATAGATCAATTGTGGAAGGTTGACTAGGATCTCCCACTTAGAGCAATGCATGCTCAGGCAAAGAAGTCAATGATTTTTCTTGGCCTCATCATGGGATTAAGGTGGAAGGCTAAAATATTATAATGGATCATTTTTGATGATGTGAGCATGTCAAACTCCTTGTAGTCAATACCATAACACCCTTGCACCCATTCCTTCTTGATGCTTGAATCAACCTACATGGGAATTTTAGTCAAATTTGTCCTTGTTTTAGGAAACCCAAGAATTGCAATAATGGCTTTCACCGAGTAGGACACTGAGATGTCCTTGATTTTTATTGTGGATCTAGGCTGCCCATTTTTGTAAAATAGGAATGTTTTTGCCATCTACCACTCCTTGGTGGAAGTGATGGTTGGCCACATGGGAGAGGCCTTTAGCTAGTCCTATACTTCTCTTGGTGCATGCTCTAGAAAAGGACCAAAATTTAGCTCTTGGAGCACCATTTTTTGGACCTCCATTGATTTAATATGATTTAGGAAAGCCTCTATTAAATTCACCTCAAGATTTTCTATTTGTGCTAGTGCAACATCTTCATGGGCGTGTTCTATTATTGCTAGTACTAGTTTTGGAACCTTTTTGATATATTCCACTTCTATGTCTTCCCTAAGAGGACTTATGGCATGGGTTGTAAGTGCTTATTCCTAGGGCTATTCTTGGCCTCTTCCCATTCTAGGCCATTTCTCCCTTGGTTGGGCTGGTCTTGCTTCCTGTGTGTGCTTTCCTTTTGGTGCCATCTGTAGTCATAACACATCCATAGATTAGTAGATATAATGTGTAACTTAAAATTATTTTTGAATACCTTCCCTTATTAGTTAGTTGCACTTTGGCTAAGGTTGGACCATGGTAGATTAACTATTTTATTAATTGTTAATTATAAATTAAAAATGTCATTAGAGCTTATTGGAAAGCTTTAACTCTTATAATTTTGTGTTTAATAGTTGATTTTTCAATTAAACCTTTGTGGGAGTTAGAAAAAATCACAAAAAATTTTCTATCAAAAATGGTACATTTTTGACCCCCATGATGAAGAGCTTACCTCTAGTAGCTATAGGGTTGAAGAACAAAGTGATTTGGATAAATGGTTTGTAAGTTATGGTCTCTAGACGGTTTTGGGCTTCGAAAAATTAAAAAATTTCTTTGGAATTTGTGAGAAATGGTAAAAATTTCTTAGTGGGATTGTGCCTATTTATACTAGTTTTTACTTACATTGACAAGGTCCCATATACAGGACCTCATATACAAGTCTGCTTTGTCGACGGGCATCAGCCAAAATTTGCAAACATTAATATCCCAAAAATATAATGAATTTTTCAATGAAATTAGGGTCCATGGAATTCCAAAAAATCCGATAATATGATAAAATCATTGAATAGGATCTTTAACATCTTAAAAATTGAAAATTTTAATGGAGAACATAGTTAATAAAAAAAGTTTGTAAAGGAGCACATGGTGTGATGCAAAAGATGGGTGTACAAAGGATTTAGGTTGTAAGAATGCCTATGGATAAGGTACTTAATAAACCCAACCAAGAGATATGCAAGTGGATCCTCCCCATAGTAGGCACATTCCCTCTTTTGTCCTTGCATAACCTCAACCTAAGGAGTCCATGGCCCCCATAAGTGAGTAATGGTTAATGGATGTTAAGGATCGAAACCTAGAAGATTCTACCTAAGAATTTAAATACTTCAGACCAAGACACAAACTCAAAAACATGGACACTAGTAGCAATATGAGTTATGGTAAGCATAAATGAATGATAGAGAAGATGGAATGGAATTCCAAACTAAGGTCATAAGAAGTCCCTTGTGGAGTTCATGGTTAAAATGATTGAAGAAGATTCATCCTTAGTTCAAACTAAAACCAACCTCTTTTAATGACTTCACATCATCACTCTAAGACTGATCCACCCCCTCGAGACACAAGAGTGATCCCATAAATCAACCACTATTCCATAAAGAGAAGAAATGAGAAGTAGAAAGTGAGATTGGGCCTTAGTTAGAGGGGACCTTTAGGAATGAGTGCATGTCTTTCTAGTCCCATAACCAGTGCTTATAGTTCATTTATTTGTTTAAGGGGTGTGCTTTGAATTTTCATAATATTTCTCTTTTCTCTTACTTTTTATGTATTTTGATTTTTTTGATTTTTTTCTTTTGGATGGAAACCACACCATGTAAAGACTTTATTTAACTTCCTATTAGTGGTTGGAATGGAATGGTAAGAAGTCAATGATAACACTCAAGTACTCAAGTAAGTAGAAGAGTATCAAGAGTATTGAATCCCCTTAAAGTCACATCCTAAACCTTTGAATCCTTCCCAATTTTGAAAACTACTAAGGTCACCAATTTATTAAAAGTTGATTTAATGAAAGGGATCTCAAACTTCCAAAACAAGGAAAACCATAGAGTGTGTGGATGGGTGGATTTTGTGGACTCACTACTTATTCCATAAAAAATAAACCATGACTAAGTCATTGATACAAAAATTCAAAAATAGAAACTAGACATTAGCAATCCAAAAATAAAGCACAAACCATCATTGGTAGCAGCCATAGCACCACTATGTCCTATTGGCACAAAGAATTTTTATTAGCAAAAATTTGAAAATCACACTCAAACAAAGTAAAATATATAAGAAAGTGTAAAATATCCAATGAATATTTAAATGTACTAACAATGGTGTAAAACAAAAAAAATGTTGTAAAAATATGAAAAATTTTGAAAATCAATAAGTTGTAAAATAAATAACTTGCAAAATCAAAAATGTGGAAAAAAACAAAAAAATTGAAAAAAAATGAGAAGCCATATGGATGATTTGCATGAATGGCCATCTCCCCCATGACTAAGTTGGAAGGAGGAGATCCAAAAAATTAAACATAGTTGTCCATCCATTGAGGTATTTGTTACTCTGGTTTGCATGGGCTTGTGGAAAGGCTTTATTTGTTGAATGTTGATCAACTAGTTTTTATTTGGGCTTTTAGGTTTATATATGGTCATGGCCTTAGAGGGAAATATTTCAGAAATTATATAAGGTCTCTCCCACACCGTTTGAAACTTAGTTTTCTATGGTACATGTGTGGGGTTCTAGTAGAGAACCTTATCTCCTAGTTGGAATTTTACTTTCCATATTCTTATGTTATGTAGTTGCTTGTTGAATGCCTTATGCACTTCATTCAAAGACAAGGACACTAATCAATTTTCATCTAGCACATTGAGGTTGATCAATCTTTCTTTTCTTTATGCTAGACTTAGGTCAAGATTTAGGTCATAAGTTTTTGAGATTGTATGAAGCTTAGATTGAATTAGGAGCATTGGAATTTTTTCATACACTAATTCATAGGGTGAGTAGCCAATAGGAAGTTTCCATGTTGAGTGGTAGACCCATAGGGCATCGTTCAGTTTCATACTCCAATCTCTCATATATTTTCTTATAGGCCTTGTTAGGATCTTTGTAATATCCTTGTTAGTTACCTCTAATTGACCATTGGCTTAGGGATGGTGAGGTGTTGTTAATTTATGTTCAACCCCCAAGTGTTGCATCAGATTTTGAAAAGTGGCACTTGTGAAGTGCATTCCATTGTTAGAAATCAGTGCATGTGGCATTCCAAACTTGTTTACAACATCTTTTTGTATAAATTGAACACTAGTCAATGATGTATAGTTGGTGATAGTTGTTGCTTCTAACCATTTGGTGTAGTAGTCAATTGCTACTATGTTATATGCCTTTTCATTAGACATGGATGTGATGGAACCCATGAAGTTAATGTTCCATATGTCAAAGGGCTCTAGCGGTTGAATCTACTATTGGGGATCCTCCATTTGGGTGATCATCCCACCATCTTGTTGATAGTGCTCACAAGATTAGACAACAGTATCTTGCCATTAGGATTTTTATGGTTGTATGCCTTCTTGCATAATGGCCTCCACAAGGGCCTTCATGAGCATCTTAGAGAACACACAATTGATCTACATCAGGGACACACCAATGAATTAGGTCATCGATGCATACCTTGTAAAGGTGTCCATTGATTTCCATGAAGTACTTTTCCTAATAAAGAAACTATTATTTCTTCCTAAAGTCCAAATCTTGTGGCATCTCTTGACTAAGAAGGTAAGTGAGGATGCTATTGTACCATATTGTTTTAGTAGGCACTTGATCATTTATTGCTCCTGTAAAGAGGATTTTATTTGGAAATTGATTAGAGAGTAGGCTCTCCTCCTCTCTGTTATCCCATCTTAATCAAGAGAAGTGGTCAGTGATCACATTCTCAATTTCTTTTCAATCTATCATTGTGAGATCAATTTCCTATAAGATCACAAGCCATCGTATGATACGGGGGCTCACCATTGGATTGTTCATAAGGAAGAGAATGACACTATGATCTGTGTGCATAAATAAATTATAACCAAGCATATAGTGCTTGAACTTTTCAAGAGCATACACCACTATCATTAATTCTTTCTTTGTTGTGGTGTAATTTAGCTATGCACCCATAATTCTTTGACTTGTGTAGTGGGTGTAATATGAACATTTCTTACTATCCAACTATGTAACAATAGCTTCCAAGGCATAATTAGATGTGTTTTTCATTATGTGAAATGGTCTAGACTAGTATGGTGCCTATAGAATTAGAGTTTCTATGAGCTTGTCTTTTACTTATTAGAATGCATCTTTACATTCCTTGGTCTAGATGAACGGAGCATCTTTCTTCATAAGCTTGACAAATACCTTTGAAATCTTAAAAAATAAATTCTCTATGAATTGCTGGTAGTAGCCAATATGTCCAAGGAATGATTGGACATCTTTAATTGTCTCAAGTTAACATTTGATTCCTTGGATAACTCTTATCTTTTCAGAGTCTACCTCAATCCCTTCTTATGAAATTTGATGCCCTAGTACTATGCCTTCCTAGACCATTAGATGGCTTTTCTACCAATTGAACCTAAGTTTTTTTTCAACACATCTTTTTAGAACCTACTCAAAGAAATTGAGAGCTTACTCAAATGTATCCCCATTGGTAGAGAAGTCATCCATAAAGACTTATACTATGCTACCAATCTATTATTGAAAGATACTAAGGACTAGGTGTTGAAATGTTGTAGGGGCATTTCACAGATCAAATGGCATCTTACAATATGCAAAAGTATCCTAGGAACTTGTGAATTTTGTCTTGGCTTGATCTTTTGGCACAATTTTGATCTGGTTATAGCCACTATAATTATCCATGAAGCTATAATAGTAATGCCTGAAGATGGTATGCAACACTTGATTCACAAATGGGAATGGAAAATGATCTTTAAATGTTTTCAAGTTCAACAACCTGAAGTCAATGTAAACTTTCCACTTTCCATCTTTCTTTGGCACAATTACAAGTGGGGTAACCCATCACTAACCACAATGGAATAGATGAACCCCACCTTTAGGAGTTGTTCTATTTCCTTCTTGATGATTTGCTTCAATTTGGGTTTAACTACTACTACGGTTGCCTTCTTGGCTTCATGGTCGGGTTGGTGTAAATGCGATATTGGCATATCGTTAGATCAATTCTAGTTAGCTCAAGATATGACTAAGTAAAGGATGTTGTTCACTTGTTGACAACCTTAAATAGCTTTTCCTTTTATTTAGGAGCAAGTTTGGTATTGATGATGACTAACTTACCATTGTTTAAAAATGCATACTCCATGTCAACTGGTAGAGTTTTCAATTCAAGGGGCTCCTACTTGAAATTATTAGGGATTTCAAACTCTTTCCAATAGGTATCATCATTTTCATCATCAAAGAGTTGGTAATGAACTTGTTCAAGTTCATCCATACCTTTGATATAGGCATATGTTAGGCTCTTAGTTGGGTACATGCATAATGTGCTACTATCAAAGTTAACAATCAGCCACTAGCTACCCTCCTATTTTGTGGCTACTGCATATAGGCACCTTTGGATATCTATTTCTTGTGGACACTAATTACATGATTGAATGTATGAACTTTTGATGGACTAGATATTTTGCACCCAATTGAACCCATTATCATTGTACAAGATGCATAGAACACACTTCTTCTTCTCTAACTTTTCAAATTCATTTTTCTTGGAGATTTCCAAGAAAATATTCCTTATGCCCATTCATGCATCAATTGTGCTTAACCATGCCCATTCCATAATGATGGGGAAGTCACCTTTCAATTTTCAAACTTGATCATCAGAAAATCAATAGGATAAGGCCACCCACAAACTATGATCACAATATCCTCCACTAATCCCAAAGGAATATTGATTAACTAGGCTACCAATTCTAAATGGATATTTCTCTTCTTAAGAGGTGGTAGGTTCTAGGCCTTATACATATCATGGGAGATGAGATTGGCATTGGAATCAAAATTTAGAAGAGCCTTGCATGGCTCATGTCCAGTGATTTGCAAGTAAATAAGAGGATTTCCAGGGTTAGATCTTTTTCTATGAAGGTTGTTAGCCTTGATCCAATTAGAAACAATATGAGTTAACATCATAGTGCAGATATGAGGTAGCGTTTTGTTTGAAGGGCACTCAAAGGTATTTGAGGTAGAGGATGAGGGTGTTGGAGATACAAAATGACTAGCTACATTAGGTTGTGAGGGTTTGGGAGGACTGTTAGGATAGAAAAAGGATCATTTTCTAGACTCATTATTTGAACCACTTGGTTAGAAAGCCAGTTGTGAATGTACAACCTTAGTAGCATTTTGTTGTTGTGGATGTGAAGGAATTTCACATTGCATGAATGGAATAGGACGTAACTAGCTTGAGGGTAGAGGGATGTGTGCAGATGGATGTGAAGGGTCGTATGGGTATGGGTGTTTCCCTTGAGTAGATGGTGAATGAGTTTAATGTTACTCTAGAGGGTAATAGTGATGCTGAAATGAGGCATGGCTTGCAAAATTTCATGAAAAAACAAGCTACTGAACATAGTACCTGTATGGATTTGGTTTCCTATAAGGGTATTGCTACCTTGACGGCGGCATTTCACACAGTTTTGGTTGGTTCCACTATTGATGTTATTCATATGGTTGTGGCAAAGCTCCAGTTGGTTAGTAAGCTTATTTTTGTTGCTGGAATTCTCTTGGATTGCCTTGAGGATAAGGCAATCATTTAGGTGCTTGCCTTCATGATAGTCAAGGATTTAACATGTACATCCTAGACTCTTGTAAGCGTGACATCATAGGTTAACATCCCTGTGGATGTTCATATTAACAATTTTCACAACTAGTATCATCATCAGAGTCTATCTCCATAACTTCCTCTACTACAACAATTTTACCCTTACCTCTCTCGTAGACTCGTTGCTTCTTTTCACCTCCTACAATTATGATCACTATTTTGCTTTTTGGATTCTTTAGCAATCTTCATAGTGATTTGGAACTTTTTTATCCAAATAGTTCCATAATTTATCAACCTTTTCCAAAATATCATATATAGATTTTTGGATGGGTAAGGTTTTTCTATTCACCACTTCATTGAGTGGTAACTCCTCCTTATCACAAAATCAAACCTCCCTTTTCCTAATGGAATGTCTATATTATATTCTTCCACACTTTTTATTTTTTGCAATTTACCTTTTCCTTTTGTAACCTATTCTATCAACCTTTATTTTTGATAAGCTCTTAGTTTAGATAATCTCCCTTGGGCATAAACCCAAGAGTTCTTCTCGTTTCTGCTTTGAGCCCATCTATGATGTGGCAAAGTTTTTTCCTCCAAGAATAACCATGGCTAGGGCATTAGCATAAGAGAGAATAATAGCTATCCATAATAGCATCCAAGGGTTCGTGTATTCCCTACTTCTAGCCTTGTATCTGCCTTCTCACATTAGACATGTTGGAGTACATCTAGTATTTGTCATTAAATAGTTCCAACATGGTACTTCATCTATGAATGGATTCTAGCTCCAAGGGCCAATACTAACTTTCAACTTTCTTAATGAGTGTCTTGGGGAATAGCTTGAGTTTCTATGAGTCATTTTCAATGTTCTTTAAGGCATAGGCATTTTGGAAAGCTTGTAGATGGTTCTGCAAATTAGAGTTGTATCCCCCCTCAAATCTAGAGACATTGCTCATGTCTAAGCACTTAATTCGACAATCTTTCACATTCCTAGTTGAAATATTAACTACCTTTACAATGTTAAGAATGATTAAAGTTTCTAATATAGGTTCATCATCATGATTGTGTCGATGAAATTGATGATGGGTTCTGTCACCCCTTTGTTCTTGATGAGCTCTATGATCATTGTTGTCCCACTAATCACCTTCATGATAATTATTTCTTCAGTGACTTCTATCAAAACCAAAAGATGAAGAGGAATGTTTAGAATTAGATGAATAGCATGAAGAGAAAGATGGACCATCACCACCACCACAGTGTCCTCCACCACCTCTTTCCTCATTACAACCACCATCCTTAGATCCCTTGCCATTGTGATGTTTACCTAAGTCCCTACCTTGATTGTCACTTTTTCCTAGACTTGGTTTATGAATAGTGAATCACAAGTTTAGGGAAACACCCTCATTAGCAATAATGGAGGGTGAAGAATTTTCATGTTGAGAACCCCTAGGAGGAGAATCCACATTATCATCTTGGTTTAGCAAGAACAAGGGATTAGTGAAGCATTTTCCCTTCACAAACTCATGGTGCTTCTCCTAGTGTCAATCTTGCTTGTGTTGTGTTTTAGTGGGATGGTAGTGCCAAGTGTCATAATCATTCACAATGTATTCCTCTTGAAGATTCAAGATGTCTATCTACTTTAAGGGTTTGAAATAGCATCCTAGGCATAGATCGATTAGGAAGCATTACAATGTTGTCATCCATATCATGCTATCATAGTTGCTCATCCTGATGTAGGATGAAGGTGAAGTTAAGTACATACTCATCTGGATGAGTATATACCACTTTACACTCTTGTGGGATTGGCAGGTTAACATCTTCATTCTTGTGAGAAGAAGACATTTTGCAACAAGAAAAATAATTAGTGTGCTTTTGTGATTATATGTTATGTGAGAGTGATGTTGACCTTGAGTTCATGCAATAATATTAATAATGTTCACTAATTTTAGATAGCACACATTTCAAAAAATAAAGTCCTTAGCAATGGTGCCAATGATGAGTGGTTGAGGGTACCCCTATACCCAACCATATGAATCATGAAGAGTTCACATGCGATCTAGTCAAATTCCATAGACTCTATAGTTTTCATTACACTAGTCTTCTAGGTAGTGAACCTTGCTTTAAGGTCACTCATTATCTTCCTAATAACACTTTTGATGCTCATGGTATGGTTAAGTGTAATTGAAACATATGATTTTTATTATTTTATGTTTTATGTTCTTTGGTGCTTAAAAAAAGAGATGAATTAGTTTGATGACTAATTTAGTTTAACTAACTAATTGATCTCTAACTAGTCCTAACATAAGCATTTGATCTCACTTTCCATACACATGTTGAACCCATGTATCCATGGTTGGGTTACCAAGCACTATGCTACTAGGTGCACCAAGCAATAATGCTACTAGGATTACCAAGTGAACATGTGTTATGCTCAAGGTTGTTGTACTTATGTATTTAATCTATTTAGCTTATCTTACTTGATCAATTAATTAGCTTATTGATGAGTGGCAAGGTACCCCTACACTCAACCATACGAATACGAGCGTTAAACGTGAAATCTGGTCAAACTCCGTAAATGGACTAGTTGTGGCATCTAGATAGTTAGCCTTAGGTCACAGTTTGTTATCTTCCCACCTAGACTAGTATTAGCTTTGTCATGTATGGTTTAGTCTAGAGTGAGGTGTATGATGTGGTTTCTAATCTAATGCTACTCCTGAAGGAAATGGAAAGTAACATTCACTAATATAGGAGAGAGAGGGTGAGAGAATCTAAACTAGCCTAAGTGTGATGAGCATCCATTCCTTGATTATCCATACACATCTTGGACTTCATGTACGACTACCACTGGGATTACCAAGCGTAGATCCTAGGTACACTACTCGGTTACTAAGTAGTCATACTTAAATGCTCGTAATCAAGTCATACTCATTCTATATTTAAACATGAGTTTAAGGGTGAGAGAGATTAACTAGGAAAGAAATAAATAATAATTAATTAAATGATTAATCTAAGTGAATGCTACAATGATGATGTAATCTCGATCTTTATTGCCGATCATGTGTGTGTCCAAGTATGTCACACTCGAATAAAGGATGTTGTACAATTACAATCACCACACTGCGAGCATACATGGAGAGGAAAAGGGTTGAGAGAGAGAAAATGAAAATTGAAATCAAAACTAACTCTAAAACTAATTGATGCCTATTGGATCTATCTACCTCTTATTTATAGATGAGGATACAGGTTGCGATCTTGCGTACATGATATCGCAGTTGCCCAAAACGTGACTCATCATACCCCCACAACTGAATGAAAACTCATCCTCGAGTCACAATGATTACATAGTGGATAGGTATGGGATTATTGGATGGTGAAAAAGGGACTATGTTGCAGTGTGGAATCAAAAAAAAAATGAAGATACAACACAAAGAATGTTCGACATCTAAAGAAATGGGTGGAACTCATGTAGTTCTAGGTGAGGGTGGCTCCTCCATTGGTGCTTTTCCTTTGTCTTGTGCTCCAGGCTTTGAGACTTGATGGCATTAAAGTATGTCTTGGAGCTTCTCCTCTTCAGTTCAAGGGTCTTATGTTGTCCATGCTAATGTTTCGATGTTTGACAAAGTTGGCACCTCCCATGGACAGGGTAGTTGTAGAAACATTTGATTTTCCTTGACATACCAAGCCGCAAACACTCGACATTCCTCTTCGTAGGCTCTTGTATTCTTGAAAATCTGCTAGCCATTGATCCAAATCTACTATAATACCTTTTTGGCCTTGGTAGCTTACTTTCACCACCTCAAGTTCAGAATTTGCGATCTCCAGTTTTTCCAACAACTTCTTACATTTTGCAAATTCTACTTCATATTTAACATAGGTGGTTGCTACCTACTGCTCAAGCTCTATATGTGGGTGCCCTTCTATTAACATGGCAAGGTTGGCATACCACAAGTTTTTCAACTCCATGTATTCTATCAGATCTTAAATCTGCAGGTCCCAGTTCTTAACTTCTGCTTGGTGGGCAAAGGCATATGTGTCCAATATGGCCTACCAGTCAGAGTTTTAAACATTGATAGCATTGATGTGGGCCTTGGCCATATGGATCTCCTTCTCAAGGATCTATTTGTACATCCCCACCTGATCTCAGAAGTGCTCCTTTAGCTTTTCATGTCATTTATCCTCATTTTTTCATGTGCTTATTTCAATAGCTATCTTTTGACGAATTACGTGTACCTTCTCCATTGAGAGGGTTTGGTTCGCCCTAGCTAAACAACTTATGTATTAGTTGACCCAGATGAATTGTTCTCACAATTGATGAAAGTGTTCCTTGAGAAGATTCTTCTGCATTCCCATAGTGGTCAACTGAAGGTTGGCGAAAACTAGCTATTTATTTTCTTCCTATAAGGTGTTGAGTGCTTTGAGATGTGCATGAGTTTACACCTATGCTACAGAGGCATCCCAAATAGCCTTCTCTTTTTCATCAACCACCATTTTATTCTCTACTATTAGCTTGGTTAGTTTCTTAGTTCTAAAACTATCTAGTTCGTCTACAGGAAAAAATTGCGAAGGGTCCCGCTGTGCTACTTGTAGGGTCACAAGCTACTCTTGTAATTTTTGCACTTCAGCTTCAGCATGCTCGGCCCTCACTTCTATTAAGACCAACTTCCCCTTCATGAAAATGAGGTTTGACTAAATTGTTGTAACATCTTAAGGGATGTCAAATAGGGATGTCATTTCTTGTCCTATTTGAAGTAATCGATCAAGCGCATCCTCATGTTCTGCAGGAGTCATTGAGGTTCAGACAAAAATTTGAGCATCTTATGCTCCTGTAAGATCTTCTGGTGGCACAATAGGTATATTGAATGATTCTTTGATGTGGTTTGTGACCACTTCTGGAGCTCCCATAACATCCTGGTGTTGCATGACCACCATAGTGGCCCCTTAAACAATTTCTAATTGCACTTGGAAAGATGCCACGTTTCCTAAGATCTGTTATGACCAGCTACTTTCCCCTCCTCCTATGTGAATAGATACTTCACCCCTTGTGTGATCCAAAGAAACAACAGGGTAAATGGAATCATCAATAACGCTAAAGAGATTTGCATCATCACGACTCCCCAAACTGATCATCTCAACGATGGCCCTAAGATGGCTCATCAATGGTTTGTAGTCTTGCGACGACGGCTAATCCTAGCCTGTGCTGGGCCCTACTTCCTATTGTTGATTGGGTCCTATGCTTAGAGGTTGGTTGGGTCCTGCAAGTTGAGTTGCAGTTGGTCTAGCCATCTATTCTTCTTCTTCTTCTAGTCCTAACATCTTGCCAGTGATTTTCCTTGGAGCTAGCGATTTTAACAATTCATCATATGAAGCAGTTTGGGCTTTTCGGAGGACATCATTGGTGTATGCCTAGATACCATCACATTAGAAAATCTTCCTAATAACACAATGGAAAGGCAACACCATCTTCCCTGTCTTCCATTCCTTGAACCTCCTTAGGATCTCCGTTAAATATAGATGGGGTAGGTTAGCTTTAACTTTTTCCATCAGCACTGTAAATCCTCTTGCCACATACGTTGATATCCTTTTTAAGCCCTTTGTGGGGAAGAGGTGATATGTTCCAATTTTAAAGTAGATCCTCTCTTCTGTCATCAACTCACCAAATGTTTTATCCCTGCCATAAGCCCTTTCCAACCAATCCTGTCGCACATCGGGGTCAGAACGGGTGGACAACTGAGCAAATTTGGGCCTTGTATTTGGAAGGTTTAATACTTCTAAAATGGTTTACGTGGAGAAATTAACTGACACACCATAGATGTTGATAGTGGTACCTTGCTCCCTATTGTGCCAGAATTGGTACATCTCCCCTAGGTACCAGGCACCACCTTCAAAGAGGATAGGCCATAAGGGAGATCCTTTGAGGTGATCCCTAATAGCCTCAGGAGAAAAATGTACAAAATATTCAAATTTTAACTCTAGAATCACCGTAGCTAATGTGGACTTTTCATGGATGGCCTAAACACAATCTTGGGGCAACGTGAGATATCCCAGTTTAGGTGTTGCAGTCGCTCCTCCTTCTACCTACGCGAACTATATGGTAGGAGGGTCCTCTTGATGAATACTGAAAGATTGCTCCTCTTATTCTGTATGTTGTCTAGTAGGATCTTGTCTTCCACCTCTCCTGGATCGTTTGCTTCCACCTTGAGTAGGACCTTCCTTTTGTCCACGTTTCAGGGCCATTTGCAATCACACGGGGCCAATCATTAGTAAGGTTGTTACCAAAGTTAGGTTACACCTTACTGCTTGCCTTAATTAATGATCTTATTTTATCTTCGTGTGATATTGCCCAAAATATTGTAATAATGAGTCTATTTTACTTTGGTGGTTTCCAATTTTAATCTCCCGGTGTACCTGAAGGATTAAATGATTTTTTGGCATATTTTATTCTTAATTTATGACTAATTACCCTTAATAATGTTCTTTGGGTGATGATAAATTCCAAAAAAAGTTAGGTGTCATTCGGTAGATGTCCCTCCCCCATGACTAACCTGAACACTCCAGGTTCAAGCAGGTTCAAACGGAATTAAAATCGGAGTACTAGCGAGCGAGATCGAGGCTGAAAACCAAAGGTGTCACACTCGCAAGTCATAGAGAAAAATTTGAAAAACTCCCCTGCATGATGTGTGCAAAATGAAGCTAAGTGTTGTAGTTGGGGGGGGGGGTCACCTATTTATAGGTTTCAGGGACGCTATATTGCATACAATACATCACGTACACGATATCGCGTTGGCCATGATATCGCGTACGTGATATCACGACACTAGTGACATTAGGCCATCACAAGAATATCAAATTTTTTAGGGATTTTCTTGAAATTAATGTTGTAAATTAAGACATTAGGCTATTATGAAAGGGTTATTAGGTAATTATATGGTTTTGAAGGCATGAATAATTATGATGGCGTGGAAATGATCAATAAAACCATGGGTGGTAGAGAAAAAGGCTATGTAATGATACATAGGAACATTAATTTGGAGGGATAGTGGTAGGGAAAGAAAATCATTTGAAAATCATGCTAAGGGTAAGAAATGATGTGTGTGAGCTATTTCATAAGTGAAGATTACAAAAGATTACATAATTTGATCCTCCCCAAAGAAGGTTTCAACCTATGATGCCCTTGTGTAACCACACTTAAAGTTTCCATGGGTACTAGATGGGTTAAATGTAATCCACACTGATTCCAGAAAACACACACATGTAAATATCACTGGAATGAGGTAAGAATTCTATGTTACACACGACACAAGCTACAATTACAAAAATAGTGAGATGAGATGAACTACAAAAAGGAATTGTAGAGATCAGGACATGAGGTAACTGACCTAGGGCATAGTGAATCCTACGTGTAAATCATGACTAACGTGTCATTAACCCATCATTCCAAGATCAGGACCAAGTTCATTCCTCTAATCAGTGACATCACATTGTTTCATCCCATGACAAGCAACTATGAGAGTACCATAACAACAAGGCATATGATCACTTGGCATTTTATTCAAGGGAGAAGTGATTTTTGTTTTGTGGCACTTCCTTTTTCGTTTTCCTTCTTTTCATTTTTTTTTGAATACTGAATCTAGAGAAGCCGAAAACCTTTAGGCATGGGTGCATATCTTTCCAATGGGACCCCCTAGCACAACATTGAATTTTTGAGTGCCCTTTCGATTACTCTTACTCCCATTTTTCATTAGATCTTCAAGGATCTTAGTACAACCATGTTGCATGATAACTTCCATAGATGTCACCAAAGAGAATCTGCAAACCCCCTTGATGTCACATCCTAATCATTCCCTCTTGGTCCATCCTTCTTCATTCTAGGTATAATGAACATAAAATTAATTTTAATTTTAAGTTTTAAGAATGTCAAGAATATCAATGTACCCTCGAACAGAACCTCTTATTTGTAGAATGGATGAGTGGGTGCAATGGGCTCACTGTCCAAATAATTGATCACTCAAGATGTGATAACATAGAACACACCTCAACCAATGATCCACATGAGTGTTTTATTCATAGATGAGATTACTTATAAAAATAAAAAAATACCAAAAACACAAAAAGACAAAAAGATAAAATAAGAAGTTGAAAAATGAAAAACTAGAAAACAAAAAGTTGTAAAAATAAAGAAAATAAAAAATGGTTATTAATCCTGCTTGTTATTAGAATGGGGGATATTCCCCATAACTAATCGGTTGAGGATGACAAAGATTAATAAATGGAAAATGAGGATCCTTGCATGTTGGAAATGTTGGGGCCTGGTCATACTTACCCCATTGGGGTTCACACAATTGATTATAGTGAACATAGTGAGGCAATTTGTACGATGTAGTTCCCAGATAACAAGTTGACCCACTATGATATTTGGGATCGTTAGGTGGTATGCAAGGATTGGGATGATGCCTTCCATGGCTGTGTTTATTGGGCCGTATTATTGTTGGAGTGTGAGTTAGTGGCCCTGATGGAGTTACATGAGGCATTGGGTTTGAAGGTAAGGGTGCACCATAGGGTTGGACTTGTGCTAAGTTGGAAGATGCAGTGACCTTGGAATTTTGTTGTCCCTTCCTAGGATCATTTCTAAGGAAGGGGCACCTTTGACGTTACTGAGGTCTCTCACTACTGTTAAAAGTAGTAGCACAAGTAATGTTTGTGGGTTGTTGTTGTGGTGGAGGCACCTTAGGAATAGCTGGTGGTGATGTAGAAGGAGGGAAAAAATGAGAATCTTGAAATTTAGGTGGAGTATAAGGTGCACAAGGTGGTGGTTGTGTTGAAGGTATGGGCTAATAGTATTAAGGAGAATGGTACTGTGGTAAGATAAAGTGCATTGGCCCAGTTGGAGAAATAGGATGTTAAACAAGATAAGCATTTGGGTTCAGATGATATGAAGGGGGTCTCCAATTTAGTGGTGGTCTCCCCCATGACTGGGATTTTTGCCACTATGATTAAACAAAGTATCTATGTATGAACTCTAGATATAACGTGTTTCCCCAATGCTCTTGTAAATGTAACAATATTGGGCATTGGCCCTTGGAATGATCGTATAGGCATATGTTGCATTCATACATAGGATTGGCAGTTGATCTCTTATTTTCCATATCCCTTCTTTCTGATTGTCTAATGTTTTTTCCTATTTCTTGGGTTGTCAAAACTCTATCTCCAATAATATTGATAAATTCTCCACACTTTTGATACGTCCATTCCAACATCTTATTGATCTTTGCCTCAACTTCCTCTAATGATTTTTGTACTAGCAAAGATGGTTCTTTCTTCTTGTGGTAAGTCAATTTCTTTTTTTTATGATCATGGACCTTTGTTAAGTTGAGATTGTGGTCCCGTTGATGTTTTTCAACACTCTCCCATCTAGCTATTTCTCCTTCTTCTTTTGCTACCTGCTTAACAATCTCTTGGACTTAATGGATTTGTAGTTCATATAGTTGACCTTGGGCATACATTCCTAAGGTTTCTCTTATTGCATCATGAAGCCCATCAATGATATGGCACATTATCCTTTCCTCGGAAAACCCATGGCCTGGACAGTTGTTTAACAATGCATAATATCTTTCTAGTGCCATGTCCAAGGGTTCATGTTGTGCTTGTTTCCATCCTTGGAATTTTTTCCTCATAGTTGACACTCTTGCGTAGGTTTGATATTTTTTGTTAAAGAGTTCTACCATTGTTGACCAATGTCGTATTGAATTTTGTTTTAATGATCTATACCATACTTTTTCTTGGCCAACGAGTATCATGGGAAAGAGCTTAAGTTTTTGCCACCCGTTATCAATGTTATTCCATGTGCAGACATCGTAGAAGGCTTGTAAATGTTGATGTGGATCTAAGTCATAACCTCCTAAAAAATTAGGGAAGTTGTTTAAATCTAGCCTAGGTAGAGGGCTCTCTTTACGATGCCTACGTGATATTTGAATAGCCTCTTGTATTTGCGTTAGGCTTGTAGTTGCCAGTAGGGGTTCATCATCATTGGGTAAGTTATGCTTTCATGCGTTGGGATGATGTTTCTTTCATTCATGTTTATAAGAAACCCCCACTTCAGGTTGTGTACTCCAATCTTCATTATCATATAGTTCGTTGGTTCTCCAATGAACTTCCTTAGTAAGTGTGGCATTATTGTAATCTTGTAGGAGAGCCATGGTTCTAAAATTGTGTGTGAATTTATATGTGATTTTTTATAATTATTTCTTTCTAAAAGATATATCGTTGAGTCCTTATACAATGACCTTGTATGATATAACTAATCTAGATAACTAGGATCGCGTCCCCAACAATGGTGCCAATGATGAGTGGCGAGGTACCCCTACACTCAACCATACAAATATGAGCATTACGCATGTGATCCAATCAAACTCTGCAGACAAACTAGTTGTGGCATCTAGATAGTTAGCCTTAGGTCGCAGTTCACTGTCTTCCCACCTGGACTAGTATTATCTTTGTCACGTATGGTTTAGTCTAGAGTGAGGTGTATGATGTGGTTTCTAATCCAATGCTACTCCTTAAGGTAATGGAAAGTTATATTCATTAATCTAGGAGAGAGAAGGTGAGAGAATCTAAAATATCCTAAGTGTGATGAGCATATGTTCCTTGATTATTTGTACACATCTTGGACTTTGTGTATGACTACCATTGGGATTACCAATCGTAGATCCTAGGTACGCTACTAGGTTACGAAGTAGTCACACTTAAATGCTCATAATCAAGTTGTACTCATTCCACATTTAAACATGAGTTTAAGGGTGAGAGAGATTAACTAGGAAATTAGTAAATAACAATTAATTAAATGATTAATCTAAGTGAATGCTTCAATGATGAAGTAATCTCGATCTTTATTGTTGGTCATGTGTGTGTCCAAGTACATCACACTCGAATAAAGGATGTTGTACAATTACAATCACCACACTGTGGGCATACATGGAGAGGAAAAGGGTTGAGAGAGATAAAATGAAAATTGAAATCAAAACTAACTCTAAAAGTAATTGATGCCTATCTGATTTGTCTACCTCTTATTTATAGATGAGGAGATAGGTTGCGATATCATGTACATGATATCGTGGTCGCCTAAAATGTGACTCATCACTTATTTACTGAAAAATATTAAAAAAGATAACTTGAAAACATTAAATGCATGCATGAAGTATCTAAACTATCCAAAATGCTGTAAGGTTTATCAAGAAGCTCATCTTTATTATCATATACACTATTGTGCTCAAGTACAATAATGCTCAAATAAAGATCTGTACACTCAATGACTTCTACTATGAGCACTTGGGAAAAATATTTTAACCTTTTAATAAAAAAATTGCAAGATCTCTACTACTAGTATGAATCTTCTCCCCATAAACATTGTTGGGAGCTCGTATTTATAGTTTTTTCTCTAGGGCTACATTGACAAGGCCCCATCAATGTAGCAAATGCTACGTCGACATGGCCCCATAGATAGGGAAACACCACATAAACGGGGCCCTCTTAACAGGGGCTCATCGATGAGGCCATGTAAATGGGGGCTCATCAATGCAATGCAATGACACATTATCAAATATGAATCAATCTCGATCTTATTATCATTCATGGAATGTATCTAGGTATAATGCCACTTGAATAAGATGCCATATAATTGACTCAAATCCACACTGTGGGCACTCACTCTAGTTGAATAAGATGTCATATAATTGAATCAAATCTACATTTCTGGCACTTACTGATTATTTGCTAAAGTTACAAGAGAAAATTCCAAGAGTTTAGCTATACTATTGATCAAATGGTGTCAAAGATATGGTAGGTTCTCACATATTTTTGAGGAAATATAAATATCGCATTAGTGAGGATGCATTAATTCATTTGGCTACATTAATGGAGATGTGTGGACACTACTATGTTATAGCAAATGCAAGATAACATGTATGATATAGCAAATATGATGTAGCATCTATGATGTAGTATTCAACTAAGATGTAATAACAAGGATGCTAGAATGCAGATGCAATGTAGCATCTACAATATAGCATCTACAATATCTTAGCCAATTGATACAATTATCATAATGATGCTTTATCATAGCCCCATGGTTCAACTACTTTCCATATTAGGTTTCATCATATCCCCATGATTGACTAAAAACTCACCCTTGAGTTATATATAAATGAATGAAGTTGCATTACAAAAATTATGAGGTGACCAAAACTAAATTGGATAGCATTATAAAAATGGAGTGCCACATTACAAAATTTTATTTTAGTGGATGTATTACAAAATGACAAAAAGACTGGTTACACATCAAAGTTTACAAAATTGTAGAAGTCTTCAAAAAATTTTCCAATGATGAATCTTTATGATGTTGCTAGCAATTGTAGTTTTTCCAACCTTAGTTGATATGTTGGCACCTCTTCTTTTTATGCCAACTTTTTAACTAATGGATTGAAACATCTCCTCATTATCCCATGGATTTATAGTGAGAAAACATATGATGTTTGAGCTTTAATTCTTATATATTCTCTTTGTTCATGGGCATGTCCTCCACTATCCTTATCTTGACCCATTTTTTTCTTTTCTTCCAATAGACCTTCAACCCTAGGCATTCCTTTTGACAACATCTACAATCACCAAAAGATCAACATTATTTTTGACAATTTTTATTTAATGATTAATACTTTTTGAATCCTTAGTTAGCTCAAGATTCAAGAAAAATTTAGCATTTAGGCTAAAGGTGATTTCATAATAATGTTCTCTAAGGCTCTAAGGTAAGTAAGATCATCAAGTTGTTTAAGTTATTTTTTATTATTTTTAGTATTAGTTTCATAGTGTTAAAAATGGGGTGTTAGAAAAATTTCAAAAATTACATCCTTAGCCCTCATGATAAATGAGTTCAACTTCAAAAGCTTACAAGTTTTTGAAGAACTAAAATCAAATATCTAGTTTACAAGATATTCCAAATGCATCAAAATATTGAAAAACATGTTATAAAAATGACGAAGAAATTTTGAATTCAAAGAAAATTTCAATATAAAATCATTAACGATAATCAAAGTTAATGAGAAGTAATCCCAAAATCATGCATAAATTTAGAGAAGCTACTCATGATATCCTTAAAGATTAAAGGATTTGGTTCAAATTCATGATCAATAAAAGTCTTGCAAGTGGGTCCTCCACAAAGCAAGCTCTTAGAATAATGTCCTTGAATAATTATTCCTATAGATGTTTTTGGGCATCTTAGAAGTTAAATGTGAATCATGTCGTATGTCAAACAACATACAATAGTCTTAGTTAGAATCCTACACTGTCCTATACAAAACCATTAGATCCATAATTGCATGTTGTTTGAGGTGAATAATGGGATGAGAAGGAATTACAGAGATTAGGATGTGAGGTACCTTTTCATGTTCACAATAGGTTCTTATGTTAATTAGTATTAAGATAACTATCATACCTATCTATCTATGTTTTAGATCAAGTCCATACCATTAATAGTGGCCTTTCATTAATGTGCCCCTTATTGCATACCATCATGAGTCCATAACAATCATAGAGAATGAGCATTACTCTAAAAAGAGAAGCAGGATGTAGTTTTTAGAGATTATTAAGGAAGAAATTTAAGCCTTAGTTACAAAAGTGTCTTCAAGCATGGGTGACATGTCTTTGTAGTTTCATAACTAGTGATTGTATTCGAAGAGATCTTTAGAAGGGTGTGCTTTGAATTTTCTTTGCTTTTTGTATTTTTTTATATTTTTTATTCTTTTAGGAACCACATATTTCTAGGAAATACTTCCTTTATGGTTGATAGTAGGAGTAATGATACTGTTAGCACATTTAGACCATTTAATGGAGTAGGCTTTATGGGGTTGTGATACTAAAAGAGGAGCTATACATTTCAATGAAAATTTAATAAAGATGATGTACATGTAGAACATAGAGTATGCAGTAGGATAGTATGGAAAGGTTTATCACAAAATATTAAGCCAAGGCCAGAGAGTAGCCATTAAAGTACTTTTGCAATTGAATGAAAACATAGGTAAATAGGTTTCAAGAATGAGTGTTAGATATTTGGAAAGTTGTGTCATAGGAATCTTATCAAGAAGATAACCATGATGTCATTTTGGTAATGCTTTATAAGAAGACTACAAATTTTTTTGTATAAAACTCTAATTGATGAGTCTGAGAGTTTGTTAATATGAGGATCTAAGCTTTGTCTCCCATGAAATGGTGGAAAAAATGATTAAAAATGATGAAATTATCAGTAAGTTCTTCAAGGGAAATTTGGTCCTATCTTCGTACTTCAACTTTGGAGGAAATGGTTATGACTTCCAAAATTAGGCATCTTAAAACTCCTCCTTCATCTTTATCTTTATTTAAAAATCCTGGTGTGGTTTTATGGGCTCCAAGTTATGACAAAATAATTTTTTCAATAGCCTACAAAATAGATTCTAAGACTCATAAGAGTGACAGACAAAAGAAGCTTAAAAACAGGAAGATTTAGAGCAGTTGACTATACAGGGTCATGTCATGATGTCCTATTTCAGTAGGCATTTAAAGTAGAACAACAAGAACAAGAACAAGAAGATGTGAAGAGAATGGTCATATTGGCCTCTGTAGTTTGTGCTATCATCATTTACCATGGTGGTAGACTCGATTTCGGTTGGGCTATCTCACTAATGGAATTGTTCAACATACCTTACAACCTTAGCAAAGTCAGATTGTTTCAATAGATTCATTTAACTATTCTTAGCGATTTGGATCTCAAATTCCATAATTGTTTAACCAAATGAACAACCAAAGTAGTTTATAGAAATACCAAAAAAGTTACTTATTCTAATTCCTATGTGCATGAGAAAATTCCACTATATATATAACAAAATAAAATAATATTTACAAAGAGCTTCACAGGCCTAATGACGGGCTATGCCAGCCCCATGGACAGCTACACCAGACCTCTGCCATCCTCCAATGTCACATTTTGCATCCTCTGCATCTTCTTCAGGCTGTTGTGACTACTATGAAACCTGCCCAGAACCTTTGTTTAATGTGGACAAGTCTTAGTGAATAGAAAATCTCAACCTTTGTTCTCTGAAACTACTGCTTATGTAGCTCAGGAGGACACTCTTATTAGCATTCTCATAGCGGAGGAGACCATATATTACTCTACCAGATTAGGCTACTAGATAAGATGAGTGCACAAGAAAAATCAAATATTGTTGAGATTAGGCACTAGGCGTAGACCATACAGTCCGAAAAATTTTCTATCTCCTAGGATGATAGGCTTGCTACATCTTCTAGCTTGCCCAGCTTGACAAATGACTTGGCTGATGATCTACCTAGGGACCATGCTAGCAGCCCCAAAAAGTGTTTAGGATGGACAAAATAATTCTGAAATTTTTCTAACTATGAAACGTGCTACGCTATGCTATGTTGCATAGCATAGCAGGCAACATGGAGACTAAACAGACACCAAAAATGCAGTTGACAATGGTTCAGCCCTCCAGGGGTACCGAATCCCCTTCGTCCTTGAAGCATGATTGGCATGACGTAGAATAATGTGGAAAACTTTAGCAAAAATCATATTTATTTCGGTTCTACATTGTGCTACACTACATAATGTAGCACAATGTAGTAGGTTGCTTGTATGGCATTGTTGTCACTCAGACTGGTTTGACAAAGCAAACATACTTGCCCATGCCTCAACCATCAAACATGCTCACTCTACTACCACTCTAGGACATGACTGACATCTTGCAACAAAAAATTTGCAAACTAAGTTAGAATGCAAGTTAAACTAGGTGTTACGCTATGCTATGTTATGTAGTGTAGCACAACATAGCAAAGACAAAATGCACAAAGGTCCTCTGGCAAGTGGTTCCTGGAAAAGGGATTGCACTTGGCCATGCTTCGACCTCCAAAGCTGTTTGTCCCACTTCACACCTAGGCTCCAAGAAAGGTTTCTTGACAAATCATTGCAAATCAAGCAAGGATTCATGTCACATTGGTTGCTACACTGCACAGCGTAGTGAGGACACAAAGCCCAAAGGTGTTCCAAGGATGAACTCCGCGGGTCCTAGGACCTTTCAACATTGAAAGTAGGATTGTCAATTGCAGAAGTTGCTTTCCTAGCCAGGCCTCAAAGGTATTTTTTTGATTTTTAGGCAAGATTTCTCTCAAGACTGGCATCTACGCTATGTAATGTAGCACAACATAGCATGCAGGTGTTTATGCAATGCCAATACGCTAAGCAACATACATAGCATAACACTCGCATGGAAGCCCCAAGACATCTCTAGCAGTTCTAGAACTCATTGCCAATGGTCATTTCTACTTCGAAATATCTCTAATAGATAAGATTAGCAAATTTTCTTTGTTTTGCACCCACTGTTAATTTCCAAAATTGTCCCTACACTTTACCCTACTCACAAGAGCAGGGAAGATGTAGTCCTAGAGCACAGGTTCCACTTTGCATTCATTGTTGGCATTCTTTGCAAAAACATGATAGTTCCCTATATTTTGGCACATGTAGTTTGAATGGTATGGTCATGGTTTAGCAAGTTCCACGTCTAACATAACACATCAGTAGTGTAGCATGCCAATGTAACACTATAGCGTAGTACCATACAGTAATATGACACGTCCATGTTTCTACCATGTGGGACCTAGGGCATGTGGCATCCAAACCACATCTCTCTCCTACATCTAGCTCTATAAATACCCTAGTGAACAACATTCAAAAAGTTCACTTTTGGCATTGTTGGCTTGGAAAATTAGCATTTTTAGCACTTGGCTTCCTTGTAATCAACATTTTTGACATTTTTCTTTTCTGGTGATTGGATTTGGCAAAGATACTAGCAAGTGGAAGGTTGGAAAATAGCAAACTCTAGCAATTGCACTTCCCAGATCTCTCTCAGCATAGTGAACACTAGCTCATCAGTTCCTATTAGCAAGCCATTGGTAGCAGTCATGGAGCTATGACCATACCATTTCATTGTGAGCTATGCCTATCCACTACTGCACATCTGTTATATACCTTTTTAGGCAAATGAAGAGAAAAATCCACTGATTTTGGGGTGGTGAATTCTCTTACTCAAACCCATTTCATTTCATTACAGCATCTATTTTTTGCATTATTTCTATTCCCACCTCAAACCTGGAGGTGCCTTACTCTGTCTAGAACATGGTAGGTCTTGAGAGATCACCCAGCCTAGTGCTAATGTTGTGATAGTCCCTTAGATAGTTGTAGTGATTGCCCAAATACCTACCACAAGAAAAGGAGTGGTACAACTTTCTATGTGTGAAAATGCAAGCCAATCTACCCTTAGAAGTTCATGAATTCAAGGAGAAACATAACTTCAAGTTCATCTATTAGAATAGGATGGATTTCATTCCTACTCTATATATCACCATCTCGTTAACTGAGACGTATCAATGGATGTGGAACCAACTTGTCCAAGTAAGTAGGGCAAGAGAATGAGACACTTTGTCCCACTATGAAGAAACCTTCCAAGATGGCCAAGAAGAGTTGGACTCCCACTTAGAAGGTGGTGGTCCAATCTACACCACAGGTGTCCCTTCTACCTCTATAGCCCATTCTCATCAGTCATAGTTTTCCATCCCCTTTCCTATTGTTGTGCCAGTGTCACAACCTCACTACCCTATGGCAATGGATAGTCACCCAATGTTTTCAACATACCAGCATATAAGTCCTTCAACCTCGTTCCTAGTCACTCTTCCTTCCCAATCTATCCTAGTATTGTACCTAATGAAGGTGATGTCAACGTTGCCCTATGTGCACACTCTGCCTACATCACAACTTCATGTGAGTCCTGCTTTGGTTGCCTCATCTACACCCATACCACCATCAGTAGCGGGTCCTACCTGAAGCACATGGAAATGCCCCCAACAATTATGTTGTAAGCCCCCTTTGTTATTAGGGCTCCTCGACAAACACCTCTTACACCCTTTGTGCTAAAAATTGCATCACCTCCCACCACTATAATGACACATGCACCATTCTTCATCAGGGTGCCAAGGCATGCAACTTCCTCGCCAACCCAAAATTGAGTGATGAAGGCTGCACCCTAGCCTCCCCATCAAAATAAGTGTGAAGAGCATCTAGCCGACAAGTTGGCTAGGGAACGTACTGCATTAGGGCTCCCCAAGCCTACCCCCTTTTCCACAGTTCCTATGGCCTCCTTTTTCATCAATAACTAATAGCAATGCAAAGATGTAATCATCACCTTCCCATCTAAGAAAGCCTAGTGCTCAACCTGAAGCCACCCCTCCTTAAGAAATCCACCTCCTAGGGCACATGGAAGAAGAGAAGGCTAACAAAAAACAAGATAATGGGTAAGGCTTACTCAATGTCCTTTCACAAGTTAAATAGGCTCTAACGTAGAAAAATACAAAATTAAGCTTATACTACTTGATAATGACATCTGCAATGCATCGTGAGCCAATTGTTCACAAGTTGACATCGATTCCTATTAGCGAAAACCTCCCGGCTAAAGAGAAATCCATTCACATGGTCATGCTTCCCCCCATAGCTGAAGAACCATGGCCTACCCAACTAACATTTCACAATAAAGCTATCAAAGATAACCCTGAAAAGGGTCAAGTGACAACTGCTCCTATGTTCATCACTATTTAGGTTGGCCAATACAAGATTCATACAGTACATGTTGATGACAGAGCTGCCACCAACCTAGTCCCATTTCTATCATTGACAAGTTGGGCTTGGTTGATCAAATCAAGCCCACAGAAACTTTGTTCCTTAAGTCCTTCAATGGGGCATGCATGGTAGTCAAGGAGACTATGCACATCAAATTTGTGGTAGGGGATCAGCTCCCCACGAGCGTGGTATTCATCATGATGGAGGAGATGCTAGGATTTAACCTAATCTTGGGGAGATCATGGTTGGCCCAACTAAGTGTTGTCTCCTCACCTATACATCAAGAAATCCACTTACCTTATGTGAGCAAGGAAGTGGTAATTTATGGTCACGAAGTAACTACCCAAGCCATCAACAACATTACATGGAGCAGGGTTCAGAGATAGTAATCTCTGAGAACGAAGCATTTGTTCATGTTGAAATCCCATGCTTGACTGATCAACTGGCCAAAAATGCCAACTTGGATAAAGAAACCATGTGGGTCGAGTTGCCCTTCCAAGCCACAAACGATAACATAGATGAATACCAATGCAAAGTGTCCTGGCCATATGCCTCACCTAACCCACGTCAGGTTAGGAAATAATTACATGATTGAAACTTGTTATACTTCCAATGGTATAAGTTACATTCTACATTTAGTTTGCTATTTGCGTGATTTACCTTTTACATCAACTTTGCAGTTCACATAATTTATGTTTCTACATTAAGTTCACTGTTTACATAATTTACATGTTTACATTAAGTTCACTACTTGCATAATTTAGATTTTTACATTAAGTTTATTATTTGCATCATTTACATTTTACATTAAATTTTTTGTTTACATTAAGTATACTATTTTCTGATTTTCATTTTACATTAAGTTTGCTAATTGCATTACCCTTGTCATCAATACCTTACATATGACCCGAAATGACCTAAAACTAGAAATGACCCAGAATGGCCTTAAACTACCATTGCTACCCACTAAGGCCCAAAAATGGCAACTTTACTTCCCTATAACAAAGAAAATAAAAATATAAAAAAAAATCATCATTGAAAAACATCCTGAAATGGCCTTAAAGTATTGCCATGGCCCGAAATGGCCTTAAACTAGCAATGGCCTGGAATGACCTTAAACTACCATCGTGGCCCACTAAGGCCTAAAACTGGCAACTCTACTTCCCTAAAACAAAGAAAATAAAATTAAAAAAATCATCATTGAGAAATGGCCTGAAATGGCCTTAAACTATTTCCATGGCCTGAAATTGCCTAAAACTAGCAATGGCCTTAAATGACCTTAAACTAATACAAGGGGACCAAACACATTAAAAAAATTTATTAACTAAAATAGGATGAAATAATTATTTCACATTAGGTTCTTTATCAAATTTCATTCCATACAATAATGTTTACAAAAAATAAAGTACAAAAAAAAAATCTTCTGCCACCCACTACACTACAAGTCTTTCGCAGCATCATCATCTCTTGTCCCACTAGGTCCCACACCTCCATTTGGATCCTGTATAAGAAAAAATGAAGTAATAAATCAAACTACAACAAGGCTCTCATGAAATAGATTACAACAACAATAAAAAAATGGCTAACCTGAGATGGGCCACCATCCATCTCGAAGGGTATCTTATCCATGCTAGTTGCAAGACACCATAGGATCTCTTCCTCAGTTAGGTTGGCCCAATCTTCCTCTCCTATATCAACGCTTGCCACAACTTTCCCCTTCTCCATAGCCTTCCATCTAGGTGGCCCCAAATAAAAGGTGGTGGTAGTGGTCTCCTTGGAAGGTAGGATCATGTCTCTTTTAGGGAACTTGCTTACCACTATTTGTTGCATGAACCTTTCATAGGCCTTAGTAGTACCAATGACATCAAGAAAAAATTTATGGGTATGGAACTCCACGGAAGCATCCCGATATTGTCAGTGGTAGGTAACACGTTCCATTTTGTACATGTGCTTATGCTTCTTTTTTGCTTGCCCCCACTCATAGACTTTGACACTGTAATCCTTCTAGTCTTGATTCTTTTGGGCCAGAAGGTCCATCTACAAGTGTTTAATAATCTCATGAGTGGTCTCATTCTTTCTCCCTACAGCTAACTAGTATCTTGCATAGTCAATTACTATCATATGGCAACTACCATCGTGAGTGTCATGGGCCAATAAAAATTTATTTTTGGACCATAGATCCTCCAACTCAATGGCTTGGCTAGCCTTCTCTTTCTCAAGTTTTTGCATGCTCTTCCAAAGGTCCTCATTGACATGCCTACACTCCCTCAATGATCATGCTGAATAGAGCACACACTTGCTCATTTTCTCATATATATCACGAGGAACTTCAGTCACTTCTGGTGGGAGTATAGGTACTATGTCAACCTCAACTGCTTGTCTAGGGTCCCACTTGAGATGAGAAGCTATTAATCACACACAAGAAGGCATTAGTCATATGATGATGGCATAATCCAATAACTTGGAGAGCCTAACATTGTAATTTAAACATAGCTATCTTAGGATCGATCTTCCTTAGATGATTGATCATGTCGTGAATGACCCCCTCCATAAAGGTAAATTTGTCAGAGGTCTCAGTCCATGGTTGGAGGTAGATTGAAGATGAAGAATCAGGGACCTTAGTATTGGTATCCGCTACATAGCAAGGCATGTTAGCTTAGCAATGAGGAGGAAAGAAAAACTAAAAAATGACATAAATGATAGTGCAAAGCTCCTACCTAGCAAACCCTCAGGGGTGATAGCAGGGGAATCATCCATCGACACACTGTCTAGCAAACGATCAAACTCACCCACATCGAATTGTAGCCCTTCCCCTGCTAGCTAGCTTAATAGTGTAGTGGCATCTTTGAATAACATATGCCCCTTAGGTGTTGGGGCACACTCTTCAAAAGGGTCATTGGTAGTAGGAGCCTCTTCCTCTATGCCAGGGGCCTCCTCCTCTATCGTTGGGGCCTCTTCTTCTTTTGCAGTGGGGGCTCCTGCTTCAGGGGCCAAAACTTCCTCTTCCTCTTCCTCTATTAAGCATGTCTAAAATAAGTAGCCTAGTTTAACACAAAATGGGAGGGGAAACCAACAAGAAAATTAAGTATACTTACCAACTATGGGTTGCACCTTGCAACTTTGATTTGGACCTTTCTCTTCTTTTCTTTATTAGTGTGGGGAGGTTCTTTTGCTAGATGAGACTTTTTGCACTACAATCTAGTTTTTACATTTTCTATAATGAGACATGCCTCCCTTGGCACATTGACTATGTTAATGGGAAGTTCCTCTCCAATGCTATCAGGGGCATGAAAGGGATGTGCCACCTGATCCCTTGTTATCGAGAGAGATTCCCCAATAGCTTCTGGGGGGTCTTGGGATCGGGTGGTGCGAAACACTTGGCAAATCTACAATTTCAATATCTAGGTGTGATCCTATTGCACTCAAGCACCATTCTCATGAACCACTAGGAATTCTGCAAACCATTGCAGGCAGGCTATGAAGAAGGCATAGTGCACATTGAAATAGGTATCAAGCTTCTCACAAAGCTTGACCATTTCAGCCTAGAAGCCTTTAAAGAGGTACTTGGCCTAGTTTTAGTGGGTCCCTTCTTCCATAACATCCTTCATGATCCAAGATTTCTCTACCCCAAGGATCTTCCCTTGGGAGAGTAGCTTGGGAAAGGCATGAGCTTAGAAGATAAGGTAAACCTTTTGGGCCACCCCTAGCCTAACCTTATGTATATAAATTCCCTTTCAGTGCTTGCTTGTCCCTAGCCATTCCTTTATATCCCCCTAATGGTTGACATCCTTGCTAGTCTTATCTCCTATAGAAAGACCATTAGAGGGAACATTGAAAAGGTTTGCAAAAAGTTTGTCATTAATCTCAAACATGACCTGCACATTGTGAACCCATGTGCAGAAGTGGTCAGTCTTTTTGAAAAAGGAATCAACTAGGGAGAGCATTTCTATAGCAAGGAGACTTGGATATATTGCTAGGAATAAATCCATCAACCTAGATTCCTAAATGTTGTGAACAAGGGTGGCTGGGGCTCCATTGCAAAGCCAACGTTGCATCTCTTCCACTTCCTTGTACTTGAAGAAGAGGTTGGTATCATCATTCCCAGAGGTGATTACTGTAACCTCTTGGGATTCACTTGCTACTACAATAATGGATAATGAAATTAGCAAAAAGAGAAAGAAAAATCATCACTTGAACACATGATGAACAGAGGGATAATTTAACACATTAGGTCTAAATGGTGAAATTTCCACCAGAACATTTTCTACGATAAGCGGTCGGTGAGATTCCCATTTTCTATCCAACTAGCCAAGCTCTTCATATTTAACAAAGAAATTGACATACTTAGTTGGATAGGTTTTGAAATCAAGCCTAATTTTTTCTAAAACACCGACACGTATGTTCCCAATAGAAGAGAACTCTTGCAAAGTTGTTTAGGTCAACGCCAATGTCCCCTTGTTACCGTGAAGGCCATCCTTATGGATTACGAACATGGTAACATGAAGACTACGATGAGCACTTTCACTAACACAAGATAAATCATACAACATGTTTAAAACATCTTCACAAGACTTACCCACTAGCATAATAAATAGTTCCAAGTGGGTTCTGAAAGCAAGTGCCCATGTGACGGGCAATGAACAACGTGTTGTATTGATGATAGCATTTAAATTTGGGCATGGCCTTGAAACACCACTAATTTTGGCCTAACACTTTGAAACGAGAATGACTCAAGCCCTTTCGAGCATTCAGTAGGCAAAATTTGACTAAGACATGGAACTCACGCTATCAAGCTAGCTTGCCCTCAGCATGAGAAACTCCAAAAACATCAAAATCAAGTAAAAAATGGTCCAAATATGAGGGTGCAAGCCATCCTCAAGGGCCACTGATAACCACTCCAAGTTTTAGCATTCAGGAATTCAAATTTTAAGATAAATTATTCACATTTTCACACACGCTATTACTCACACTGAGGTCACACTGGCAGCATGACTGCAGCGTGAGTAGCTCTGAGAGCCTCAAAATTGAGTCAAAATGATTTTATTCCAAGGTGCAAGTCATCCTCAGGGTTTATTGTCGAAAAATTCAAGTTCTAGCCTCCAGAATTCTAGATTTCCAGTTCAAAATTACAAGTTTCTATAGCTCATGCTGTCGTCATGCTACACTCATGCTGGCAACATGAATCCAACGTGAGCTACCAAAAGTGGCTCAAAAAACTCACTCTCAAGCTCATTTTTTAATTTTCAGATCACTCTTAAGGTCAACCATAGTCAAGAAATTGTTGTACTCAAGAACTAGGCTTCAAAAATCAAAATTAGATGTGAAATATGTCATTTTTGGCTCACTCACATTAAGGTCATGTTGGTAGCGTGAGTGCAGCGCGAGTACTGATCGCGCTTGGTCGAAAGCATGATAAACTCACACTGAGGACATGCCAAGAAAAAATCAACTCATACTAGGAGTCTTGGTGAAATAGAGATGCCTCAAACAACCACAAAATCACTCAAATTGATATCTTGCAGTAGTCAATTTAGGTACTGAGAAGTTTCAAGTGAGTTGGAGTCAATCTCTCTTATTGTAAATTATTATTTTCATTGTAAATTTTCATCATCTGTGGGCCTGTTAAGCTTTTACGCTGCAAATTGTATCTACTTCCATGGGTGTAAGCTAGCTTGTGTAAGCCAACACACATTGTAAGATACAGTGCATCTAGTCAAGAATGTAGCCCACGTATGCATGTCTAACTCACACATAGCTATCCATCAAACGCATGTCACATGATCCGTTTTCCTCTCATCTCTCAATCGTTGATTCCATCCATGAGTTCCACACTTGAGCCTAGCCAAACCTTATAAATACCTTGTTAATTCACATTAACGGGGTTGGGAAAATTTTGAAGCTGGATGGCTTAGGAAACACTAACCGGAAAATTTTAGATGCTTGGGCGCACTTGACTCTTAGCATCCAAACACCTGCAAGCACATCACATCACTCCGGGGCTTAGCACTTGACCTGCCATCTACATGCATAGCTATGCTTTCACCAATGCACATTCATTCTAAGAAATATAATATAGTTCATTTTTCCTTCCATTATATTGATTACTCTATTTTAAATTCATTTTACTCTTTGTTTACATTATATCTCGCTATACTCTCTATTTGCATCTCATGTGCCACCGTTCACATCTTCAACATCAGTTACGATAACCCTAGCATGAGCCCTGGCTTACATTCAAGGAAGTCTTTAGTTGATTTACATGCAAACTATCCAAGGCACTCTACCTTCATTTCTTTTTCAGCTTACCCTCACGCAAAGGCAAGGTTAGCTATGTCTGTCCGACCATCTTTCGGTGTTTGTTTTTTCCTTCTAGCCTTACACTGACGATTTTGGTTAGTACAGTTCCAAATCCAACTTAAGAATCTCAAGCTCCTTGGGTGCTGATTTGAGCCTTCTATGCCTTTACCCTCAATCAACCCATCAGCCATGAACTTTGAAACATCCAGGGTTGCCCTAAGCGATAACTTTTCAACAAGTACGGTGGCTATTTCGGCCAATAAGTGTGACCACACTATCACACTGAAGTGGCAGAGGAAGAACTCTAGGAATTCTTATGCACATTCATGAAACTAGACTACCTGATGTCCTACCCATGGATGGGGAGGGGAGATGTTGACCATGGATTCACTTAGGTAGCACAGGACTCCCACCACCTCAAAAATAATCAGGATGGGTTTCAACATGACCCTGTGCGAAACAAAAAAATGTGTCATTATAGTGTTTAGGTGATGATTACTGAGTAGTGTAGTATCACCATCAATTTATAGGTTTTCCCTTAGGCATGAAATAGTAAGTGCCCAACACAATAAAACAGAACCAAACAATGCATGTAGTGTAGCAAGGTGTCATGCATAGCATGGCGTAGTAGGTGCACCCTGCATAGCGTAGTGTCATAGGCATGTCCTATGCAACACAACATAGCAGGCATGTCCTGTGTAGTGTAGCAAAGTAGGCACCCCCTATACAACATAGCGTAGCAGCTACACTACACACGGGTAACCTTTGCATTACGTGTAGCGTAGTGGGATGACCACACCCCATGCAACGTAGCAAAGTGGCAAGTATGACATATGTAACAATGTAATAAGCATGTCAACATAACAAGCATGAAAACATAGTAGGTAAAACACTAACAAGTGTAGCAGAGTAGCAGCCCCAACGACGTAGCAACATAGCAGGCCTACTAGCGTAGTAGCATGGTAGCTATGGTAGTATAGCAATGTAGCGTAACAAGAATAAAAACTGTCGCATAGTAATAGTCACAATGAGAAAAACAACATGGCTTAAGAAAAAATACATACAACATTCCCATTGCCCTAGCCCTGCTACATTGCAAGAAATGTAGAAAAGTAAAATATAGACAACAGTAAACTCCCACTCACTCTTTCTACACTATTTCGAGCATGTGTTACGCTACCTCAAAAAACTTGTAGGAAAAGATCCCCTCCATGAGTGCTACGCTATGCCAAATGTGCATTAGGTTAGAACCACCCAAATCCCTATAATAATGTATCAACCACTTCCAATAATGGTGGCTGGGGTGGTGCCGCACGCTAGTCATAGTGTAGCAACTACCATGGTTTTTGTGACCAAAGTGGTGATAGTCATGGTGTAGCGGCCAAAGCAGCAGCAAGGCAATAAAAAAAATTGTAGTGTAATGATAGTGACCACTGTAAAAACCAAAATAGTGGTGGCAATACTAATTTAACTTTACAAATTTCACAACAAAAACAAGGGTAGCTTAGTAACTTACGGGGTGGATGGGGTCTCCCATCTCACCTCAACGCATGCCTTGGAAGGATGTTGTAGGGTGTGCTCCCCTTCGTCAATGTTGTTGAGCCCCTAGTGCCTACATTCACTCTTACATGCCATTGCTTGCTCACAAACTTGCGTGTATTGGATGTATTAGCCACTACGCTATGATCGTTATGCTATCTCTCAGTTCAATCGCACTACACTCTGAGTGTTAGCTCTGATAGTGAAAGTGACAAGATTACCATGGGGTAATCCCCTATTTATAGCCCACAAGGTTTAAAGACATGTCACTTTTTAGAGTATTCCACATCCCACAGGTAACACGAGACACCCTCTATAGTGTAGCATACATTCACTACAGCGTAGCAGGGGTCTATTGTAGCATAGCATGTAGCTACAGTGTAGCACCTAAACCCATTAATATTTTTCCATTTTTTACAATGTTACATAGTGATGGTCCACTAAGACCTTAAATTCGTAATTCCAGCTTACAACATTACATAGTAATGGTCCAATAAGACCTTAAACTAGCAATCTTAGCATCTCTCTTACATTTTAAACCTATTGATGATTTGCTACAACCTTAAAATAGTAACTCTAGCTTACAATGTGACCCAGTTATGGTCCTCTACAACCTTAAACTAGCAATTTAAACATCACCATTACATTTTGAACCCATTGATGGTCTGCTACAACCTTAAACTGGTAATTATGATGTATAGTTTTGCATGGTTATGGTACGCTATGACCTTAAACTAGCAATTTTAGCATTCTCCTTACCTTTTTAACCTAGTGACAATCCACCAAGACCTTAAACTGGAAAATATTTAATGTTGCATCATTGCTTTGCATATATTAATTACATGTTGCTGTCTTAAACAAGTAGCACTTGACTCGGTTTGTTTGCTTGTTGTCACAGGTTGCTTGGACAATAGCCTTTTACAATGATCTCCATTTGCCATTAACTCTGATAGGGCCCCATGACAAACTAACAAGACACTTGGACAAAGAGTTGATAGCCTTTGAACCATCCTCTTGTGACACCTACATAGTGTCCTTAGAAACACCCCTTAACTGGCCCAAACACCTAGTCTAGGCCCTAGATCTAGAGGCCAAGGATGTAACTGAGAACCCTCTTGTTGAAATCCCTATAACTACATCTAAAGGGGAGCCAAAAACACTAAAATTTAGCGTGTTACTAGAGCCACAAGTGCAACAAAACATCTCAAAAGTCCTTAATGACAATGTTAAAGTGTTTGCATGGTCATATGAAGACATGAAAGGCCTAGACCTGTGACTCATACAACACAATATTATCTTAGATCCACATGTTAAGGTAGTTTAAAAAAAAGCTTGAAAAGTTAAACTAGAGATTGCCTTAGTTGTACACGATGAAATTACCAAACTTTATCAAGCTAGTTTCATGTAGGTAGTCAACTACTCAGAATGGGTGTCAAACATCGTTGTAGTTTCTATGAAAATGGAAGGTATACAAATTTGTATAGACTTTCAAGACCTAAACAAAGCAATGATTAAAGATGACTTCCCATTACCTAGTATCAATCAACTTATTGATACTACGGCTAGTCATGCCTTACTATCCTTCATGGATGGGTACTCGGGCTATAACCAAATTTGTATAAACCTAGAGCATCAATTGGCAACTACTTTTATGACCCCTTGAGAAACTTTTTATTACACAATGATGCCCTTTGGGCTGAAAAACACTGGAGCAACATATCAACAAGCAGTGACATACATCTTTAGTGATTACCTCTTGGAAAGATTAGATGACTACGTTGACAACATAGTGGTTAATTCTAAGGAAGCTACTAATCATCCCAACGATCTAAATGTAGTTCTTCAATGTTGTCATAAGCCTCAACCCTAGGAAATGTATTTTTAGAGTTAAAACCAAGCACATGCTAGGATTTGTAGTGTCAGAAATGGGGATACAAGTGGATCTTGATAAAGTTAGGGCCATTGTCAACCTAGAACCGCCTACAAATCTTAAAGAGTTACGTGGGTTGCAAGGTAGATTGCAGTTTATTAAAAGGTTCATCAAAAGATTAACTGCTAAGTTACACCCAATGCAACATTTGCTTAAAAAGGGTGTAAACTTTGAGTGGACAGATCAATGTCAAAAAGCCTTTGATAACCTAAAGAAAGAGCTTTTTCACCTTCCCACTATTTACCCTCCATAGAGGGATAGGCCTTTCTACATCTATCTTGCCACCTCGAACACATCTATTGTTGCACTGCTATGTCAAAAAAGAGCTGATGGGTCAGAAATCCCAGTTTACTACTTAAGTCATACATTGATAGCACATGAACCAAAGTACAACTAAGTGGAAAGAAATTACCTTGCCCTAGTGTTGACACTTAAAAAAATGCAGACATTACTTGTTTCATAGTCAATTCAACATTATATGCAAAAGCAACATAATTTAGGCTATTACAACCAACTTATATGAGATCAGTAGAATAACCCAATGGAAAGCCATAACTATAGAGTTTGATCTACATTACGTGGCACAGTCATCCATAAAAGGTCAAGCAATATCCACATAGCTTATGACTTCACCCATTGATGACCAAGCAATAATAGAACTCGAGTTCCCTGATGAGCATGTCAATAGTGTAAGGCCTGTACCATCATATTTTGAGGAAAGTTTGCATTTTGATGACCCTTCAACTACATGGGGTGGTAGCATCCCCACTATTCTTACATTTCCCTCTGGAGAAATTCAACCCTTTGCATATCATTTTACATTCCTTTGCACAAACAACTAGCTGAGTACGAAGGACTCCTTAGGGGCCTTCTAGCAGCTCAAGAGTTGAGGATCCAACAATTAGCAATTTGGGGTGACTCACAACTAGTTATCAACTAGATCAATGAAGTTTATGCTTGCAAGGCTTCACACTTGCAACCTTATTGCAATTTAGCCAAGAGTCTACTAAAGTAGTTTACAACGTTAGACATCCAACATGTGCCTCATAATGAAAACACTGTAGCTGATGCGCTAGCCATGTTAGCATTAAATGTGCCATCACAACTATTTGATACCTTGCTTACTTTGATAATAGAATGCACAGATCCTATTACTCAAGTGGCACACATTGCATCTATAAGTGCAACAAATACCCAAGAGTGGTATGCCAACATTAAAGCTTACCTCCAACATGGCAAACCCCCACACAACTTGATGTTTGCTCAAAAGGATGCAAAATGAAAGCGAGCATGGAAATATATCCTTATAGGATACGAAACTCTATGCAAACGCTCTTATGATGGAATATTGCTAGCTTGCATTAGTGGGGATGAAGCACAAAAGGTTGTTGATGAAGTCCATGAGGGACTATGTGGGGGACACATAGCCCCTAGGGCTATGATAGAAAAAATCAGATCCTTAGCTTACTACTGGCCTTGCATAGAATGAGATTACCTTGCCAAGGTTAGAACATGCGATGTATGTCAGCACCATGGAAACCTCATACATGTGTCACCTACTGAATTACATACTACACAGATCACATGGCCTTTCCAATGTTGGGGACTAGATATCATAGGACCCATTACACCTAAGTCTATTGTAGGACATAGTTTCATTATTATCACAATTGAATACTTTACAAAGTGGGTAGAGGCTATTTTCCTTAGAAAGACTATGTCTCAATAGGTTTGCCACTTCATTCTAGGTAACATAGTAACACGGTTTGGCCTTCCCATGACCATTGTTACTAACAACGGGCCACAATTTAGTAGTGTAGAGACCAAAACCTTTTGCAAAAACCTTGGCATCAAACAATTTTTTTCATCTTCATACTACCCATAGGCGAACGGTCAGGTAGAGGCAACCAACAAAGTCATCATCAAGCTTCTGAAAAATATGCTTAGCAGTAGCAAGAGGTGATGGCATGAGCAGATCCTCTACATGTTGTGGGCTTATAGCTATAGGTAAGACTCCATATAGTCTCATTTATGGATCTGAAGTAGTGTTACCTCTTGAATTACAAGTTCCATCACTTTGAATGATCCTCTCAAATGTTGTGGATGAGGCTTGAAATAATGAGTCAAGGATCATTGATCTTGATTCAGTGGAGGAGGAATGTGCCCAAACATTTGGCTACATCGAATGGTACCAGGATAAACAATGGCAAAATATTCACTGCAATTTACACCAATGATTAATTAAAAATGGGGACTTGGTCCTCAAGGCCATTCATGAGCTAATCAACAAATTCTTAGCCAACTAGGAAGGCCCTTTCATAATCACAAAAGCTTATGAAAATGGGGCATTCAAGTTGGCTGACATAGATGGTAACAAGTTCATGAATCCTATCAACCACTTGTACCTAGAGATGTATTACATTTGACATAAAGGATTACAATGAATACACAATGAGGTAAGAAGCACATCTGCTACGATGTAAAACTAGCAAAGCTCATTTGCTACTATGTAAAATTGGCACAGATAGTCTGCTATGGCTATAAATTGGCACGACATGTCTGCTATGATGTTAAACTGGCACAACATATCTTTGGGCCATGACATAAAACTGGCACCCATAGCATGGTATTCTATGACCTTAAACTAGCCATCCACCATTCGTTATGACATTAAACTAGCACAATAGTCTACTAGGACCTTAAACTAGCACATCGATCTACTAGGACCTTAAACTAGCACATCTGACGGTCTACCAAGACCTTAAACCAAATTCGCAATGCAATTCCTTCCAACTCACATGTATAACCCTATGAACAAGTAAGCATGCAAAATTTTGAGCTTCTCAATAGCATGGGGTGGGACATTGCAGTTCCAAAATGGAGTTCACGTTGTCAAGAAAAAACCCTCTGGAACACATGTAGCATCATCACCCCTAGAATCTTGCTAATCTTTCAAAGATGTCATTTGACATCTTGCTGACCTTCCAGAGCTACTGCTACCACATCCAATCATCCTGGTCATAGCTCCCACTATTAGCACCTACTGCTAGAATCCCAAAACTATTGTGGCCCAGCCATAAGATTGACATTCTCCAACCCTTTTCATCACCCGAGGTCAAAAAGCATTTAGTTGTTAAGATTTTCACCTTGTATCTAGATTGCATGGTGCTTACCTAGGACAAGGATTCTTGAGCACCTACATCATAATCATTCCTAGCTTCTTCAGTGTCCATTTCTAGTGAGGTTGTTGAAGTTTTCCAGCTTGTCGATGCCAAAAGTTATGCTGGTCTTCTAGCTTTGGACATTGCACCTACCACCCTGGTAGTGTCCCAAGAAAGTAAGACTTTTCCTTGCTTCATTTGACAATTGTTTTTGTTGGTTTTTTATCTATTGTGTTTTCAGGATAAGAGCCAAAATGGCATCATTTAGATATGTGTTTCACCATGAGAGAAAGATACTATATTATTCCGAAGTGGCTGCTCTGATTAGCTTAGCTACTTGAGAGTGCATAGCCTACTCTTCCTTCAGCTAGCTCAATCTCCATTCCCTATACCCACAATTTTCCATATCCTCTTCACAAGATTCCTTGATGCACATAAAGCCCTTTCATACATCGCCAAGTCCATGATGGGCATAATGCAACTCATCCCATGGAAATCATCTATAGGCAAGTCAAAGCCCCACATGGATGTAACACAACTCATCTCAGGGAGGAAACACCTGTCCTGCAACAATAACAAGGTTGTTTGCAAGTGAATGTGGATGTGTAGAAAAAGAAAATCATAAAAAAGAAAAAGAGAAAAAATGCAAAAGGCTAAAAAAATGTGCCTAAAAAATGAGTTAGAGGTCAAGGGCCAAAGGCAAAGACACCCATGTGTGCTGATTCCCTCATACGCATTTCAATGAGGGATCACACTATGGCAACAATTTTCATGGCATAGCATTCTACATTCATATCTTCCCTAACCCTCTTTCCTCAAATCCATCCCTTACCCCTACCCTACTATTTCCTCAAGTACTCTCAAACATAGCCAAGCATCATCTGAGTGGGCATTGAAGAGCAATGTTGGCATCTTGTTCTTCATGGTGCTTCATATTCTTTATCAACATCTCTTAGGTAGATCCTCTAGACATCAACAAAGATGGGTCATTGAAACACCATAAATTTTGGGGCTCTCATGAATTAGCATAATCTCGAAATTTGTGCAAGGATCTCTATAAGTGTGGTGTCACATGGAATCGTGTAAGCAACATGGCACCTCGGAAGTCCTAATGATTGCGAAGTTTCTTTAGAGCCTGCCTGCCACCCCCTACAACATAGTCAATGTAACATCCATCCATGAGGCTAGTTCACATGAAAGAGGCACTAGGGGTAGACCGTATAGTTTGGTAAATTTTCTATCTCTCAAGCTGATAGGCTTGCTACATTCTCTAGCTTGCCCATCTTGACAAATGAATTAGTTGATAGTCTACCTAGGGACCATGCTAGGAGTCCCCAAAAGTGTCTAGGATGGACGAAATAGTTCAACAAGTTTTCTAACTACGAAACCTGCTACACTACATAGCATAGTAGGCTACATGGAGACTAATTAGACACCAAACATGTAGTTGACAATGGTTCAGGCTTCCAGGGGTAGATGCTCCCCTTCATCCTTGATGCATGATCAGCATGACATAGAAGAATGTGGTAAACTTCAGCAAAAATCATCTTTATTTGGGTGCTACGTTGTGCTATGGTACATAGCATAGCACAACGTAGGAGGTTGCTCGTATGAAATTGTTGTCCCTCAGACTAGTTTGACAAAGCAAAAATAGTTGCCCATGCTTCAACCATCAAACATGCTTACTCTACTACCACTTTGGGACATGACTAACATCCCACAACAAAACATTTGCAAACTAAGTTAGAATGTAATTTAAACTAGGTGTTATGTTATGCTATGCTACACAGCATAACATAACATAGTAAAGATAGAATGCACGAAGGTCCTCTGGCAAGTGGTTCCTAGCAAATGGATTGCACTTGGCCATGCTCTGACCTCCAAAGCTACCTATTCCACTTCGCCTCTAGGCTCCAAGCAAAGTTTCTTGATAAAGCATTGCAAATCAAGCAAGGATTCATGTCACACTGGTTGCTATGCTATGCTATGCTACATAGCGTAGCAAGGATACATAGCCCAAAGATGTCCCAAGGATGAACTCCGTAAGTCCTAAGGCCTTTCAACATGAAAAGTAGGATTGTCAATTATAGAAGTTGCTTGCCTATCTAGGCTTCAAAGGTGTGTTTTCAATTCTCAGGAAATATTTCTCTCAGGACTAGAGGCTATGCTATGTAGCATAGCATAATGTAGCATGCAAGTGTTTACGCAATGCCGATACACTAAGTAGCGTAGGTAGTGTAACACTTGCATGGAAGCCCCAGGATATCTCTAGAAGTTCTAGAACTTGTTGCTAATGGTCATTTCTACTCTGAGATCTCTTCGATAGAAAATATGAGCAAATTTACTTTGTTTTGCACCCCCTGTTAATTCCCAAAATTGTCCCTATGCTTGATCCTACTCGCAAGAGCAAGGAAGACGTAGTCCCAGAGCACAGGCTCCACTTTGCATTCATGGTTGGCATTCTTTGCAAAAACATGGTAGTTCCTTGGATTCTGGCACATGTAGTTTGAACGATATGGTCACAGCTCAGCATGTTCCACATTTAGTGAAGCATATTAGTAGTGTAGCATGCTAGTGTAACACTGTAGCGTAGCACCATATAGTAGTATGAAACATCCATGTTTGCACCATGTGGGACCTAGGACACATGGCATCCAAACCACATCTCTCTCCCACATCTGGCTATATAAATACCCCAACGAACAACATTCAAAAGGTTGTCTTTTGGCATTGTTGGCTTGGAGAATTAGCATTTGGCACTTTGCTTCCTTGCGATTAGCATTTTTGGCATTTTGGCTTTTTGGTGATTAGCTTTGGCAAAGAGACTAGAAAGTAGAAGGTTGGCAAATAGCAAACTCCAGTAGTTGCACTTCCCAAATCTCTCTCTGCCCAGTGAGCACTAGCTCATTAGTTCCTAGTAGTAGGCCATTAGTAGTAGTTAGGGAGTTGTGACCATACCATTTCATTTCATTTTGAGTTGTGCCCGTCCAATACTGCATATCTATTCTACACCTTTTCAGCCAAATGAAGAGCAAACTCCCTTGATTTTGGGGTGGTTCATTCTCTTACTCAAGCCCATTTTATTTCATTATAGCGTCTATTTTTTCATTATTGTGCATTTTTCCCATTTATTTCTTGATCACATATTCTGTTATCATTCATGAAAGGTTATTGTACACCATTGTTCACGAAACATTATTGTACACTAACTAAGTCCTTGTCTGATTGACTAGACCATTTAGGGTGCCCTATTTTCATTTTCTCTAGCATGGCCCTTGCATGGATCCAAGGTTAGGCTATTTGCTCGGTAACCACTCGATGTTCCAGCCACCGACATTTTTGGTTCCTACACAAGTCAATGTCATTTGCAAAGATAATGTGCTTAGAGCCATCACGATCAATATATATACAAGTAGTCATATAGCTTGTTGAAAAGCCATAATAACCAAGTTTAACCTACATTATATCTCTCAAGCCTCAACAAAAGGTCAAGCTATAGTCATATAACTCACTATTTCACTAGTAGAAGACCAGGCAACCATAGACCCTAAATTCCCCAGCTAACGCATCAACATTGTTAGCAATGTATTCAAGGGCTATGAGGTAGTCATGCACTTTTATGGAGCTTCAATCACCCATGGGGCCAATGCCACTACTATTATAACATTCCCATATGATGAAATCCAACCCTTTGCTTACTGTTTTGAATTTTCATGTACCAATAATATAGCCAATTATGAGGGTTTGATCAAGGGAATGGATGTAGCTCATGACTTGGGAATAAAATGCTTAATGATCAAAGGTAATTTACAACTTGTGGTCAACCAATTAATTGAGGTTTATGCATGTAGAACCAAACATTTTCAACCTTACTATGACCTAGAAAAGAAATTGATACAATAATTTATAAACATTGATATTCAGCATGTACCCTAAACTAAGAACACCATAGTTGATGCCAATGCAATGCTAGCCCTCAATGTGATGCTAGATGTATTTAGTAAGTTACCCACCTTAACCATGTACTATGCTATTTCAATCATGTAGAGCACTGAGGAAACCTTCATAACTACAGTTTATATTGCCCCTTCAAAGGAGTGGTATAATGATATCAAGTTTTATCTCATGCATAGTGAACCTTCACAAGACCTAACTGCTACTCAAATGGATTTTGTATGTAAATGATCAATATAGTATATCGTCATAGGTGATGACACATTATGTTGATGGTCTTAAGATGACATATTGTTAGTGTTCTTGGGTAAAATTGAAGACCACATAGTCCTAGAGTAGGTTTGTGAGAATGTATGTGAGAGACATATACTACCTTGCTAAAATTAGATGACTAGGCTATTACTAGCCCTATATGAAAAATGGATACTTGTAGAAGGTTAAGACTTGTGACACTTTCCAACAACATAGCAACCTTATACTTGTATCACCAACTAAGTTACACATCACTTAGATAACTTGGTCATTTCAATGATGGGGTTTGAATATCATTAGGCCCATAATGCCTAAGTCTTCCACAACGCATACCTTTATCATCAATGTAGCTATATACTTCACAAAGTGGGTTGAAGCTATTCCTCTAAGGAAGACATCTCAATAAGTTTATAAATTCATATTTGAAAATAGAGTAGGCCATTTTGGCATAACTATGACCATAGTCATAGATAATAAACCATAATTTAGTAGCTAAGAAATAGAAAAAATTTGTCATAACCTAGGCATTAAGCATTTCTTTTTGTTATCATACTAACCCCAAGTTAATAGGCAAGCTGAAGAAAGCAATAAGGCCATCATAAACTTACTCAAAAAGATGTTGGACAATAGTAAAGGCAAGTGACATGAACAACTTATCCATGCACTTTGGGCCTACTAAACCACATTGTAAACTATAATTGGTGTAACCCAATATAACCTAGTTTATGGTTCTAAAGTTGTTTTGCCTCTTGAATTGTAGGTGCCATTTCTCCAAGTAAACTTATCAAACTTCATCAATGATGAAAAGAACCAAGAGTTGGACACCATGGACCTAGACTTGGCGGAAGAGCAACAACTGTGAATGCTTACTTAAATTGAATGGTACTAGGAGAGGAAAAAACAACAACACCACTATAACCTGAATAAGTGCAAGATTAAGAAAGAAGGCTTGGTCCTCAAAGCTATCCATGAGTATGCAGATAAATTCTCAGCCAACTAGGAAGGATCTTTATTTATGACTAAGGCCTACAACAATAGAGCCTTTAGCATAGTGGATATGAATGGGAATCTGTTGGCTAATCTAGTCAATCATTCCTCTTTAAAGTCCTACTACATGTAGCCTGTGAGAACCAATAGTTGACATCAATGACCTTGACAATCAATGACAAGAAAGCTTGCATGACCTATTTTTGCACAACAGTTAAATTGTTAAACTTTGTAACATATGAGACCTATGATAGCCTGGTTTATTAATCATTATGTATGGCCTTATGCATGGTATTATAGCAACAAGTTTTGTTTGCCTTGTTTCTTCTTCTTTTGGAGTTGTGCTCCTAGGATGGAGTCCAAAAGTCATCATAGAAGTGTAACTCATTATGGCAACAAGTCACCATGTGACCTTGATGAAAATGATTCAGTAAGGTTGTCGTATTGTACCAAGAGTTCTTATTTCACATTATTTCCATTGAGCCCAACCCCATAGTCTAATTATAACCTTCCTCACCCTAAATGATAATGATGACCTATGTTCAACATTCATGCATTGTAGCCATATGAAATACCTTCATTATGCTCCATTATCAAGTCTATCAAATGTAATGCATCTAATTTGATGGGAAAATCAAGTCAAATTTGGCCTTGACATTGAAACCAATGAATATTTCATCCTAAAAAATGGAAAAGAAAATTTCCAAGAAGTTGAATAGCCAACAAATCCAAAAAAAAAGACAAACCAATGGCTCCAAACATGCAAAGGGAGAGCCTAATTACCAAAGAAGACTTGAAGGTGTTGATTTCTCAAATGCATTACTAAGCAATGAAAACTTAAAAATGCAAAGTGCAAAAAACTATTGATTGATCAACACATTTGTAACATATCATATCCATGATGTTAACATTTGGAACTCACTACCAACTTTGTAACCTTGTCACATCATAACAAGCACTCTTTGGCATGGTTTGACACTACTGAATCAAGCACAAAGGAAGAACATTGATGATGGACCTACAATGGTGTTTTATATTCTTTTTTAATGTCTCTTGGGTTAACCCTCCAAACATTAACAAAGAGTAGCCAATTAAAAACCACCAAGAAATTCATGTTACCAACTTGTAACTTTTATTTTGCAACTTGATGTAAGATTTTATTGTAAATGTAAGATTTGTAGTCCATGAGCTGAAATCTTACATACTTTAGCTTTTTGGGGCTGAAAAATGCCTCAAAAGTTGCTATTTCCTCACTTACCAAGTAGAAAAAGGTACTTCATGTCTATATTTGGGTTTGGAAAGGCTAAAAATGCCTTGGGGATTGTCAAATTTGGCATTTTCATGGGTTTTGATAGGGGTATAGCCTCAACTACACTAGAACCATCTAGCCCCAATATAGATGATGTTGGACTTTCATTTTCCAACAAAGCCCACTGTAATCACCACCAAAACCTAACATAGATCCAACATTGGAATTGTTGGAATTTTTCAATTTCCAATTTCCCAATAGCAATTCTAGCATTGTCACCACAAGTCTTCAATAGTTGTAGCATGGCTAGTGTAGACATCAAATTCAACAACATTTTCTAGCAACTTCATCATAGTCCACCAAGGTCAATATAGTTGGGATGGTGTCTGCATAGTCACGAACATCTATTTACTATTTATAGTATCTGGATGGGCTTTGATGTCTATGGTGTATTCCAAACTTACTATAAATGGTCACTTACACTAAGAATTAATGACCATTATACCTGCAATTAGACATCAATCTATTAGTAATCATGATAGTGATGCACAAGCCCAAAAATAGTAATTCCATTACCTATAAAACCCCAACGTAAACACCTTATTCTAGTTCCAACTTCTAAGAATAAGTAGTAATTTTTGGCATCTTAGCAACCAAAAGAGTCTTTGTAACCTTGCAATACCTCTTTGGAAGTAAATCGGTGTTTATATTAGGCATTAGAGACTCCCACATGTTACCATTGCACCAAAGGTGGAATACCATTTGTAATCATAGTTGCTAATTTCAGTGAAAACTTTCAAGGAGTTGTTGGAAATTGAAGTTGAGAAGAATCTGGATCATAGAGTTTGATGTAGAATATAGCTTGCCATATTTAATGGACTTCAAGCTTCTTTCAAGCAACTTCTTTTGCATCCAACACATACATATGTACTTCATGAACCTTTTGCTTGATTTCTCATTTTAATAAATTTATAGTTCATTATTATGTAGGTTTAAATTCATTTTTTCATTTCTATGTCTATTTTCATTATGGATCTACAATTTCATTTCCATTTATGTTTTCATTTTCATTTATGATTTCCTTTCCATTTCTATGTATGTTTCTATTTACATTTTGTAAGTCCCTGGGTAATCAACCAAATTATCCAAGGTACCTTAAATAACATTTTTTTTGGAGGCCCTTAGGATTCAAGGCTAAAACTATTCTAACACATAGGATAATTTGGTTTCCATTCTTGCAATTAAATTTTCCAAGTCCAATAGGATTGAGATAGATCTAGAAAAAGTAAGGGTCATTCAAGGAATCACCAGGCAACCAAAGACTATCAAAGATGTGCATTCATTCCTTAGACACATTGGTGACTATAGGCACTTCATCAAGGACTTCTCAAAGATCACCAAATTGTTGGTGGAGCTAACAAAAAAAGATGCACTTTTCATCTAGATCAAGGAATGTGAGCATGCATTTTAGCAACTCATGTAGAAGCTTTTGAAAACTTCCATTCTACAAGCACCAGACTAGTTTAGATCACTTCATATCATGAAAAATGCATCAAAATACATCTTGGAAGCTATGCTAACATAGATGGATGATCACAAACATCTATACTACATCCACGATAAAAGCAAGAGCATTGTGGGTTCAAAACTTAACTACACCACCACTGAAAAGGAGTTGATGGTGGTGGTATATGCATTGGAGAAATTTAGGCACTATGTGCTAGATATAAATTGTTTGTGCACACTAATCAAAATGCTATCTAGTTCCTTATGAATAAATCAATGGTAAGTCCCCATGTCATATTGGTTGGTGATCCTTCAAGAGATTAATTTCATAGTGATGCATGGTAAGGGAACTGAGAATATGCTTGCTAATCACTTGTCTCAATTAATATGGGATAACAAGGAGGAGGAGATTCCACTATTAAATCAACTTCTTGGTGAACTCCTCTTTGCTAATTTTTTCAACGAATAGGATCCCAAAGGCATGAACTAGTATGGCAACCTTGTTTTCTATCAGCTCACACAAGAGGTGCCATAGGAGTAGGACCACAAGAAGAAATAATATCTGCTTCACCAAGCCAAATATTTTATGGAGATCAATAACAACCTCTATAAGGTTTACGTAGATGGCCTGGTAATGGTATGTTCTTGATGCTAATTAACTTTGAGTCCTCCAGGATGTTCATGAGAGCCCTTGTGTGGGCCATTATGTTGGGAGGTGAACAACCATTAAGATCCTCATGGTAGGATATTATTGGCCTATAGTGTTCAAGGATGCTCATCAATTCTTCTACTCTTATGATAGATGCCAATGCGATGAAGGGATAACTACTTGTGTGGAAGGACCTCAACAATGGATCCAATCATTGTAGCCTTTTGATCTATGAAGGATTGATTTCATGGGATCCATCACCCCTATGTCTAATTGAAAGGCATACATTATTGTACCTATTGACTATTGTATGAAATGAGCTAAAGCTATAGCTATCACTAATTATTCATCATCTACAATAGCATAATTTGTACAACAAAGTGTGATAAATAGGTATAGCATACCATGTACACTAATTTCTGATAATGGTACATATTTCATAGGTGTCACTTTTCATAAGCTCATGCAATGCTTGGGGGTTGCACATTAATTAACCACTCCATATCACCCCCAAACCAATGGTTAAGCTGAAGTTACCAATAGGAAAATAACCAAGATACTAACTTGCATGATTAGTAAATATAGAAAGAATTGTGGCATCAAACTCAATGATGCTCTTTGGGCTTCATTCAACATGGAAACTTTCTATTGAATACTCTCCCTATGTGTTAGTGTATGGAAAATTCCCAACACTTCCCATCTAAGTAGAACTTCATACACTTTCAACTACATGAAACCTTGACTTGGACTTGAGTCTAACACAAAAAGAAAGATTAATGAACCTAAATGTGCTAGATGAGAATTAATTAGTAGCCCTATCATCAAAAAAAGTGCATAAGACACATAGTAAATAATGTCATGACCTAAGGATTAGGAATGTAAATTTTTAACTAGGAGATAAGGTGCTCTATTGGAACCCAATGCATGTACCTCAACATACAAAATTTCAAATGGTATGGGATGACCCTTACATTATCTATGAAACCTTTCCATTTGGGGTCATGATGATCTACCATCTTGATAGTCCAAATAAAAAATTATTAGTCAACACCTAGAAACTAAAGCCTTTTCATGAATTGAAAGAAACTAATGGAAATAATGCCTCACTAGATGTTCAATAATGCTTAATTTTACATATCTCCCACTTTAAACTTAGTCGTGGGGTAAACTTAGTCGTGGGGAAGATGGCCATCCATGTTGAGATTCTACAAAATGTCTTCTTAGTTTTTAACTTTTTATTTTACATCGTCTTTAGTACATTTTTCATTTTCTTGGGTATTTTAGAATTTTTTCTATATTTTTCTTTATCTTTTTTTATTTGAAATTTTTTTACTTTTATTTATTTTTCTTTATTTCCATTAGGACTTTGGTGACAACTACAGCTACTAATTGATGGTGGTTTGAAACTTCATTGACTATTTGATCATAAATGACTAGATTTTATTTTAAAATTTTGATGTTTACTAATGGAACATTGATTCTTTTCATGATAACAAGCAGTGAGTCCACATCATCCACCATTATACACACCACTATGGTATTTCCTTGTTTTGGAAATACAAGGTTCCTTCTTAATAATAACTTAAAATAAATCAATGACCTTGATACTTTCCAAACTTGGAATGAATTAAGTGGATGGATAAGGATGTGACTTCAAGGGGATTTGTCACTTTTCTTCTTTCCTATCATCTAGAGTCGCATAAGTATTTTCATGGATTTCTCACCATTCCTCCATCGATCAATAAATAGGAAGCAATGTCTTTACATGATGTAGTATCTATTTGGGAAAAAAAAAACAAAAACAATAGTGGAAATTCAAAGCACATCCTTTAGACATAATAATGGGCTACAATCACTAGTTATGTGGTTGGAAAGACATGTTACCCATGCCTAAAGGCACCCCTTTAACTAAAGTCATTTTCACTTTTTACTTATCTTTTCTTCTTTCTTTGAAATGGTGAGTGGTCTATAGGTATGTTCTTGTACCTTGGAGGATGGAATGATCTAATGTGTCAATGGAAAGTCACTGGAACTGGATGGTCTTGATTCGAACTAAGAGAAGGAATTTCTTAGGTCATATTAATTACATCTTCCATAAGGGACTTCATGTGACCACCATGTGAAACTCCATTCTATACTCTCTCTCTCTCTCTATCACCTATTCTTTCCATATATCACTTCACTACCTCTTCTCATGATTATCTTGATGGGTTTGTTTGGTTAATAATCAATGCTCTTTGATGATATCTTTGGTGATTTTGGTTTTAATGATCTACAACCATTCATCATCCTTGGGGCCCATGGAATTTTTGGATTAAGGGCATGCAAGGGTATTAAGGGCATAAGCCTACTATGAGGGAGAACCACTTGCATACTCCTTGGTTGGAATGGCTAAACTCCTTATCCCTTATCCATTTTGCTTTCAAACCTTACATTTTCCACTATGATACATCTAGTTTAACATTTCTTGACATGTAAATCTTCTAAGAATCTCCATTTTCCACATATTCCAATCCCTCTTCACACATACCCCATTATTCTAGGCATTTTTTAGCTTCCTTTGAACTTCAATTTTCTATAAGAACTCTTTATTTTTCCTTAGTTTTTTAATGTGAAAAATTTTGATTTTCAGCTACATTAATGCATCCCTATTGACACATTCCCATTAACACAACATAGAAATACTATAAATATGCATCAACACTTAGCAAAGTTTTATATTTACACTCAAATTCTAAGGGAGCTTTTGTTGTTTCTAGAGCTCAACACCTTCCAAAGCCCATCTCTTCCAAACCGCTTATCCAAATCTTCTCATTCTTCAACCCTATAGCTATGGTTGGTCAGCTTTACATTGTGGGGACCAAAAACCAATGGTTTTTGATAGAAAATTTTTCTAACTTCCACATGGTTTAACTACTAAAATAATATTAAATATCCAAAATCATCTAAGTTAAACCTCATCAACAAACTTGGGTAGCTATTCTAATAAAATAATATTAAAATAATGAATCTATCATGATCACAACTTAGTATAAGTGTAACTAACTAATGAGATAAGGTATCAAAGTGTTACTAGTTATACATAAAATGCTAATCCTTGGCTATGTTTATAATCATAGATGACATCAAAAAGAATACCAGAAGGAGAACCATCCCATCCATTGGAGAAGCAACCATGAGGGGGAAGGGGCTAGCAACTACAACCATCCAGAGAAGAAGAGGCAAAAACACATGCAATGGAACCTCTTTAGAATAAGCCCAAAGTGAAATTTTTCCATTAGATTTCCATAGTAGAGAGAGGCCAATCTAGGCGAGATGAGCTATTAGTTCTTCAATTGAACTTGGAAGTCATCTTGACCAAGGCCTGCTATGACATCTTATTCTCAAATGTCATGGCAGATGTCAAATATATATTATATTAGACATTATGCATAAGAATATAATATACTAAACATCAAATATATGTAACATTCGACATTATGCATAAAGAAAATAATAGAGAAATTGTAGAAATAGAAAGAAAAGAATGCTTTATCAATATGGAATAGTATATCTAGATCATGCTCTGAAAGTGTTCCTTAGGTTTCTCTTCCTTTGGCATCTATTCCTTAGAGGAAATATAGCATTTCCACCATGGTTAATCCTATTACCTAGCTAGAAGGGATGGCTAGTGCACTTCCTCTCCTACTTCACCCAACTCCCATGACTTACCTATACCGGCTCCACCACTTGATGCTGGCACAAACTCTAAGCCCAAGTATAAATGCCTTATGTCTAACCATCAAAGGTTACCTCAAGAGACATGTTCATTATTACAACATACCCTTTTGGATCTTAATTACAACTACCTTTTTAGATCTTCTTACAACAATGATAACACTTCTAATGAAGAGGCATCACTTTTGTTATGTAGCAGCATCATTTGGGAATGCAAAGATGACACTTTCTTAAGATAAATTTTCACTAAGAAGGTCCAAATTGCAATTCTTCAAGAACTTAACTTTGGTCCCTTCTTTGAATTAGCACTAAAAGAGGTGAAAATGTAGTTTTAAGCCTTTTCCATATGGCCTATCCTTACTTCTAGTGGAGAGTGGTACATGGGAGAGACATAACTCTTTTGAAATAATAAAAAAATAGATGCTATGGTCAAGATCAAGGACATCAATATGTCCTATTTGACTGAGTCCATTTTAGAGGCCCTTAGGTTACTTGATACTATGGTAGCTTTGGTAGAGATTTCAACATAGGTGGACCAAGATGTTAAAATTGTTCCAACGATGCTATGGAGTGAACTGTAAGGAGCATAATGCACTCAACAAGGTAGAGAGGACCTATTTCTAGATGGTGGCCCATCATCTAAATCCAATGGTGAGGTTGAGTAAGATCAAAACCTTCTTTGCTCATGTGTGTGTCACTTTAAGAAGTAAATTCCTAGTCAACCTTCCATAACTTATATTCCTAAAGATTTAGAAAAGGTTCAAAGAAAATGAGCGTGGGAGGAAGATACTTTCCTTTCTTTGCCTCATTAGAAAACTTTGCAGAAGGGGAGGGATAGTCTGTTATACCAATGACATTCTTCATCATGCTCCTGCTACATCCTAGTATGAGATGATGAAAGATAAGGCATCTACCCAGTTACAAGAAGACAAGTGGCCACCACCCCCATCAACTACGCAAGAGACAATGTAGAAGGCTTGTGTTGTAATTGATCACATGAAGAATCTTCTTTAGTAACTCCTTTAGCAACATTAGGAGGGACCAAGTGGTGGGAAACCTTCATTCTACTGACCAAATTTGAGCTATCTAAATGAAGTAACCCAAACAATAAGCTAGTTAGAGAAGACTACACTACTATTTTTAGCACAAAGAATGTAGCTACTCACAAAGTCAAATCTAATTACCCAAGAAGTAATAATGACCATCCCTAGATAGCAACAAATCCTAGAGATATCTAGGAACTTCACCACTTTTGTAGTGCACTTGGAGGAGGGTGAGGGGATGATTGTCCCAATGATGCAACATCATGGATAAGAAACAATGATAGAGGTGATGGCTAATCATGTGGAAAAGTCCTTGAATTCTCCTATAGCTACCATGATAGAAATTACTACACATACATCCAAAGGAGTAGGTAGTAGGATGCTAAGCATAGCCCAACATGAAAAGGTGTTGGACCAATTGGTGGTAACTAGGAAACCACTTCGAGAGATCTTTGATCTTATAGATAACATCACTACTATCTAGTTGGAGCTACTAGACACTAAGGGTAAGCTCATCATTACCAATGCCCAACTTGAGATAGCCACAACTAAAAATTAATAGTTGGTTGTCAAAGTTGTAGAACTAAAAGCCCGCTTAGCTAATCCAACCATTTTTAGCTAAGTAGTGACAAGGGATGAAACTTTCATATAGCTTCAAAATAAACTTAAATAGGCTAAGAATGAAAAAGGGATGATTATCTTTGTGTCAACAATCTCTTTAGTAAGATGTCTGCTATTTCTATGAGACATCTCTTTTGGAGGTTAGACATCTCCACTTTTGATAAGAAATCCTACCTAAGATGTCTCATTCTCAAGTGACACATCTTCCTTGAGATGTATTAGGTTTTGAGAATACATCTTACCCAAGACATCATTCTTAGTTAAGACATTAGTCTAAATAGTGAGATGTCTCCTATGATGTTTAGATGCCTCCTGTCACTCCTAGGCCTCAGCCAAGACCTCTTTTAGCCTTCCAAGACATCTCTCCAATGTCTAAAACCTACAAAAAATACAAAAAGCGAAGAACAAGGAAGTTAGAATAGGTTTCCCTACACCATAATCACTCATTCATCCATTACTAATGATGTTGTTGAGTTGTTCTAAGCTACACATAAACTTACTAAATAAATAAGATACAAATTAAGCATTCTTACCTTTCATGTCTTTCTTCAATAACTAGATTTTCTCATTATTCTTAAAATTCTCTTATTTAACTAATTCAATCTTTTTCTTATAACTCTTATCTTCTTACTTATTTTTCTCTATTACATTTTTTAATTTTTCATTAACTTTGAACACCATTTCCAATTCTTTAATCAACCTTTTAATATTAATGTTATCAACTTCTTCATACTTATTCTTAGTTGTGTTTGTTGAGATTTGTCCAATTTCATCTTCACTTGAACTTGTAATTTCATAAGTGCTAGGGGCTTCTTATGCACTTGGATTAGTATACATAAAGCATTAAAAATTAACATAAGATTCATAATCTTGGATTATAGTTGAAAAGTAAAATAAATTTGTATTAACAATATGAGAATAACTAATTATAATATCAACTTGATCAAAATGAACAAAAGAAATTTCTTCACTAGTTAGTCTCTATGCTACTCTCTAAATATTTCAATAACTTTGTATTTCAACTAATTGAGTTTTTAAATTTTTTTAAATTTTTTCCAAGTACTTTTTGATCTAAACTTCATCTTTTGATTCTCTTGATTTTATTCATCTTGTTTTCTCTTTAGGTAATCTACAATCATGTAACCTATTTCAACATAATAATTGCAAGAGAAATATTTTGTTAACATCCAAATAGCCTTCTTCCTTTCTATCATCCTAACCTTTTGAGATAGACTGATATTTTTATCATTTAAATCCAAGTATAATGTTGATAGTTCATTTTTATCAACATCCTTTACTACTTTAGCCTTGAAAGCAATATTCTCCTTATTAACAAAAGCACTTGCTCCATCCTTTCTTATTTCAAAAGCTAAAAGAATACTATGAAGCTCTACTACTATTAATTTGAAAACATCTTTTACCTTTTCAATGGGTAAAACATTTGATTCAAATCTACTTAGCAAGATAGAACGATTTTTTTCACAAATTACTACCTATTGAGCTTTATCTATCATGTTTATCTCACTAAGAACTTCACTCACTTGACTAAATAAACCACTTATGCTCTTATTCTTTTCAATCTACAAAGCATTGAACTAAGCTCTTAAAGTTAGCATCTTAGAATTTTTAACTTTTTTATCTTCTTCATAAATTTCTTGAAGATGCTTCTACATTTCTTTAGCTGATTGAATGTTGATGAGTCGCAAGGTACCCCTATGCTCAACCATACATACAAATGTTTCATGCACGATCTGGTTGAATTCCAAGGACTAAGTGTTTATGCGCCCTTGTGGAACAAGCACGTGTTGGTTGATCGTTGTCTTCCCAAACTTACTTGTATGTCACGATTGTATGGTTAAGTAAGCTTGAGGCATATGATTTTTATATCTTTTATGTTTTTATGTCCTATGCTAATAGGGAAAGAGAGAGATAACTAAGTGACTAATTTAACTTAACTACTAATTAACTAGGCTTTAACTAATCCTAACACCAGTATCTATTCTTACTTTCCGTACAGATCTTGAACCAGTGCAACACTATTGGGATTACCAAACGCTAATCATTACTGGGTTACCAAGTGTTACGTGCATGCTCGAAGTGATCGTATTGAGTGTATTTTAACGATTTTCTTAATTGATCAAAATGAATTCCTACACTAATAACAAAAATGTAAAGTGCATAAAATAAAATAAAATAAATGCATAAGAAAATAAAATAAAAGAAATGTATAAGAAAAAAATCTCAAGTGCTGCAAGGATGAATCAAAGAGCTCATCTTTATTGTTGTACACAAGGTATGCTTAGGTACATAATGCTCAAATAAAGATCTGTCCACACTTCAACCTCTTACTGCGGGCACTTGGAAAATACTCTAGCTTTCAAACAGACTACAAGAGTTTTGCTACTTGACTCCTAAAAGACTTTCTTCTAATTGTGTGCCTGGGCACTATATTTATAGGCTTGGGAGCAACTACACTAATAATTAGAATAATCACTCTAATAATTAGAATAACTTCTAAAGCAACTGTTAGAGTAACCTCTCTAATAATTAGAATAAACTGCTAGAGTAACTACTCTAATAATTAGAATAAACCACTAGAGAAACTACTCTAATAATTAGAATAAATGCTAGAGTAACTGCTCTCATCATACCCCCATGACTAAATGAAAACTTGTCCTCAAGTTCCTTACAAAATATTAGGAAGGTATGGGATTATTAACTGATTAACAACTAATGGTCGAATGGGATGATAGACTCAATGTGCCCAGTGAACGGATTAATAAGCATATTACAACATTAGTGTTCATGACCATTGTGGTGAACACTCATACATAAATGACATCTAAGACTTTATTTGGTAGCTTGTAGACAAAGAGAGATAAAGAAAATGAAGCGTGTTTCCACAAATGCTAAGATTTCACCTTCCATTGTTTATCCATAGCCACACCACCAGACTTGCTCCTTTCGTAAATGCTCCAGTTCCAGTCCATCCTGAGTGCTTTCTTCAAGCCCAGTCCATTGCTTGTATTATCGCCATCTACACACACAACATAGTCACAAATGATCAAGGATAGATAAACCACAATGCAGTTGATACCTTGCCTCGATATGAAGAGCGTTGGATGAGTTGTGGTTATGGCATAAACTAGTTTGGAGATTTATTATAGGTGACTACCCAAGGTGTAGGGGTTAGGTGAATAGTGGAGAAAATTGAAAAATTTGTGCTAGGGCCCCCAAGACTAAGAGTGAATCTCCAATAGCTATAACATGGAAAAATATGAGGAACAAGAAATATGGAAAAAAATAACAACAATAACACCAATAAAATAGATGTCATGGATGGGGATGAAATAAGAGATGATTGATTATAGCAAATGTTTAAGGAAAATAACTTAACAATTGCACCAAAAAGGAATGCTAGTGGGTCCTCCCCAAAGTAGGCTCATGCCTTTTATGCCCTAACAAACCTACAAACCAAAGAGTCTGTAGGCCCTAGGAATGTCATTTAGAAGTAAGAGTTAAAAACTTGCCCACAAGAATTCATCAAAGAAAAACAATGCATCAACTGAGAATGGACTAATGATAAAATCAACAATGAGGTGGAAAATGGGAAGAAATATGGAGAGGAGAGAATGAAATAGAATCCCAAGAGCAAGATTGTGTAAAGCCCCTTGTGTATTTAATGTTTAAGATGACTAAGTAGAACTTCATCCAAAATCTAGACTCAAACTAACCACATTTAGTGACCTCGCATCAATACACCAGGCTAATCCATCCTCTTGAAGCAACAAGAATGCCTTCACAAAGAGTGACCACCATCCCAAGGAGAGTGAGATGGAGAAAGAGGAAGCGAGAAAGGGCCTTAGTTAAAGGGAACCTTCAGGCATGGGCAACATGTCTTTCCAGTTCCATAACTAGTGCTTCTAGCCCATATTTCTTTATTATGTCTAAGGGGTGTGCTTTGAATTCTCACACCTTTTGTTTCTCTTCACAACCACACCATGCAAAGAATTATTTTTATTTACTCAACTTCTTGATTTTTGAACAATGTTAGAATGGCGAAAAACCCAAGAAAAAGCATCCAAGCACCCAAGAGAATGTCTAGCACAAATGCATCGAATCCTCTTAAATTCACACCCTTTTTATTCTTTGAACCTTTCCTTGGTTCAAAAAGTACCCAACCACCAATTCATTAAAATTTTACTTAAAAAAATAGGGACTATATAGTTCCAAGCCAAAGAAGACCATAAAGTTGTATGGATGAGTGGACGCTGTGGACTCATTGCCTATTTTACAAAAAGAACCATACATTAATATTAGCTTCATAATTCAAAGGTAAAAAACAAACATTAGCAATTAATATGATATACTTCAATCCACCATCATGAGCACTTATTGGATGATGATAAAAGTAAATAAAACAAACAAAGAAATAGTAAAAATATGAACGATGATGTAAAACAAAAATAAGAAAAGTTGGAAAAATTTGTAAAACAAAAATATGTAAAAGAAAATTTCAAAAAGAGATGAGGGCCTAGAATGGTTAGCATAGGTAGCCATCTTCCCCATGACTAAGTTGGAAGGAGGAGATCTGAAATAGTGAGCAAGGTTGTCCATCAAGAGAGGTAGCATGTGTACTAGCTGTCCTAAGCTCTTGGAACGGTTTGGATTTTTGCACGTTGATCAAAATTTTCTTATCCAAGCTCTTAGGTTTGTATATTTTCATGGCTACCAAAGGAAAATTTTCTTAAATAATATAAGGTCCTTCCCATAGTGTTTGAAATTTAGTACATTGTGGCACATGTGTGGGATTCTAGTAGAGAACCTTATCTCTTGGCTGATATTTAACTTTCATAATTCTTAGGTCACGACGTTGTTTATTGAAGGCCTTGTGCAATTCGTTAGATGATAGGGCAGCTAATCTATTTTCATCTAGAAAGTTAAGGATTACTAATTTTTGTTTCTATGCTAGATCAAGATCAAGGTTGAGGTCACATGTCATGAATAGTATACAAAACTCAGTTTGAATGGGAAGTTTTGGTAATTTACTATACACTAACTCATAGGGAGAGTATCCTGTAGGGAGTTTCCATGTGGAGTGGTATGCCCAAAGAGCATAATTTCGTTTAGTGCTCTAGTCTCACCTAAACTTTCTAATGGTTCTTGTCAATATCTTCATAATCTTCCTGTTGGTGACTTTTTCTTGACCGTTTGCTTGGGGGTTGTATGGTGTAGTCAATTTATGCTAAACCCCTAAACATTGCATTAATTTCTACAAAGTTGCACCTGTGAAGTGTGTACCATTGTCTAAAATAAGTGCATGTGGCATACAAAACCTGTTTATGATTTGTTGTTGAACAAATCGTGTAGTTGTAGATGATGTAGAATCTTTAACAGTAGCTGCTTTAGCCCATTTTGTTAGGTAATCAATGGCAACAATAATATAAGCTTTTCCATTGGACATTGGTGTAATCGGTCCCATAAAATAAATTCCACAAATGTTGAATGGTTCTAATGGTTGAATCCATTATTGTGGACCCTCCATTCTAGTAGTCATTCCCCCATCACATTGATAGCACTCACAAGATTGGATGAAACGATGCGCATCCTAAAATAATGTAGCCCAATAATATCCTACAAGCAGGATCTTGATGGCCGTTCATCTCCCAATGTAATGACCCCCATAAGGACCCTCATGAGCATCTTGGAGAACTCGTAGTTGATCTATATTGGGAACACACCATCAAACCAAGACATTGGAACACACTTTGTAAAGTTTCCCATTGATCTCCATAAAGTACTTGGCTTGGTGAAGAAACTGTTGTTTCTTCTTAAGGTTTAACTCTTGTGGTGTTTGTTGGGTGAGGAGATAGGTAAGAATGCTACTGTACCAATTTGTCTCCATGGGTGATTGAATATTCACTACACCAGAAAAGAGGAATTCATCAGGGAAATGATCAGAAATTGGATACTTATCCTCTTTGTTATTCCATCGCAACTAAGATAAATAATTAGCAACTACATTCTTGGTGCCCTTGCAATCGATCATCAATAAATCGAACTCTTGTATGATTACAAGCCATCGTATGATACAAGGGCTTACCATTTGCTTATTCATGAGGAACTAGATTGCACTATGATCTATATGTATATATACTTTATATCCCAATACATAGTGTCTAAACTTTTCTAGTGCAAACACTACAATCATTAATTCTTTCTTTGTGATAGTGTAGTTAAGCTGTGCACCAGTGATACTTCTACTTGCATAGTGGATGTAATAAGGACATTTCTAGTCATCTAACTATGTAAGTACAACTCCTAAAGCATATTTGGATGTGTCAATCATGATATGGAATGGTTTGGACAAATCAGGAGCTTGTAGAATGGGTGTTTCTACTAGCTTCTGTTTCAAAGTTTGGAAAGGTAATTTGCATTCCTTGGTTCACTCAAAAGGTATGTCCTTTTTCGTTCATTTCACTAATGGTTTGGAAACCTTTGAAAATTTCTCAATAAATTTCTTCTAGTAGCCAGTATGTCTAAGAAATGACCAAATATCTTTGATAGTTTCTAGTTGACAGGTAATTCCTTGGATAATTTTGATTTTCTTAGAGTCTACCTCTATCCCTATGTGTAAGATTTTTTGCCCTATTACTACACCTTCTTGGACCATCAAATGGCTTTTCTACTAGTTTAACCTCAAATTGGTTTCTACACATCTTTTAACACTTTCTCCAATTGGTCCAAGGCTTGATCAAAGTTTACTCCATAAGTGGAGAATTCATCCATAAAGACCTCCATGCCATTCCCTATCTGTTTTTGGAATATGCTTAGAACTAGTCATTGAAATGTTGTCGGGGCATTGCACAAGCCAAACAACATTTGTTTTTATGTAAACATTTCCCAAGGATTGGTGAACATAGTCTTGGCTTTCTCTTCTGGGGCTATTTATATTTGGTTATATCCATTATATCCATCTAAAAAATTGTAATAGTGATGCCCTGTGATGGTGTCTAAGACTTGGTCAAAAAATGGCAATGGAAAGTGATCTTTGAATGTTGCCATATTTAGTAGCCTAAAATCTATGCACACCCTCCATTTGCCTCCTTTTTTAGGCACAATAACTAAGGGGCTAACCCATTCGCTATCAACAATGGGGTATATGAACCTAGCCTTGAGAAGCTATTCGATTTCTTCCTTAACTACTTTCTTTAGCTTAGGGTTCAATTGCCTCTGCGATTGTCTTCAAGGCTTCATGGAGGGATCAGTGCAAATTCTATGTTGGCATATCCTAGGATATATTCTAGTTAATTTGAGATATGACCAAGTGAAGGCTTCTGACCATTTATTTATTACCTTCAACAATTCTTCTTTTTGATGAGGAGCAAACTTAGCATTGATAATATCCAATTTTCCATTTTTAAGGAATGTGTATTCCATACCGGTGGGCAATGATTTCAGCTCAAGGGGCTCCTACTTAAATTTCTCAGGGATTTCCAACTTCCCCCAGTTGATATTTTCAAGGTTAAGACTTGAAAGTTGGCAATGGACTTTCTCTAATGCATCTATGCTATTGATGTAAGCATAAGTCAAACCCTTAGTTGGTTCCATGCATATGAGTGAACTACTTTCTTGATCAATTGTCAACCATTGGGTGTCTTCCTGTTGTGTGGCTATTGCATGTAGGAATCTTTGTATGTTAATCACTTGTGCACACTGATTGCATATAGGAAATGCTAAACTTTACATAAACCATGACCTCTGCATGCAATTACATCCTATGTCACTATACGCAATGCATGGAACTTTCTTCTTCTTGATCTTTTTTAATGTATTTTCCTTTGATATTTCTAGGGAAAGATCATGGATTCCTAGGCATGCATCAATGGTACTTAGCCATGCTCTTCCCATTATGATTGGGAAGTCCCCCTTACTGTTGTTTACCTGAATCACTAGGAAGTCAGCTGGGTACGACCACCCACAAATAGTGATAACAATGTCTTTCACTAGTCCCAATGGGACAGTGACTAGCTTAGTTATATATATTTATAATATATATCTATAAATTGGCCGATAGAATCTTATACGATTACAAGTAAGAAGTTCTTAGAGTAAAAAATTTCACGACTTCTGGATAAAGAACAAGATTTAAAAACCCAAATTTTCATGCCTTCTGGACGAAGAACAAGAGTTCTGTACCTTATTTTTCCTAAGGATGGGTTTTCTGAAAAAAAAAATTCCATGAATTAGTGTATGCTCTCACCCTCGGCCAAATTTGTTGAGAGTGAGAGCATAAATTCGGCCAATGGTGAGAGGATACACTAATTCATGGAATTTTGTTTTCAGAAAACCCATCATTAGGAAAAATAAGGTACAGAACTCTTGTTCTTTGTCCAGAATGCATGAAAATTTGGGTTTTTAAATCTTGTTCTTCGTCCAGAAGTCGTGAAATTTTTTACTCTAAGAACTTCTTACTTGTAATCGTATAAGATTCTATCGGCCAATTTATAGATATATATTATAAATATATATAACTAAGCTAGTGATCGCCAGTTGTCTTCTGCTACAACGATGATTTAAACATAACAAATAGAAATATTATAAGACCATGGAATGCTTTATTGAATGATCATAAACATGTTGTAATACAGCAGAAATGATCAATGTACAAACCCTAGGCCCTGCAGAGGGATTCGTCGACTGAAGATGTCGGCCCCAGAGAACACATGGTGAGGCAACCGTCTGTTGCCAGGGGGCCACAGCAGGCTGTTGAGGGAATGCTCTATGAGACACCAACCCTGCCCCGCAATCATACAACCAGACACTGCAATGGATCGAGAACGTTATCAAAGACCACATGATAGGTATTGCCCAGATAATCGAAGAAAATCGTCGTCGCTTGGCTACTGGCTCAGGCAAGAAGGCTTCCAAACCCTCGAGGAGAGTCGGGGCTCTAACCATGAACACCCCAAAAGGCCTAGTCCACCCCCGGGACATGTTCGGCCTAGTCCGAACTACTGTTTAAGGGATTGGGGATCAGACATATCACCCACTAACGGGGATGCCCTGAGGCGGTCAAGACTTGCGGGAGGCCCTGGGGTTTGGGCACACTGTTGGTGTGGGCTCATCAACTCTGGCCTACGCTATACTGGTGTATAGTCTTTTTTGGGAATAAAAATTTGCTCGATTTTTTCTAAAAAAAATAAAACATCAAAAATGATAATAAAGTGCTCATTTCTCATGTAAGAGGTTAGGCTTTTACTAATCTACCAACCCTCTTGGGGCCCCACTTAGTGAGATGGGCATTATGGCTTTGGGTAATGATCCTATATTATATTAAGTGTTTATAAGGGGTCAAACCCCTCCAAATAAAAAATAAAAAAAAATAGAGCATTGTGGAGGAGACTTTAACTTTAGAGGTAAGTTAAATGTTGAAATTCAATAGTTTAATATTGTAAGAAAATGCCAAGATTTTATTTAACATATACAATTTTTTTAGAAAATGCTTCTAGCTTTAAGGAACTAAGCCAAACTAAAGCNTTTTTAGAAAATGCTTCTAGCTTTAAGGAACTAAGCCAAACTAAAGTTAGATGTCCCAAAGTAGAGATTG